>SSNS01000032.1:1555352-1943425 GCA_006937985.1 Aphyosemion australe | reverse complement strand
ACTTTCTTTAACATAGAATGTGCTACTATTAGTTCACCTATTGAATTAATTATAGATTCACTCAGATAAAGACAATAAAGTTTCTCTTACTCTTACTAAATAGAACTTCTACTAAGAAATCACAGTGTAGCCATAGAAACACTACTTGATATATGTGGTGTGTGTGTGTGTGTGTGTGTGTGTGTGTGTGTGTGTGTGGGTGCGGGGTGTGCCTGTGCCTGCTCTGTCTTCTCAACCCCCAGTGAGCGGTAGCGGATGGCTGCTCATACTGAGCCAGGATCCTCTGGAGGTTTCTTCCTGTTAAAAGGGAGTTTTCCTTCCCACTGTCGCTAAATGCTTGCTTAGTATGAGGATTGTACCAACACAATGACACTAGTCAGTGTCTTGATGCAATCTGCTGGGTCCCTTATATAGGAAACTTTTTTACTGATTGGCTTATGAACTGAACTGTATTGGAATGTTTACTTTGTGAAGTGCCTTGAGACGACTCTTGTCGTGATCTGGCGCTATATAAATAAACTGAATTGAATTGAATTGAATTGAATCAAATGTCTAAATAACCTCCATGCAAATACCAGAATGCAGGTTTTCCCTGTCAGTTACACTCCCTTTACGTGAGGTTATAATGTTATGGCTGACGTCTCGTTGAATTCAATCAGAAAATTGATAAAGTTAAAGAAAACATTCATTTTTACTGCAGATTTAAATAAAATATGTTGATTGTTATAGATTCTGTCTCTTCACTGATATGTCTGTCTGCAGGTCTTCTGATTAAAACTGATCCTGCAACAATGAATTGTTATTTACGAGCACAAGAATTCTGATAAATACGAAGGAAACTTGTTATAATTAACAATAACCTTGGTAAAAAAAAAAAAACAACAGTCAAAATGTCTTTCTGTTGCATGATCTGGACTCAGTCTGAAACTCAAACTGATTTTTCAAATGTAAACATAAAAGCATGACAGGGAGGTGGTTTTTCATCAACCTGCAGAAATGATATAAGAAGCAGAACACGCCAGGATTTCACAAACAGAAAAAAAATAATTAAATTAACCATGTTTATTTTCACGAACACACTCAAAACAAAAACTCAGTGTGTGGGAAAATGTTTAAAATGTGAATTTAAACAGGAACTCACATTATTGTGTTTAAACAATTGAAGTTCACACACACACATATGAATGTTTCCTTTTTGCAAATGTAGTTTTTCTCATTTTAGACATCTTAATTCTTTGTGTTTACAGTCAGTTGTATCAGTATTTTATTGCATCCTTTTATTTATTGACATTGCTGTTTAATTTCATTGTTATAGATTCAAATTTTCACTGTTCTCAGTGTATTTTATGTTTTTTTAATAAATTCTTGGACTTATTTACCTGCCATAACTACTTTGTATGATTAATTAGTCCCACTCTCACTTTCCCCCAGAAAATGCTTTATTTTTGCATTTGTCAGAATTATTAATGGTTAATAGAGGTCATAGAGATTAAAGATCAACAAATATTTTTATTAATCTGCTCACTCCATAAACATTTTTTTTTCATTTTGAGGCCATCACAACAATCTGATCCAAACAGGATAAGGATAACAATACTTACGATTTTTCTCTGTCGTAGAGGGAATATGAGGCTGTGTATGAATGTCTCCAGTTCTGTAGGATTTTAAACACAAACATTTTTTTCACACTTTTTATATCACATCTTTACCATTAAGTCACAGCAGCTGCAGCCTTTCATGGTAACATTTACTTCTCACCTTTGTGTAATTGCTTTCAAATGCAACGTATTTGTAATCGCCCGACAACCAGTAATCAGTGGCATCCACCTTATCCTGCAAAAACAACAACTTATGATTTGTGTTCAGAAGAACAAAAATATATGTTTATGTTGCAAAATAAATAAAAAATAATTACAAAAGTTGAATTGCTCAGATATAATGACTCCAATTTTGTTTCAGCGTTGTGGAGAAAAACATGTCCATCGCTTGTTTTATGTAAATACTCCTTATCTGCAGACATGAGTTACAACAACAACAACAACAATAATAATAATATTAAAAAATAAAAACAATAATAATAATAATAATAATATTAAAAAATATAAAAAATAATAACAATAATAATAATATAAAAAATAATAACAATAATAATATAAAAAATAATATATATATAAATAATATTTAAAAAATAATATTAAATAATAATAATAATGACAACAATAATAATATAAAAAATAATATATATATATATATATATATATAAATAATATTTAAAAAATAATATAAAATAATAATAATAATGACAACAATAATAATAATATAATATATATATATTTATATAAATTAATAATAATAATAATAATAATATGAAGTGAATTTTAGCATGACATTGAGGTTCATGCTGTCATGGTCTGTGGTGAGCCTCCTTGTCTGTCTGCCTGGGTGGTTGTTTTCCTGTGCTCCTGATTGCAGGTGGGCGTGTCTGGGAGCTCCCCAGCTGCTGCTGGTTATCTCATCACCTGGCCAGGAGATTTAAACAGCAGTGAGAGACTCATTCGACGCTGGATGATTACTCACACGGGTACCAAGAAACCCTCGTGTTGGGTTATTCAAGCCACCAAACCCTGTTATGGTTACCACAGTTAATGTTTACTCCTCGGGTTTTTTGTCTCCAGGTTCTCTCGTCTCCATCATCACAGCCTGCAACAAACTGTCACTACTTCACGCCTCCAAGTCTTGCTGCTTGTTCTCCTGGCCTCCAGCTCTCAGCCGCCTGCCTGCCTCAGCCTCGCCTCCCCTCTCATCGGCCTGGTCCTGGAACCCACAACAACTCCTCTAGGCTCAGCTTCCTCCACATTTCCTCTACCTTACCCTCGGCTCACACAGACCAGACCCTGGCTCATCTTTTCCTCCCCCCCTCAGAACTCCTACCTTCACAAGAAGACCGAGGATTGTACCAACACAATGACACTAGTCAGTGTCTTGATGCAATCTGCTGGGTCCCTTATATAGGAAACTTTTTTACTGATTGGCTTATGAACTGAACTGTATTGGAATGTTTACTTTGTGAAGTGCCTTGAGACGACTCTTGTCGTGATCTGGCGCTATATAAATAAACTGAATTGAATTGAATTGAAGACCGTAAGCCAACCTACTCACCTCGAACCAAAACAATTCCATCAGTCTGCCTCCTCTAATTTTCCTGTTTCCCTAGACCTACGTCCGACGTCTCAACCTGCCGGTTCTCCTGCAGCGCCCTTCGTTATTTCACCCTGGGACATAATAAACCTTTGTTTTCTTTTCCTCACTACCTAAGTCTCTGTGTTGATTCTGCATGTCGTGGGTTAGGCACTTATCCCAGAACATGACACATGCACTCATTCCAATAGAGGACAGAAACCTGATATCCAGTGCAGATTGTAGGACCTCTTTCTGATGGTGTTGTTGAAGTAATCCTGAAGTGTGAACGGCCTTTTTGTAGCTCCAGACTCTGGACACATACATGTTATCATGCTGTCTATCAGTTTTTTATTACTCTATTGGTTTCTGCTTGCATATGAAGATGCATCACACATTGAAGCTGCACAAACAGATCAGAGAAATGAAAGAAGGGAGATTTCTAACTCACTGCTGTAATAAACAGCTGGGACTGTTATTAACGTGATGACGACAGCAGCTCCTACCAATCCCCACACCAGCCTGTTGTAGCCCTTTTAAGAGATGACAGGAATAAAAAAAGTTTCTGAATCATCTTCTGGGTTCATTTAAAACACGCTGCTTTATTTTATTCTAGTTTAGTTGAGAGTGGAGGTAAATCGTTTACTGACCATGATGATGATGATGATGAGGAGGATGAAGTCGCAGAGTCGCTTCCAGTCTTCTTAAATTCCTCAAAAGTCGCTGTGGTGAAGTCGCAGCCTGCTGAACATTCTCCTCAGCAGATCAGACTTTTACCTAAACACGGCAGCTTAAAGCCGAGCTGCGTCCCGCTCCTAGTCCCACTTCCTTCTGCATTCCTGTGACCAGTCCTTCCAAACGCGGAGGTGACTCCTTCAAGTCCGCACAACTTTCCACGAGCGCAAAACTTACCGGACTCAAACTAGGGAAGTGGCTTTTTTCAGCGAGGGCGCAACTTACCCAGGCTGCAGAGGCGAGGGGAAAATCAGCTTCATGAGTCAAACTTAGGATTTCTTATCCTGAACAGATATGCATTTAATAAAGAAATGTCAAAGTGACACGTTTGTATGGGGCGCCGAGTGTCTCACTTAAAAAATAAAAACAATGAGTTCATTTTCGTCACTTTTCAACCATAGAAAATTGCAACGTTTGAATTCAGATAATAATGTGAAAACATAAATATATGGGATGATTTTCTGTCATTTTACTCTTTATTTTTATCGACCTTTTATTAATTGTGTGATGTAATGTTCTTGTTGCTTATTTGATGTTTTTAGTTATTTTACTGCTACGTTCATCTTGGGTGTTTTATGTACAGCACTTTGGGTTGCAGAAGCAACAACAAGTGTGCGTTATAAATAAACTTGACCTCGATATATATTTAAAGTTGAAATCTTTAAATTAAATATTCAGCAAACTAATGCAAGGCTTTTTTTTAGAATTATTTAAAACTTTAAACAAAAAAGAAAATTTTTTGCTTTTGTTCTTCAACAAAAAAATGCTTTTGACTTTTTTTCTAAATAAAAAAATAATTCAAATTTAAGCTGCAAATCAAATATGCACAAGTCACCAAATAATGATCATTTGCCCTTTAAAGGATCAGTTTTCAGTGTTCCTGTCTGGTTCTCCTTAAACATTGATATAAAAAAGTGAGAGACACATCCCATTTATTTCTAAATGTATCCAAATGTACATTACTTTCAACCCATGAAGTCTAGTTTATACTGAAGCTGTCTTCAGTAATGAGGGCGTTGCTCCACTCTGTCGAAGGAGGTGTAGCCAAGCGGCCGAGCTCTCGCTCTACTGGTCCATCCGGTTCACAAGAAACAGATTGCAGCCAAAACAAGAAGATCCTGGATAGAAATGACATAGATACAAGCTTCCACTGTAGTGTGACTGGGCTCATGCTCATAGATGATGTCGAGCAAGTCATTTTGGTTTCAAAAGTGTGTGTATGTGTGTGTAGGCAGTCAAGGATCCAAATTTAATACTTATTTCTAGAATGCATGGTCAACATACCTATACATAAAGTTCTACACAGTTTCAGTGAAAAAATAGTAGATATCATGGATCAAAACTGATGAAAATGTGGAAGAAATCTGAGTAGAGCAGCTGAATTTGAGTCCGCTGAGGTGGTTTGGGCATCTGATTGGGATGCCTCCTAGATGCTTCCCTTTGGAGGTTTTCTGGGTACCTCACAGACAGCAGCATTCACTGGAATTATAGAACCTGGAAAAACCCACGCGATCCCCCAGGAGGAGCTCAGGAAGCGGGACGCCGGTGCTTCCCTCATGAATCTAATCATTCAAATGTGACCTTGTAGTGGAAAATAGACAGACTACTATGAGATTTTGGAGAATCTTAGATATTGGCCATGCATTTATCCTACCCATGTGATGGTAACTTTCAGAATAGACATCTGGAAAAAATCTACATTTTAGTAAGATAGTAAATGTATACAACTTTTACACAGAAACACATGTGAAAATGATCAAAAAATCACAAAGGACTATTTCTATCTAAATGATAAAAATTTTTTCACTAAACTTTGGAATTAAATAGTGTTTTTGTACAAATTGTCCTTTAGGTACTTTTTCAACTCACAAATATTCACAGTTACGTATTTGTACAACTCGCAAGATTACCCAATCAATCGGGTAATCCATAAAGACGTGGACAGAGGTTAAAAAGCCTGCCTCTTAAAATAGCAGCGCCTGCTGCCTCAATAGAAGTGACTCACTGATGGATGGATTAAACGTAGAGTCAACAGCACCTGTTTGTGTGCATGAGAGCTGACAGGTGGGCTCTGAGGGGCCATCACAGGCTCACTGACTCCCATCTCATGAGACAACAACCATTTGTCTGCAAAGTATACTTTTATTGACTTATTTCCAAAATTAACAGTCAAGTTGTCCTTTCCAGTTTCACAAACATTGCATTTTTGTGTAATAGACAAAGAAAGTGCAATTTATTGAGACAAGAAATACTGAAACAAATACATCTTTCACCCAGAAGGTAGCAGTTAAAGGAAGTTTTGCATTTAGTTTTTAAGTCTATGTGCATTTTATTCTCCCAGGAGCAGTGGCGGCTCGTCCATAGGGGGCGCTAGGGCGCCGTCTCACCAGTCTCACAGGAAGAGGAAGAAGAAGATAGGAATTACAAAATATATTTAAAAAAACATAAAACTTAAACTAAACGATCTATACACCATAAGGACTGTAAGTGCTGTGTGTAATCTGCATTTAATTGTAGTTTAATGTTCTTTCATACTTTTACCACAGCCGAATCGTTGACGTACTTCCTGTCATGTGTCCACTCGGTCGCAGCAATCCTTACTATTGACTTAATACGCTCTAAACTGGCGCATGCGCACTGGGTCCAAAAACGACAAGGAATAGGAGAGCCTTTGGTTGCAGAGGTTAGCGACCAAAAACTGGTGGAGTCTGCTCAGATCAGGAGGAGGATGCTCATTGGTCATTTTGTTCACCCCGCCCAGTACACGTCAACTATGGACACTATTTCCATGAGTGGATGTTTTTTTACTACACCACCGATTATTACCATAATTAAACCAGCAAAGGTAAGCCTCAATTTATGCTTTTGGCTTCAGAAAATTAGCTTTGTTTGTTTGCTGCTGCGTTTGCGCCTTGCGCCATTCGTTTTGAACATAGAGTAGTACTTCTATTATTGTGAGTATGGGCTTTAATTTAAGCGCCTGCTTCTGTGGATATCTTGCATTTTCGCTACATACTGTGATTTTCTCAATAATATCTTATTGGGTGTTGGTAGAAAACATGGATTCTATAGATTAGATTAGCCTATTCTCTTTAAGTGTGTGTGCAGTTTGCATAATATATAGGTGAATGGATATTAGGCATATTTTTGGAACAACTTTGTTGCCGGAAGTGCTCGTGGACCTGATACCGTGTCCGTCAGGTTCTAGTTGTGTGACGCTTATGCATAAGAATGGTAATTTGGCGTCCCCTAGTGGTGATATGTGGTTAGCGCATCTGAAAAACTGAATGCGCCCCACCCAAAAAAAAAATTCACCAGCCGTCACTGCCCAGGAGAGGATACAGCAGACATGAGTGCTTTAATGTTTCAGTAGTTCATCCCGTTTCCTCATCTGATCCCTCAGCCATCATGCTGGCATGTTCGATGTAGTCAAAGGCAGTAAACCTGACGGGGAGGTCACTCCACTTGGTGCAATTGCTGATCTTTTTATCTCTGATGTTCACCACAAAGTTTTTCACATGAAGGCAGGGGAATTCAATCCCACGGTACATCATCACCGAACCCCACGGCTGCAACAGAAATGAGAAAAATGTGGTGCACAAAGCATGTGTCACTAGTCCATTAGTCAAATGATTTAGTGTGTATTCAAGAGATTTCTCTGAATTACTCCAAGTTTTTGCTAAAATAAGAAATAAAAATCAGAAAATACCTGGCCACAGTCTTTGCAAGCGATGACACCGTTGGTCTCATAGTCCAGAAGTCGCTCCTGGAGAGCGGCATTCTCTCTCTGAATGAAAAGTTTCCTATAAAAAGAACATTTTTAGAAAATACATGATTAATATGTGCAGTAAAAGTAGCTAAACATTTTTAAAAAGGAGTGGTAAATGATTAATACTTGAACTGTGAGGTGACATTGACTCTGTGCATGTTTTCAATGATCTGGATGTCTTCACCGCTGCACACATTTTTGGTACAGTTTCGACAGCTGAACTTTACATCCGATGGCTTTTCGTCCTTGATGGCCTTCTGTTTCAGCTTCACCTGTCTCATTCTCACCTCCATTATAGCCTGAAGCTGAAACTCCATGATCTAATGAAAACAGACATAACATCTTAAAATTATGAGTTTCAAATTAAAAGACATTGTTAAAAATCCTTATTTTGTACCTGTTTCTGATAATCTTCTCTACGCTGGGCTTTGATTTTATTGATGGCTTTTTCCATCATCTCCTCTCGGTACTCATTGACACACTCTCTTTCAGCCACCCCAGAGTTCTTTACATCCACCACAGTGTAGGAGCTGTCCTCAGCTCTTCCTCTGCCTTTAGCCTTTAAAAGGAGAAAACATGAAATCATTCAAAATTAAAATAGTCTTCAAACAGGATCTGCAGGAAACTCCAAATCAACATCACATGCATGAGCTAATCAGGGTGTCTGCTTATGACTCAAAAGATGCTGACGTTCACACAAAAGAAGTATTACAGGGTAAGTGTTGCTGCTTTGTGAGTTTTAGTAGTTTTTGTTGGGTGTTTCTTTGGTGTATTAAGGTGTAATTACAGAGATTTCAGAAGTTCCAAAGGCTTTTATGGAAAATAGCATTAAGTTCAAGTAAAGTATCTATATTTCTTGTGTCGGCCATTCTATTTTCAAGACCGCTGAAATCTAACCTGGCATGCTGTCGATAAACTTCTGGTCCAAATCCTGACTGATGGCAGCACATTCTTGCATAAGCAATGTTTAGAGTTTGTCAGAATTTGAGGGTTTTTGTTTATCCACTTGAGGATTAACCACATGCTTTCAATGGGATTAAAGGTTGGGGAGTTTCTTGGCTATGGATCCAAACTCTGGACATTTCATTCCCTGAGCCACTCAGTTATCATTCTTTCCTAATGACACAATGCTCTTTTTTGCTGGAGAAGATATTGTTTAGCATCATGAGGTGCGTTTCCTTTATCGGAACGTCCGGGTAAAACTGTGAGCGTGAAATTGACCAGGAGATTCGAAGCCTCGGTCCTCTTAAGCTGTCCTGTCTCCATATATATTTGGCCCTGTAAGGAATTTGATGAAACGTCAGCACATCGCAACCATTGTGCAGTGAGTTACGTCATTGATCAGCGCAAAACACATTAAAAGCAGTAAACAAAGATCGACACAATGGAGGAAGCGACAATAGTCGGCATGTTTATGTTTGCTATGTTGTTATATGCAGCGATGGCTTCCATCACTCGTCTAACAACTCGTGTTTTCCTAAATAACGGTTCTCGCCACATATATGCATTTCCTATTTCCTCCTGAGTTGACATCATTTCCGACTGAGTTACAACCAATCGGCAGCGTTCCCACCCAACGTCTTCACCGGGCCTTTTATCGGGCCATTCCGGGTACCTACCCCTGATCAGGTACTCAGAAGGCTCCTTTTACAGCCCCTGGCCAATCAGCCCTGACATTGCTTTAAAGCTCAGCTACTCCTCAGATTCGGGGAGCAGCAGGACAGAGAGGAGCTCTCATCTGTTGTCTCCCCGGCGGTTGTTATTTTCAGTATTTGTTTCTGGGTTTTACCAGCTCGGTCTCTTAAGGTTTAAGCAAACATTTGAGTGCTCATTTTGATAACCATTTGAGAGTAATTGTGGGTTAACTATTCATTCGTGTGACAGTAATGTGATGTCTTTTGAGAGAGTCTGTTGGGGACATTCTAAGAGAATCACCTCAGTTAAGCGTTTGGTTTGCGTTGTAAGAGTATGAGACCTTTATTAATTCTGTTTCCCACCGGTTTACTTTGAGTTCTGTGTATATAACACTTTTTGTGAAGGTTAATAAACACCACACCATGCTTTTAACATCTGGACATGCCTCCATTATTGTTACCCCAGGCCACCTAGACGGCATGGGGTGTAACAAATGGGGGCTCGTCCGGGATGTTCCACGGATGGAGGACTGTATTGATTGTGTAGAATCTGCTAACTTTGTCACTAAGTTACACCTGTTAAAAGGCTACTGTCAGGTTTCCTTTAACACCTCGAGCTTCTGACATATCTGCGTTTGTAACTCCTGACCATTTTCCCTAGTACACAGTCATGCCTTTCGGAATGCATTGAATCTGGCCAAATGTTAATTTGGTAAAGCTACTATCACTTATCTCGGTAAACAAGTTGGTCAAGGTCATGTTTGTCCTGTGGCTGCTACAGTGCAGGTGATTATTGATTTCCCAGCTCCCCAGACCAAACGAGAGCGGTGACGTTTTCTAGGTATGTGTGGATTTTATCGTGGGTGTTGTGGCAAACTAGCTGGATGAATGCGTACTCACACTGCAGGATGATTTGTAGTGCCAAAATAACAAAAATGATGAATCCAGAATGTTCCAAGTGTCATTTGGATATGCCAATCCATTTATTGTCCGGGAAGTTGAAAATAATATAAATAAAATGATTTACATAAGCACAAAAACATGAGTACGTTCAAAAACCATTTGTCTCTTTTCACCACACCTGTACCTTAATTGCAACTCCTTTTAAACTCCTTTGGCAAGAATGCCCTCTGTGGCCAATGGCTCCACCAGTGGGTTTTGTAAGAACTTTTCTGATGCAGTTCTTCAAAGTTTTTTGTGTGGTCTTCAGGTTGTCAGGCTGCATTTGAGTCAGCCAAAGCCTTGCTGTGTGGCGTGCCAGTGTTGGCTGTGCCAAACTTTACTCGTCCTTTTAAACTGGAGGTAGATGCCAGTTTGTGTGGTGCTGGTGCTGTTCTTCTGCAGGAAGATCATCACAGGGTGGATCATCCTATTTGTTACTTCTCCAAGAAGTTCAACAAGCATCAGTTCCGTTACAGCACCATTGAGAAGGAAGCACTTTGCTTGCGCTACAACACTTTGAGATGTATGTAGGTTCGAGTGTGGAACCAATCCTGGTATTCACTGATCACAACCCACTAGTTTTTATCTCTCAGATGAGAAACCCCAACCAACGTCTGATGCGGTGGTCTTTGTTACTGCAGGATTTTAACCTGCTAATAAGATACAAAAAAGGTAAGGACAACGTCCTGGCCGATGCTTTGTCCAGGGCTGTGTGAATGATGACTGTGTGTGTGTTTTAACTACCAACCTTTGAATGAATGATTCTAGGGGTATGTTTCATTCTTGGGTGTGGGGGTGTTACGTCCGTAAAGGAACTTTTCTGCTTTTCTTTTCATTTACTGCCATGTCATCTAAAATGTAAATCTCAGTGTGTAGGTGCTCTCCAGAAATTGGTGGAAGATGGCCATGGGAGTTTCTGATTGGATGACTGGGAGGAGCAGACGCTTTAAGAAGACCCTGATTGCCTGCAGCTGGGTCCCTCATTTGCTGCCCATGCCAACCAGCCACCTCGCTTGTCCTGAGAGATTAGATCGTGCCCTGTGTTAAAATTAGTGATTAGAAATCTGAGGATTTGTAGGGGTGAACTGCCTTTTATTTTACCACCGTTTTCTCCTGTTTTTGTTCGGGAGGTAAGTTTGTTTGTCTTTTGGTTCACTTTAATTTGTAGGTAAGAGTGGTAAATTTCAGTTAGAGGTGTTTTGTTTGTTGTTTTAGGCCTTAGTTCACCCTGAGCTTTTAATCCTCCCTCACCTTTAGTTAAAACTCATTTGGCGCTTACACACTAGCACCGGCTCGGACCGGGCGGGATTGGGTAAGTTCCTTTCACATCCGGGTGGCCCGGGGATTTTTGGGGCTGAACCGTACGTGTTTTCGGCCCTCATCTGAAGGTGGGCTGACTCGCGCCGAAAACCGGGCCAACACACCCACTGACTCATTGGTCGGCTCAAATTCACGCCTACCTTTAGGGGGAACCTCCGATTAGCGGATAGAATCCGCCAGCGGGGGTTTCCCGCATGTGCGCTTCATTATCACTCTGAATGCGGAGGAGTTAACAAGCCTCTGACTGAAGCTGTTTTATCTGTTTCCGTCAGCTGTGATGAGCGCAGCGCGCGCGCACACACACACACACACACACACTGACACAGTGCTGCCACGCAGCTTTTTGTTTAATAAGGAAGAGACCGCAGACTTCTCCGCGCTCCTTTGACCCACCCAGCCGTTTCTCTGTTCCCGTCTGCTGTGATGAGCGCAGCGCGCGCGCGCACACACACACTGACACAGTGCTGCCACGCAGCTTTTTGTTTAATAAGGAAGAGACCGCGGACTTCGCGCTCCTTTGACCCACCCAGCCGTTTCTCTCTTCCCGTCTGCTGTGATGAGCGCAGACACCGGGCAGACTTCTCCGCACTCCTTTGACCCGCCCACATCACTGATATATTCGCGCCAATTTTTCGCGCGCATTTCTGAGACTGCCTATCACGTCCGCATTCCAAAGGGTGTCCTGGAAGACGTGTGTAAACAACCTGGCGGGGCCGACTGAGGCTGACCGATCGGAGCCGATCCGGTGCTAGTGTGTAAGTGCCAATTGAGACTTAGTTTTGCCTGTGTATATATTGTAAATAGTCCTTTTGGTGTGCTGTTTGGAATGATGGTGGAATGATGGACCAACCTTTAAGTTGCGGCCTGACCCCCTCCTAGACGGGTCGTAACAGCTCCGGATAACTGTCTGGAAAACGGCCGTTCGGCCGGCTCGGTCAAGTAGAGACAAGCGCACGTCGGGAACTTCCTGTAAATTTACCCTGAAGTTCCGATAAAGGAAACAAACCTAAACTGTTCTTGGATGGATGGGAAGAATTTCTTTTGAAGGGGACCATTCTTTTTTCACAATGTCATGAGGCTAAACTGCATGTGAGTTGACACTCACTAGGACCATTTCCACAATTGAAACTTCGAGTAATTTTACCAGACCTTCATGGTATATGCGCATCTCTATTTCACCAGGCCGGCCTCGAAGGAACACTTTCCAGACCATTTCAGGGACCAAGTAACTTCATTGGGGTATGTACTCAGAAAGGCCCAGTAGAGTCGCTAGGTGTGACTTGTGTTTAACTTACTCTTCTGATTAGTGATGTAAGAAAATGTCGATACAAAAATATCGTAATATTTCAAGTTATGATACTGAATCGATATCTGAAGGTAGTGTATTGATTTTTTATTGAGAAATTACATCTAAACATTTACTGTACTTGTGTGGTGCAAGTGCTAGTTGGTTTAGCTGCATTCAATCTGACAGAACAACGAGATCTGGCGAAAACACTAAACGTGACTCGGAAGTGTCTGGCCTGAGTTTTCCAATTAAATTCAGTCAAAAAATTGTAAATATCGTCTAGCTTTTCGTATTGCTATATATTGTTTCATCTCCGGTATTGTGATATGTACCACCAGATTCTTGCCAATACACACCCCTATATATTCTCGAGGATTTGAAAACATCCTTACAAAAAAGTAAGGCCCTAAAAGACTTATATTGTCCAGATGGAAAGAATCTCGTCCACCAGCGTACGGTCACTGGATCAGTGAAGTTATGGTGCATATTCATCTAGAACAAAATTAGGCACAGACTGACGGGCTCGGTGGGGAAATTTTATGTTGTTTGGTCATCATTTGTTATATTTTGATAGCGTACCTTTGGATAATTTCTTTTATGATTGTTTCTTTTCTGTCTTTTGTCGATTGATCTTTGTGTTTTTATCTGGTGTTTTCTTTTGTTTGCCTCTTTGAGTTTGATCCAGTGTGGCGGGGTGGGTTGGGGTTTGCTGCTGTTCTGTTTTAAAAAATAATGAAAGTTTAATAAAAAAAGACTGTTCAAATAAAAGAAGAGTAAGGCTGCAGTTTTGTATTTGTTGTGTTTTTACTGCCTTCTTAGCTGTATAAACAATATATTGTGTTTGTGAATGAGAGTAAACACCTTTGGTGTAAACTTTAAACTCTGTTGATCTTTCACATGTGGCTAAATGGTAGAGGGCAGAGGCACTGGGTGAAAGCGGAGAAACCAAAACACAACAAGGCATCACGTATTTAGACACTGAAAATATAAGTCACGGTTTCACTGACCTGAATCATAGCAATCTCATTGGTTGAGAGGCCGTATCGGATAACAAAATTGCAGTCTGGTATGTCCAAACCTTCCTCAGCCACGGTGGTAGCAACCAGCAGGTTGACTTCACCACTTCTGAATTTTTTCAGCACGTCCTTCTGCTCTGCCTGATGAATACAAGGAGAATTGTTTTACATGGTGGCGTTAAATGGAAAGTATTTTGTGTGTTTCATTCTTACAGCAGTCATCGGTTTAGTGTCACTCTGATCTCCTCCTCCAATGACATGTGAAGGTCTGACTTCAACATCAGCAAACTTGGGGTTTTCTTGAATCCACTGACTCAGGGTGATGGCACTGTGTCGGGTTTTGGTGAAAATAATTCCTCTGGCCTGTTCTCTAGAGCTGAACTCTCGCAGAATCTGTGCCCTTAGCTTTGACAGGCTGTCATTTTCATACTTTGGATTCTTTGACAGTGTTTCCAGCTCTTCCTTTTTATCTGTGGGATTTAGATTTCAATCAGCAAAGGAAAATCGTCCTATCACGGTCAAAGTCGACACGTTCCCAACTACAACCATATAATATTTCAAACTAAGAGTTAATTGGACTCAAAGAATAACGAAAAAACAACAACTTCACCTTTAAACAATTTGAAGAGGAATCTCTCAGTATCTGTTATCTGTATGTTCTGCTCATCGACTGATGCTTTCTTCTTGTATTGTTCCTCGTGGAATTTGTTCAGGTAACTGAGGGCATCGCTCATGCGAATGGTGTTGCTGAGAATCAGGCCCTCGTTATACTTTCGAAGGTAGTCTGCACAAACTCGCACTGTCTTGTCCTCTTTTGCAGCTAGAATGGAATGAGGCCGTTTTAATTTAAGATCTATAAGCAGCATCATGGTTGTCATTATAATAATAATAATAATAGTAATAAGGGATTGGATTTATTTAGCGCTTTTCAAGGCACTCAAAGCACTTTCCATTATTCATTCACTCTCACATTCACACACTGCTGATGATGGTAAGCTACTATGTAGCCACAGCTGCCCTGGGGCGGTCTGACAGAAGCGAGGCTGCCATTCTGTGCCATCGGCCCCTCTGACCACCACCAACACAGGTAAGTCGGGTTAAGTGTCTTGCCCAAGGACACAACGACAGCGACAGACTGAGTGGGACGCGAACCTGCGACCTTCCGATTGCGGGGCGACCACTTAACTCCTCTGCCACCATCGCCCAAATTAGTAGAAGCGGCCTAATGAAGGGCAAGTCTAATGGCTTAACAGGAGAAGCAAAAGAAAACATTAGAAAGCTGCAGAAGGATTGTAATAACGTGGAAAACAATTACCATAATTAGTGCACTGACCCACTAACCCACAATGCTTCTCACCTTGTCGTTCTTTCTGAACCGCCCACTGTTCGTAATTCTGCGTGCCCAGGTCACAGGTGGGGCTAAGCTTGACTTCATCATGAATGGCACTCATGATGGTCTTGATGACGTCCCCAAAAGGATCCTGAAAAGAATATTTGTGTGAATGAACACACACACACAGAGTTCAACTACCCACATTTAAGCCACACTCCTGAACTTTACGGATATATGCTCTCTGTCGCCCTCTCAAGGCTTGCTGCGTAACGTCACTGTGTTAAAATCAAATTTTAAAATCAAACATTCCTAATGTCAGACAAAACAACAAAAACAAACTGTTCCACCTCCACACATTGAATAAATAGTTTTATCAGGACTGTATAACAACTTTATGCCCGACCAAACACAATAACCCTGGTGAAATCATTTATTACTTACCTAGCCATTAGCAACACGGCTAGGTTAGAGTCCGTAGTTCATGCTGTTCTTTCTAAAAGAGCTCTCCAGCGAGGAAAAGACGGCCCAATGAAAACTCTGGTCTTTGCTCTTGCTCTATCACGTTCTCCTTTTCTTTTCCCAGATTCCTCTGATATGGGATTTCTGTCTTTCTTTGGTGGGTCTGCCGTTGCTCAAGTCTCTAAACCGCAGGTCTACGTTATACTTTACGGCAAGCCAAAGGGATCAAAAAAGTGCGCGTTCTGTCACCAAGACGCGCGTTTTGACAGCCATAACGCAAACTTGTATAACATGCGTTTTTTTTGCTTCCTTTAGAATCAAATTGTGCGTTCAAGACGTGTTCTAAACGTACGCTTTTTTATCCCTTTGGCTTCCCATATGCTGCCGTAAAGCAACACGCAGTCAGTACCTCCAGCGGCAGACGGTGGGTCAAAAACCGTATAGTGCGGTAAACAGACGTGGGACCCCCTAACACTATCACAGGTCAGAAAATGAACATAATAGATGATAGTATGCCACCAAAACCATACAAAAACATTATTTTAAGGTATAATAGTTGCAGAGTGTTACTTTAAAGCTGGGGTCTGTAGTGTGACGTGATCAAGGAGAGGAGGACAGCTCCCTCTTGTGGATACGCAACTCTATTGGTCAACGCTCTAGGCTCGTGTAAATGATTCGTTTTGCTGTAGAGGCCAGAGGAGGGACTTAGGGGAAATATAAATTATGAAAGATACATACTTTATATCACAGAACAGGGTCAGATAGTCACATTTGAGCATTTTATACGTTACTTTAAAAAATCTAAACTACATACCCCAGCTTTAAAGTGAAAATGCAAGGAAATTTATTGTAAAACTATTTTGCATGACTTCACCTCTGCTCTGTTTTCAACAGTCAGAATAGTTTTTCTTTGTTGCCTCCGGTTTTCTTCTTGGCTCCTTGTCATGATTTCTGAAGCATCCAAGTTTGCACAAATCTATAAAATGTAAAGTTCACAAAAAATTTGGTGTTAGGAACAAGATAATTAATAAATAAGTGAGAAACCCTTCACAAATAGGGTTCCAGATAGAAATGTAAGGTAAGTATTTACTCTCATTATGTGCTCCACAGCCTTCCCCACTGTGTTGGCTCCTCCCACCCCCGGGGAGGCAGTCAGGCCCAGAATCTGTGGGAGGGGGACGGTCGTCTTCTGCTCCTTCTTGAGCCTCATGTTCTTGTGCTTTTGCTTCAAATATCGCATCATTATGTGGTTGTAGACCCCTCCTTTCTGCGTGTGGTGGCATTCATCTATTATGATTAAGGTCAGATCTACACAAAGATTAAATAACTCTTAAATTCAGCTTTAAAAAAGTCTAAGCAAGTAGGTTCATCACTATTAGTCACGTCATAAACGGTGTGATTCAAATTTGCCCCAAGAGGGAACGGGAATGCAGAGTGGCAGCTCGATGTTTTATGATGGAGGCTCTCATGTGAATTTGATCAGCCACACGCTGATGGCTTGAACAGACGTGTGGCCTGGAAACCAGGAGAAGGAGAAAAAAAAGTACATGCTTTCAAGTGTTTCAACAAACAGCATATGCTCCTCTGAGGTGGCTATTCCACCTTGGACTGGTGACTGCCAACAGGAGCGAACGCCAGACTTGACAGGATCCCGTCGGGGGAATTCCTGCTCCGAGTCCTCTGGGTGGCTTTCTATTCCAGAACGTGTCAGTGTCGGAAGTGGAGTCCAGGACAGATTTTTAGCTCACGATTTGACAAATAAATAATTAAATAAAATGAAAAACTTCAGGGATGCAACAATCGCTCAGATTTTTTAGCTCACACCTACAAAAATTGTTATAATTGTTAGTATTGCAGATCCTGAGCTAAAACTTGGTGTGCTAACAGGATAGCCATCCTCAACACAAATGCTAACAAAAACTTGAGATCATGCCACTCCATCACTTCTTTAAATGAGATCATCTTAGTTTAAAACTAATATGAAAGGCTGCTGCATTCATTTAAGGAACACTAGATCCTGATTCAGCCAAAAATATAGTTGAAACCAAATGTTCCTGGATTTAGATTAAGTGCTTGGTCTTGTTTTAGTGCTGCTTAGGTTTTGTTTTTATGTTTTCCCTGTGGCGCCTTAAGTTTTGATTTCTTTTTCTTTCTCTTTCCAGCTGGTCTAACTGCATTCCTTACTCTTTACTTCAGATTAGGGATGGGCCGACATCTCGGTCAGCCGATACATCAGGATGATATTTACCCTCTTTAGGGATTGAAAATTAAGATTGAAGAGCTTGTTAAAATCCGTGTTTATAGTTGTGCATCAACTGTTGTTATTGGTGAGATTTTAGCAGGCTGATAAGGAGGAAAACTTCTAAACATCAGCCATGAAAATCAGCCAAAAGAAATCAGCAGTGCATAGCTGCCATCGTCTGACCAAGACCTCTACATATCGGTATCGGCAATAGAAAAACCCACACCGGTCGAATTTTCAGATCCAGTCTGAATTTGATATTTCTCACATCAAATCTGGTTTTTATTTTTTGCCTGGCTCAGATCTGGTAGTTTTGTTTTTTCTTTCATTTTTCTTTACTTTTCCTCTCTCCAGAGTCTTAAAAGTACACAAGTAATGTTTTATAGTTATAATCTAATATTTGCTACCCTTTCCACTCAGTGCATTCCTCTTTAATTACATCTAAAAATCAAGGACTAAATCTCCAAATGTTTAAACTATTTTCAATAATTGATTTAACTGAAAAATGTCCAGGGTTTTGTGTGTGTGTGTGTGTGTGTGTGTGTGTGTGTGTGTGTGTAACCTAATAAACTTCAGATCCACAGCTACATTTCTGGGCCAAAATAATAAAATGACGTAGACAGATCGTACCACTCATCTTCACCCCTTCATCCTCTCCGCTCTCGGCCCGCTCCAGATAGTTTTCCAGAATCTGGGCCGTGCAAATGATGATGTCATTTCTCTGCACAGTCTTGGCGAAAGAGATTTTGAGCTGGGAGTCTCCGCTGACTCTCTCCACGCTGTAAGTTTGCTTCAAGTAAGGCAAAAACTCAGTGGAGTAATGCTGCTCGACCAGAGGAATCTGTAGGGCAAAAGGAAACATTGCATTTAATTTATTTTAAACTAAATCCTTTGGCTTCCTAATAATTTAAAGCATTGTTCCAGTGCCACAGAGTCAACACCACAGTGAAATCGGTTTAGAGGTCCGTTTGATTGTTTACGGCAGGGCAGGGCTTCAAATTAGAGGAGTGAAACAACAGAAGATTTGGTTTTGCATCGTTTACAAAAGGAGGAGACGCCCATTTCTGCACAGACACCACTAACCAACGTATTGTTAAGTTGCTTTGAGGAATAAATAAACGTTGCTCCTCTATAATGCCATCCAGTCAGATAGTTTTTAGACTCCTGCAACTGTTTTTGGTCCAAAAGGGTTTGTGCCAAACAATAACAGAGTGCATGGAAGATCTAAACCTCATGACATAGAGTTTGTGGTGAGCTGACCTACATTTGAACGTTTTTAGGATTTCAAACGGACACAAGGGGGATCGTGTTACGATGAAAGGCCTTAAGCCAGAGTACCTTGTTCACCAGGACAACCACCTTCCCTGGGTTCCCCTCCTCCCTCCTGCTGTCCAGATGTTTCTTGGTAATGTACACCGCTGCTCTGGTTTTACCACTTCCTGTTGGCAGGCATATAATAATGTTCTTCCCCTCTAAGGCAGGTCTAGCGACTTCCATCTGGTAATCCCGGAGAACAATTTCTGTTTTTTCAGGGCTTCTGGGGGCTCCTGCGGCTGCTTCAGAGTAACTTAAACCTGCAAAGCGGAGCAGAAGTTCAGTCAGATAAAACGTGCGTCCATGTCAGCAAACCGCATTCACACACTGTGCTGGAATGTCCTCTTAAGGGTGTTTTTGGAAAGGTAGGAAATATGCACACGTGCAGTATACAAAGTTTTCCTGGAAAGCATAAACTCTAGTTATATAACTAAATATTCCCAAGTAAAACCACAGTCTGAGAGGGACAGCTCCGTTTTAAACATTATATATAAACTCAGGAAGGGGGGCTTTGGCTAAAATGCTAAAATATGTTGTGCATGTACAAATACACCAAAAAGAGGAACAAAATGACAAATATCAAGTCATTAAGCCTTGTCTGCTTCATTCGTGGTCCAAGCACAACCAGACTCTACATGATTCACCTCATTCTGATTTAAAGTTGCTGACAGGCACTGACTCAGACGACCTGTCAGCGTTCAGTAAAAACGAACAAATTCCCCTCTTTCTGCTACGAGTTCCACATTTCCTCTTCAGCTGTGAGTTCATAACCACAAATGTTCTCTTTTTTCTGTCTCTGTGCAGACAGTTTTTAATTTTGCTTTTCAGACTCGACATGCCGGAGGAGGAACTGCATGTACGTAAACACAAGTCTTTCCTGATAGAGAGATAGAGCCTTAAAAATAATAATACTAGGAAGAAGAATTAGGTCTGTGGGGGGGGGGGGGGGGGGGGGGGGGGGGGGGGGGGGGCTGTAAACTTTTACCAGCAGTTCCCAGACGCTGTAATTACTAAATAGGTGAATGGTCAGTGCTTTGAAATTTCACTCCAGCTCTTTTCAGAGGACATACAGATTGTTCTGCTCAAACCTCACCTCCTCTGCAGTCTGATATCACATTTGTGCACACACAACTCCCATTTACATGAGCACACTAAAACCTGAGGTGGCATCTGAAATATGCTCCTGTGTCTTTTTATGTTCTACACTCTAAGAGATGAAATGTTGAATTTACTCACCTGGGGCCTCATTTATCAACCGTACTTACGTACAGATATGTGCGTATTTCGTGCGTGGGAACGATTTTACGCATTGTGTGGTATTTACCAATTTGTACTTGTGCGTGAAAACGTTCCTAAACATAAGAACAGCTCTGACCATGCGTAGGAACAGCATCTAGTGGCAGAACGAGGGAACCGCAATTCTGAAGGTCTCAGTCATCCACGCATGTTCCTCATCCACTAATTATTTTACCCAATAAATAAATATTTTGGTGGAAAAACAGCTGTGTCACATTATTGGTGCTAAAACACCCGTGACCAACGAGAATCTGACATTGTAGAACGGCTGATTTCGTGTTATTTTGTAATCACAATGTTTACTCTTCCCATTTTTATGATGTTTTAAATCATTTTGAATTTATTTATTTATTATGTTTTAATTTAATTTAATTATTTTGTCCTTGTGAAGCGCCTCGTGATTTTTCTTGAGATGCGCTATATAAAAGATCGTTTCTTATTCTTATTCTTATTATTGGAGGATTTAGCAGAGCAGAGTGCACTCCGGAGGGCACGGGTCTTCCGTGAGCGCAGTCCAGATTCTATTTTACAAATAAAACAACCCTTCAGAACCTCCTCTGCTCCCCGATCATACACGCGTTGTCAAGTGTCCAGTGCTTCGATCTCGCTGTCAATAAAGTTTTTCTTTTTTGTCCGGGAAGAGCCCAGGGAATCCCCTCCCGATCTGAGGACGTAGTGTGACCAAATATGGTTAATGAAGGGCCACCGCATGTTTCATAAATCAGGACATTGACTGTTCGTACACACATTCTAAATTTCATCCATAGGAGGGAATATAGGAACGTTTCTAGGAACGTTTGATAAATGAGGCCCCGGGTCATGTCAACTGGTTCCACTAAACCTATTTGCTTAAAACGACACTACGTTTTTAACACTTTAACCTATTGCTTTCAAATTGGTTTCAGTGGTTCTTGAGCCAGAAACTTAAGCAACTTCACAATGGACAGCACTCTGTAGCCCTCTGGTTAACAGTTTTGTGGTTCAGGGTAGGTGCACTAGTGGGAGGTCTCTACCTGCTTTATCCACGTTATTCTCACGGCCCGTGATGCTTTGCGCGAAAGATGCTAGCAACTTCCGGTCCGCATTTGTTTACATTGAGACAAAGCGATTCCTTCATGCTAATCCTGTTTTTATGGGCTTTTAGAGACTGAAAACATGCATGAACACCAGCTGTCACAGCTCAAACGGGACACCGTTACACTCCGTCTGCCTACTGAAGCAGAGAGGTGGGGGTGATGATCTTAAAGTCTGGCCAAAGCTAACGTACAGTAGCATTTTAGCTACTTTCTGAACTCAGTGGCGTCTGACAGCGAGGCAATAAACAATCTTAAAAGCTCTGAGGCTTATCAGTACCTACATCGTTGTCGGCGTTTTGTTGAAAGAGGTGGGACACAATCTTATTTACTTAAAAGCAGACGTAGAGCCGAGTCAGAGCCTTAAATCCCTCATCACCAAGCCTGGGTTTTAATTCCTACATCAGGTGAAATACAAACAGCAGGATGGCACTTTTAGGTTAATAACAGCAGTCTAAACGCATGTTAAATTATAACTATTAAGAAAATTGTACACATGAAATAATTCCTGTTGTTGCTGTGAGACTGCTGTCAGATCTCTTTACTACTCTGCGTCTCTACTCCGGAGTTTTGTCATATCCAACTACAAAGTAGGATGTGGGTGTTCCTTTCTGGGGGTTTTCACAATAAAATGAAAGGAACGCACAAATAAAGTTTGTGGTGGTTTCAAGTTAAGATTTTTCAGCCACATCCTTCTGGGTTCCTCATCTGTGGAGAGGCGGTGAGAACCGTACCGACGCTCGCAGCTGCACGCTCTCTCACTCTGGAGGTGCATGTTCTAAATATCGCTCTTGTAGCTACAGATTTAATTGTCTCTGGTTGTTAGTACAAGCGCCAACAGCGAAACGTCTTCCCGAGGCGCGTGACTACATTTTTCGGGGGTAAATATTTTTTAAAATCCTCTTCAAATGTTCAAATAAACTGCTACTAGCAACGAAACCTCACAATGCTAACCAATGAGTATGTGCTACTTCCGGTATCTCACCGGATGTTGCTAGCATCAGCGTTTCTCCATGAGGCTACTCAAAAATAACGTGGATAGCAACAGCTATACTGTGCCAGTAGCTAATGTAAAGCTAGCAGTTAGCTTTTTTCAGTTCACCAATGGTCAATTAAGAAACAGAAGAAGAATTTAGCTTTTTTTGTTGGCATCATAGCAAAGCCTGGGAGTAAGAGAGTAATGTGTTTGGAGGCGAAGCAAAGAGCTAAAACCGAAGTAAACATCAGCGGGGCCTACACTCGTTTGATGGAGCTGAAGGAGGCTATGACATCACAGACTGATGGTGACCTGGCTTTGTTACTACTGGACTTGTAAGTAATACTATTTTTTTGTCCAAAACTGTGGATCTTTTTAATTCGTGGCTTATTTAATATCAGTTGGCTTGTGTTAGCGTTAGCTCGTTGTTAGCACTAGCAACTGCATACTGCAGCAGTGTTGTTTACGTCAGTTGTAATTCCACTTTCAACCAGTAGGAGGTAGAAGCAGAAAACTCATTTAGTGTTGATTTGAATGTAAAGAGTAATATAAATTTACTTTTAATATACCAACATATAACAATGTGTGTGTGTGTGTATATATATATATATATATATATATATAGGCAGCAAGGTTTAGTGGAACAAGTTGACATAACTCTGGTAAATAAATTCAACATTGCATTTCTTAAGAGTGTACCTGTGTATGTCTTTTTGTCCCTATCCCTAAAACATGGTTGTTCCAAAATTACACTCTTCAAAAAAAATAAAGGGAACACAACAATAAGACATCCTAGATCTGAACAAATGAAATATTTGTATTAAATACTTTGTTCTTTACATAGTTGAGTGTGCTGACAACAAAATCACACAAAAATTATCAATGGAAATCAGATTTATCAACCTATGGAGGTCTGGATTTGGAGTCACACTCAAAACTAAAGTGGAAAAACACACTACAGGCTGATCCAGCTTTGATGTAATGTCCTTAAAACAAGTCAGAATAAGGCTCAGTAGTGGGTGTGGCCTCCACGTGTCTGTATGACCTCCCTACAACGCCTGGGCATGCTCCTGATGAGGTGGTGGATGATCTCCTGAGGGATCTCCTCCCAGACCTGAACTAAAGCATCCACCAACTCCTGGACAGTCTGGTGCAACGTGGCGTTGGTGGATGAAGCGAGACATGATGTCCCAGAATTGGATTCGGTTCTGGGGAATAGGTGGGCCAGTCCATAGCATCAATGCCTTCATCTTGCAGGAACTGCTGACAAACTCCAGCCACATGAGGTCTAGCATTGTCTTGCATTAGGAGGAACCCAGGGCCAACCGCACCAGCATATGGTCTCACAAGGGTCTGAGGATCTCATCTTGGTACCTAACGGCAGTCAGGCTACCTCTGGTGAGCACATGGAGGGCTGTGCAGCCCCCCAAAGAAATGCCACCCCACACCATTACTGACCCACTGCCAAACCGGTCATGCTGGAGGATGTTGCAGCAGCAGAACGTTCTCCACGGCGTCTCCAGACTCTGTTACGTCTGTCATGTGCTCAGTGTGAACCTGCTTTCATCTGTGAAGAGCACAGCAGTGGTGAATTTGCCAATCTTGGTGTTCTCTGGCAGATGCCAAACGTCCTACATGTGAGATTGATCTAATCAGTGTTGCTTCCTAAGTCGACAGTTTGAGTTCACAGAAGTGTGACTGACTTGGAATCACATGGTGTTGTTTAAGTGTTCCCTTTATTTTTTTGAGCAGTGAACTTTAAAGACTGACTAAAAGCATACTGATGAACAGGAGATCATATCCTCTAACCTCTCCTTCATCCTCCCCTAAGGAGCTATGGAAAGTGAATTAATTTATGACGTAAAAGCCCAGAGGTGTGGAGGACGGCTGGACTTCACAGATTCCCCTGCGAGCCGTTAAAATGGATTCACCATGTGGTTTTCATTTGACACACCACCATGTTCCGTCCTCTACAGCCTCTCTGTTTCCTCACAGTTAACACATGGAACTTATTTACTGATGCTATAGAAATGTTCCAACTAATCTCATTCTGATCTAACAAGTAGTTTACTGTGGCTGAACATAAACAGATTTTCATTTATTACTAACATAGTTTAGGTCACTTTAACAATGCCATGAAATGGGGAGTGAATGAATCCCACCTGGAGGTAAGGCTTCCATGCTTTTGGACAGTTCAGCACTTGCATACAGACCTGAAAAATAAACAAAGTTAAGTTAAAATAAACCCATAAATGGCTGAATGTTAAACCCTATTCTGGGCTCTGTGTGCTGCTATAAACTGCTAAGTTTTAAAATGTGATTTTTTGCTTTTCGTCACATTTTAACACCCCCACCTCACCTACTAAACTTGCTGCTGTATGTTCAAAAAATGCATTTTTATTCATTTTCTTAATGTTTTATCCATGGTAAGATTCCCAAAGAACACATCGCGGTATGCAGGAAGAGTAGGTTGGATTTTCTGCCCTGAGTACACGGACCGATCCCAAAATATCCAACATGGCAGTGCCTACAAATGGGAAACTTTAGCTTCATTTCTGCACAATGGAAGAAGCTGGAGATGCCTCATCAATCTTTAAATACATGCTATAACTAAACTTTGTGCATGTCTTCCGCTCTCTGGTGGAGGATGAAATATATTGCAAGTGGATGAAATCAACTTTACTTTTTATTATTATTATTATGAATAAAACCTGTTGAGTCATTCTCAGGCTCCTCGGTCACACTGATGATTTCCATAGACTTTGTGTCGTCACAGCTGCTCTGACCCACCGCTGCTGCACCTGAATGACCTGCAAGCCCATAATTTAATGAAAGATGTTATGAGTATATTAAGACATAGATATTAACTAAATATAGCAATAGCAGTGTCTGGCACACATAAAAAAGGTTAATACCTATTGATATTGATTGCTTAAGCTTAATTAAAGATGCAATTTTTTTCAAGTGCACTAACTTTGCAACAACACTCAAATGTGTCTTCTGCTAAATGTGTGCTATCCTCTCACCCTGCTGCTCACTCCCATGTGGTTCTCCAGTCAGTTCTCTCAGTAGGGGGTAGTGTTCTGTTGTTTTCAGAACTTGTTCAAATGTGGAGAACCATCCAGGTGGGCGTCTCACGATTCTCCTCATAAGTTCATTGGCTCCACTTCCGGGTCCATTATTTTTAATTTCAGCAAAAACCTGCAAGTTTTGGCACAACGAGTGGATTTATTCACCTGAACAGAATCCAAAACTGCGTTCTGCTGCCATCTAGTGGCCAAACAGAGAAGTGCTAGTGGACTTACTTTGTCCCTGTCGTCTCGGCTGAGCAGACCCTCAGAAAAACATACACCGCAAACTTCGTCTGTCTTCATTTCAGCTAGACTTGGTGCCATTAACCTCACAAGTGCGACGCAGTAGTCATTCTCTTCCTCTTCCTCGGGTTTAGGAGGGTCTTCTAAGACCATGGCAGCATATTCCGAATCTCCATGTTTTAAAGCGTCCACGAAAGCCCTGAACCAGCCTTCGGTGTGTGGTTTCTGAAGGACCGCGCTGATAAGTTGGTCCGCAGCAGGTCCCTCACCCTCTGTCTTCAGTTTCTGCAAGATCCGCTCCTTACTGTCATGTGAAATAAAATGTAGATGGTTCAGAACCGGCTCCACTGTTATGGTTTTCTTCAGCCTCTCTCTGAAGTTTTTAATGAGCTCCTCTTCCTTTTCATCCTTGTCAGGCTCCATGGTTCCTCAGCTGTCCGAGAATAAAATACTTAGGGTAGGGAAGGGAGTCTAAAGTCACAGAGAGCATAAAACGATGACTCACGGGACCGTGTTATCCAGGAAAACAGGAGCTTACTTTCTGTTTCGTTTGAGCAGAAATCAAATCTTTAATCTGCCACTAGGTGTCACTGTTGCAACACAAAATCGTTATAAGCCCCAGGAAATCTGAATCTTTCACACTTCTATAAATGCAGGGCTACTTTTGTATCATTATGGGGTTTGTATTTCATATATAATTATTTCTCCCATTCCCTGTAAATACTCTGCATTCTTTTTTCCATTGTTTTTTATTTCTGTTAATGTGTAAATATTCAATATTTCTATTTATTTTATTTTGAATTTTACATACTCTTTATTCTCATTTTTTCCCCTTATTGTGAATGTTATTGCTGCCGTGACACCACCCCCGCTGAAGTACAATAAAGGGATGTTCTATTCTAATCTATTCTATTAACTCAATATTATCATCTGGATCACGTCATACTTTTTTCATTTAAAGATGTAACAAATCCTCAAAGCGATATGATTCTAAACTTAAATTAAAAATTAAAAACTTATATACTATTAATAATAAACTGGGCATGCTATACTTTACATTTAGTTTAGAAAATATACAAAAACATTTGGTGCAAAGACAGAAAGAAATGGAGACGTAGATTAAAAACTGTGTTGTCAATCATTTCTAATTCTTTCTGAAAACAATGCATGTTGTTTACTCAGATCAGGAGGAAAAGAAGCATTTTTCACTGTGCAATTCCAAAATACTGGCCGTAGAAAAAATGGTATATTATGTTGATCTTTCATCAGTTTCAGGAAAAGTGATTTTGTTAACTAAGACGATGTTTAAAGGAATACTAAGCAGTTTTGCTTGCTTTTAGCACCCCCTAGTGTCCTTTAGTAAAACCAAAAGTGAAACTTATCTCCTCGCTCTGCGTTCATCTTTTTAACACCTTAATCTAACTGCTGAAATCTCCTCAGCCTTCATTAGTGTCTACAGGAGCGGTTCATCACTAAATCAAACAAATCAGCTGTGTTCATGATCTAAAACATGCAGGAAACGTGCTAGAGGCAGACTGCAGCACCAGGCATGTCAGATCCATTTTACTAAGTCCAACAGGGACAGAGGGGTGTTCTGACAGAGTACCATACATATCAGAGCAGAATACATGCAGTTTATGTGCATGCGCACACATGCACATTCGTCTAACCCCCCGCTACGTTCCGAAGAGCCGTCAGTTCAGCATACAGACGACAAAGTCATACTGTTGTTAAAAACAAAGTGTATGCTGCTCTGACTAGCAAAATTAGCACATCAGGGTGTCATACATTTGCTACAACAAAGTGTATGATAATCTGATGGGTAAACTGGCCAGTCATAGTGTCATAAAGCTTAAAAATGTATGATGACCTGACAGTGTATGTTTGTCTGACAGACTTGTGTTGTCAGATTGGCATACGCTGTAATACGCGTACGCCAATCTGACAATGTATGGATATTGGACAGGCCCAGTAACTCTGAAGTTGCAAGTGCGGTATTCTGGCCACAGAGGGCGATGGGGGTCTGGGTGACATTTCATTAACCCTGTAAAGGGTCATTTTAGCACAAACTGGCTCAAGAACATGATTTAAAAATATTAAAAAGTTGCACAGTATGGCTTTAATGTTAAGTCTTCTTCCCCAGTTCACTTTAGACTCCTAAACTTGGCTCGAGTTTGTTTATTCTAAAACATCTTAAATTTCAGTTTAGACCTTTGAAATTCTTGTTCAGTCATTCTTTATGCCTTAACTCTTAATTATTTTCCATAACTTTAAAGGTTCATATCACATTATTTATCCATTATCACTAGATTAAATGCCATAAAAGGCATTGTTTTGATTGTGTTGTGACATGTACATAAAGAATAATGCCAGTAAAGGCCATACATTCATCTCTCTATTATGTCATTATGAACAAAGACAAATCAAGTGACACAATTGTAATTTTACAGTTTTCATTTATTGCTTTCACAGCTTCGAAACAAGCATAATCACTACTGTGTTTTCACTATAGAATCTCTTAAATAATTCATTCGGTAAAAAATAAATAAGAATCATATCAACATCTTACAATGAGATGTTCGTCTACAAATGCCTAATGTTCGCTTAGTTAAATATACATTGACCAGAATAAAAAAAAAAGAAGGAAAACAGCAGGATTCACCGACGTATGCCAAGTCAAATATAAAGATGCTTGGTATTTGGAGCTGGTTGTATAGGCACAAAGACTTGTTTCAGGGGGCGGGGCTTGCTTATGTGCAAGAGTTAACGTTAGTTTTAGTGAATCACGAAGGTTCCTTTCTTCTTTCTTTAACTCAGGCCTTAAAAAGGATATATATATTGACATCATTAGTAGTTTGCTACGTTGGGCTTGAAAATAGTGCAAACCAGTATATATAAATAGATATTATAACACATGCACTGCTTTGTAGAGACGCCTGCATCATACTTGCGTGTCCACGGCT
Organism: Aphyosemion australe; assembly: GCA_006937985.1. Taxonomy (NCBI): domain Eukaryota; kingdom Metazoa; phylum Chordata; class Actinopteri; order Cyprinodontiformes; family Nothobranchiidae; genus Aphyosemion; species Aphyosemion australe. The sequence continues at coordinate 1,914,574 of SSNS01000032.1, read as the reverse complement.
GGGATAACAGCAGATTATCCTCAAATCTGTGTGTAATGATATTTGCCCAAACAAGCATGTATGATGCGTTCTGTTAGCTTAACATTTTACAGTAGGTGCACATCAATGGCTGCAGTAATGATAATAATAATAATAATAATAATAATAATGCACATTATTTAAATACTCTTTAGTAAATTTGAATCTGTAATGTATATTACAGTGCAATTCTCCAAAACCCCTGAGTCACATCAGAGAAGACAGGCATACATCAAAGGATAAGAAAACAGTTCTCACACCTTGGTGAAAATGCTGTATTATACTAACAGTTGCAGAAAACACCACCTTTAGACTGGAAACGGGCTCTAACTTTAATGACCTGGTTCAGCTCTGACTGTTGAGGGTACGTGTGGACAGATTCGTGCAGCATCCTCCGTCCCAGGAGAGGAAATTCACCGTACGCACTTCCACTGCCTTGTCAGAGAGCTCGGTGTCAGGTGCTATGCAACAATTTTTAGAAACGGGGTGGAAAAGAATGGCTGTGTCATCGTTTTTCCTGTCGCAACAAAGTCACCTCATCACACTTCAGGTTGCACAAAGCTGTGCCAGGCTTTGCTTTGGCTCACACCCTTGTTTCAAAGGCTCTGGCTGCATAGGTCAACTGTCTGAACAAACATCTGTGCTTGCTAGCTGCCAGCCAGACTTGAAAAGATTAATGGGCTGTCACCATCCAGCATCTATAATCTTGAGTGAAAGCTTCCTTTCTTCTATATTATAGCAAATGGGCGATCAGGTGTGTTACACAGTAAGCAGAGATATGGGCTATTTTGAAGCATGTTTCTGTGAAAATGTTATAAATAACCGGTGCTTTTTATGCTGTAGATAAAGTCCTGAGCAGCTTCAGTTCAGAAAAAAATGCTTTATGTTGCACAGGACCGACGAGCTAACGGCTAATATGAATGCTAGCAATGTCCCAGCTATTTACTTTCAGTGGATGATGCAGGAAAAAGGGGTATAAGACTATTTTCTTGCTCTTGTTCTGCCTCCAGTCACCAAACATTTACAGTAATTTATGCAAATGTTATTTCATAAGACTTTACACCACTGCCAGTTTCCCATTACCAGGTTATTACAATCATACATGCCATCTGAAACATGCAGTCCAGAAGAGACGAATCAATATTTCTACCATGTATTGCAAAATAAATAGCACAGAACAAATCTATTAAAACTTAAACATTTGCATTACATTTTGGAGCAGTTTAACAGAAATCAACTTTGGAATAGGATCCATTAGATCTAATCTGTGCCTATTGTGCTTATTAAGCAGCTGATTGATTGGTGTAATATGGAACACCTTTGGGACGTCCTACAAGTATTTTGAGCTAGCTTTACTTTTATTTGCACAGGACATACATCTACAGTCATATCTTCATTCCTGCATGCCATATATCACTGACCCTTTAGGTTTAATATGATTTGATTGATATGAATTTTTCTAATGCCAGTATCAATGCCGATATGTAGAGATCATGGCCAGCCAATGGTCGATTGTCATGGCCAATATCTGGACATGTTCCACCTTATTTGCCTGCTTAAATGTGACACTAATAACACTGAATTTAATCAACTCTTCACTCTTCGTTTTGTGCAATGCTCAGTATTAAAAGCAAACACTTAAAGGTGCAGTCTGCGTTCTTGAAAAAATCATTCAAGTAAGCGACATGTTGAAAAATAAAAACAAACCAAAAAATTCAAACGTCCAACTCCTTCTGTCCAGGCTCCCCTCTAAATTCACTGAATCTGATGGTTGCAGAAAATATTAGAACACCAGCTTTTGACACACACAAATGCGCGAGCATCTCCCTCCTGAGCTGCAGGTCAGATCAACTCTTCCAGAACCAACTCTGAACCGAAGCGAACTTTCTCCTACACGCTTCATCCCAGATGTAAAACTGAGCGCTATCGTAGATCTTTCATCCCCTCTGCTGTAAGAGTGTAGAACTCCTCAGTTTAAGCTGTACTGGTATCATCCTGGTACACAATAACAACAATGCAATATTCATGTGTTCTATACTTGTGCAATACCGGATTCAGATTGTTGTCTGTGTCTCTTACAGTATGCTGCATAGTGTTGGTACCAAGTTTGTTTTTATCTTTTATTTGTGGTTTTTTTAGTGATCTAAGATTACAATACTAGATTACTGCCTATGTGTATATACATGTATCCTTGTTTTTATCTTTCTTCTAATTACCTTTTGAGTGATGGTGCTGCTGTGACAAGTGAATTTCCCCACTGAGGGATCAATAAAGTCTATTCTATTCTATTCTATTTACGAGGCCAAGAATTAAATGTACAAATCAACAAAATAAAAAAAAAATGTTTTAGAGCATTTCTTATGCAGATGTTGTTCAGGAATCAAATATACACGTAAATAAAGTTCTGCAGCAGCACCAGGCTGCCCACAGATGTGCCTGACTTTAAATCGGCTCGTGAAAAGAGGTATAATCAGCCAATATATTTAAAAAATCATAGATATCAGCCTGTTATATCAGCCGACCGTCGTATCATCTATCTCTAATTAGTACCTGGTGTGCCACATTTTGACTTTGATAACTGGAGTCAGGACATAATAACCACGAGAATCGACAATGTGTTTCATACAAAATTTTTTGTTGTGTAAAAACTTGAGATCATTAGAATAATTTCAAACAGCAGCAACACTTTTATCTAAACTGCACTCAGAGAAGCCTTAGCTCAGTCCCATAGAAACACTAACTCTATGCAGGAAGCTACAGAAGCTAGAAAATCTTCATACCAGAACTCATTTACACCAGAAACACACTTCAAAATGGCTCAAATTCACATGTTTGATTATTGATATTCTTTATATAAACTTTTTTTAGTTACTGCAGACATGAATGCTTTAGAAACATTTCAAACTAAGGCTGGCGTGTTGTCCATCAGATTTCTCGTTTACTTTCTTCACTTTATTTATCAAAGGTTGCCAGTTTGGCGCTGCCTCCATCCTTCCTTTCCCTAATTAAAAAGTATATATATTTAAAGTCATTTCTAAGACTTTGTTCTTGATATAAATCTGGACACTCACCAAAGACGCTCATCATTTTTTCTTATCTCCTAATTGGACAACGGAGGATCATTTTGAGGACAAAGCACTTCCTACATCTGTGGTGCACACACTGGTGAGTTGTGTTAGAACAGAAATAACATGTAATCTGATGTACTGGTGTCCACGATGCAGGTCACTAGGACTTGTCCTGTGTGAGGTAGATCAGTCTGCTCCTTTTATTTAGAGGTGTTGGGGAGGGGGCACAACTATCTGATTTTCATGGTATTATTTATATTTTTTAGTTTAATTTTTTTCTGATTGGTTCACCGTTGGGAGACTTCATTAGTAAATGATGTGATGTTCAGACTTGGACAGTCAAAGCCAAAGTATCGTCACAGGAAGCAGCCCATGTGAGTACAAAGTCGGATTGTTTCCTAATATAGAATTATCACAAGCATCCCTGAATGCAGCTAAAACCAGTAGTGATGGTGGTGCCGCCCCAATAAAAGGGCATTCCTGACTCAGTTCAGGAGGTTTTGGGTAATAGAGCTGGAAATCCACATTACTTTTATGGAATGAAAATGAGTAAAGATTATAATGTTGTTATAATTAATTATTAATAAGAGAAACTATATATCATAATATGATTATTAATGATAATGATATCTGCTAAGAACCGGCTCTCATTTCTATCTCCTTAAATGCAGAAAACTGTTTCATCCACATGCACAATAAATGGAAATTTCCACAACACAGCCATTGTGAATTATCAGGACAGATGGCTGTGCCAGCATGCTGATCCAAACAAACAAAGGTGCTACATAGTAATTACAGCATTATAACCCCAGAATTAGAATACGGTGCTCCTGAAAAGTTTCATGGCCTTGGAAACTCTGGGTCTGAAATGGGTTTGTGGTGCCTGACGGTGCAGGAGCTGGGGTCAGAAGGCGACGCAGAGGAACACGAGGCAGACGAGGTTTCAGCTGGAGGAGGAATCAGTGCTGAGTGCTGATGCACTGTGATCTGCTGTTGCTGCGTGTGTTTGTCTGTATGTCTTTGTTTACAAATGGCTGTAAGGCTGTCTTCGACGGGTGCATTCACAATGGCCGACACAGAGTCTTTGGATTCCTGAATGGTGCTCTCCAGTTTATGGCTGGGGCCCTGAGAAGAAGACAGGAATGGGTTAAAAGGTGCTTTGAACAAATACAAGCCTGTTTCCACTATCGGAACTTCTGGGGGTTTTTACCGGACCTTCACGTCATGTTTGTGTCTCCATGTCACTGTGCCACCCAAAAGGACCATGTTTTGTGCCATTTCAGGAACCAACCGCGTACCTGAACTAGGGAACGCATTTGGAAATGGCCCGGTCGCGTTACTTGGCGGGACCCGTGGTTAACACATGTCGACTGGTTGTAACTCAGAGGGAAATACCGCCAGATAGTGATGCGTGGGTTGTCTTCCGACCCGCGGGTCGGGTTGGGTCGGGTCAATAAATTATTAATTCAGTGCCGTGCGGTTTGGGGCGGGTTCATCAAATATATATATTATATAGATATGCACACTAAAGATAAAGACATTAATCAATGCTTAATTTTGTAAAACATAATATTTAAGACAGTTTTTTAAACACAGTCATGTTTTAAAACGTTATAACGTCAGATAACCTTTGACCCTATGACGTAGGCACGTAGAACGCGGCAGCGAAGTGCGCTCCAAGCAGGTGGCAGGCAGCCACATCAACAAAACGACAGAGGAAGATGTTTTGGATAAAGTTCGTTTGGGTGTTTACATTCTTAAAAGAAAGGAGGTACAAACTAATCGCGTGTTTGAGAAAGATTCAGCGAGGTAAGAAGCTCAATATTATAACGTGTTTTTAATGAGGCGGGGCGGGTTGTAAAACTAGACAAAGTGATGCGCGGCGGTTTGGTGCGGGTCAGACTTTTTGAAATCTGCGGTACCTGCGGGTTGAAAAAAACCCTAACCCGCGCATCACTACCGCCAGACGTCACCATACAACTTGTATTTGTAAAATTTGAAAAGTTGCTGGTGAAGCTGACTGGAAGGAAAGGAAATAAGCTGTGTTGACGCTGTTTTAAAATCAGTGTTTTAAACTCTCAACCTCGAAAAATGCAGCAGACCCCCCCACCCCCAACACCGTAATTCACAGTGCTTCTTCTGGTCTTTGAATGCTTTTTAAGTCACACAGCTGCTCTCCCTGTCCTCTGAATGGATTAAATTATGACGTACTTTAACAGAATAAAACTGTTAATGTTATTAATATCCTTGAATGTCTTCTGATGCTGATCAGTGACATCACTCACTGCCAAATGCCTCTTTTATAAAACAATGCCACCAATTTGCTGCAACGCCGAGGCGGCATCTGGGAGCTTACGGTCATTTAAAAGAGCTCAGACCGTGGCGGTAATGTGGTGCAGTCGAGTCCTTTTTATAAAAGATTACACGATGGTGGTATAAAAGAGGTGTGGAGTGGTCTCTGCGCTGTCACGGACGTCCGTTCATCTTGGACATAACTTGCTTTTTATTGCGATCAAAGCCGGGCTCCTTTTTTTCACAAGCAGCTACAGGTGTGTGTCCTCCACCGTCCCTGTGAGCTGTCAGATGATCTGAGCGGCAGCTCTAACGGCGAGAAGCTCCTGGCGCACTGCATCGCTCCAGTTTATCATCTCAGCTGATTCTGTTTACAAAACGAAACTTATGCCCGTCTTTACTTTCATTTTCATTATAGATTCCGGCCGGAGCTCGGCATTAATTCACCACGTGATCATGACACCACTCTCTGTTGCACCAAGGCTTAATGTGCGTTTATACAACTGGTGAAGCCGCAATATTACCAGCGTGGCGGCACGAATGCCGCAAAATTCAAACAAACGTCATGCCGCCATGGCGCGTTCATAAGACACCGTTGCGGTAATATTACGCTGATTTGCCGGCATGATGTGTCTTATAAAAAGCGCTAAATATGTCGCAATATGCTGACGACTTAGCAATGTCCTAAATGGACCGAATTCATATGGACACACAACGGCTGAGAAGATCAGGTCATCGTATCTCTCGATCACTTTTATCCTTCCCCAGAATTTCCCATAACTCCTACAGTGGAAACACGGCTCAAGTGTGGGATTTATTATGAAACAGAAATGGTGTTCTTAATAAAGACAGCATCCGTACTTGAGTGCTGGCATGGCTGTGAAAATGGCTTGCAGTCAGAGCAACTGGCTGAACCTTCACAGCAGGTCTTTGATAGTCTGGACTGGCAGTCACAGTGCTGTAGGCGGGAGGTCCAAGAGTCGGCTGTCTCTGCAGCATTTGCAAGATGGTCTGAATATCCGATATCAGCTGTGACTCCAGCCTTAAAAAGATCAAAACAGCGAGTTAGAAGGGCTGGGAGACAGACGTAATATTTAATCCAAGACAAGAGGAGTTAAACGTGATGAGAGTGTGATCCCGGGTGAAAACACACTAATTCACTGAGCGGTAGGTGGAGTTGCTGCTCTGCACCGGGGGGACGAATGAAGAGGCCGTAAAGGTGTGGAAACACATCCTGGAAGAGTAGTAGACAAAAGGCGCTGCTCGAGCAAGGAGTGATAATGAGCTTCGTGTGGGAGGTGTGAGTTCAGCGTTTATTGTGGAAATTACTTTATCAAATCTGCTCAGTCAATCTAATTATAACCAGACATCATGAAAACTAGGTTTTGGAGCATCCGTGTTTGATTTTCCATTTCATTTGATGTGAAAGAGGATTATTTACATTAATCTTTAAAAAAACAACAATGTTATATCACTATGTTTTATCTCCCTGCTGCATGAAAAAAACAACAAACAGAAAAGGACAGAAAAGTGCAGCTGATCCTGCAGCCAGCATGCATTAGAGGGAAAAATAGGGTCAGGTACAGAGCAGTGGATAAAATATCTTATTTGAGCTTAATAAAATGAGCCGGCTGGGTATTTCAGGCACCCTGATGCTATCTTTCATTCTCTCTGGTAATTCCTGCTAAAAATAGCTCCTGCTGTTTATTTGTATCGCTGCTTCACGTGTCTGACGGTGTGTCGCTGGATTTACGGCCGAAGGCTTTCTTCATTCAGACGAGGATGATGCTGTCGGGAAAACACCAGCTTTTATATTTTTCAGCAGTTATTCGAGACTTTTTTTTTACATATTCATGATTTATAGATAAATAAAAAGCACAGACTTTGCTTGAAATAGTTTGTAATGTTTTTTGTGTATTTTTGCTGCGAGATCAAGCCTCTCACATTTCAGATTCTAGCAGCTAGTTGTCTCCATCCACCTACTCAGGAACACTCAGTGTCTTTGTACTTTAAGTAAAGTGGGAGGTGACAACCCCCCGAAAAATATTAATAAAACAAAACTATTAACTGCTAAACAACAGAAGGAACAAATGCTGAAGTGAATGTCTTGTTTTTGTGTTTCTATTATCAAAGGTACAATATGTAAGAGTGTCACAGTGAAATAATCACAAACAGTCTAATGTCTCAGTCATGATGGAAGGAAGGTCAGATTTTTCAGCCGGCTGGGGTGGGTGGGGGTGTTCGGTTTTTCTCCTTTCAAAAAAACTAAAGAGGGATGTAGTCAGATTGTTTATAATCTGTGAGCCAGCAGGGTTGCCAAATATGTGCAAGGTAACGCTGCAGATTCAGTGTTTGTAATTCAACACTAGCCGGCAAACACATCAGAGTTTTGTAAAGATCCTAATCCAGAAACGGGAGCTACCGAGAAGTTATTTCTTGTAAACCTAATGCTGGGTCCACACTGGAGGCATCAGCGATGCAGAATGGCAGTGGGACGGTTTACTCGCATGCTTTGCGGTGCGTCAATCCACACCGGGGGAATCTCAGCTGCTGTCCTCCTGGCTGGACTCGCTAGATCACAAAATCCCTCAAGACTTCAAAAGTCACGGTTTGTTTACGCCATCTGCCATTAAACCAAAAACAAGATGGAGATCACGTTTGACATCTCTGTTTGATGTCATATATAATGATGTTCCTCTCCACTGCCACGATTAAAGCCATGAAAAACATGAAAGATACTGGTGGTAAATAAGCCGTCAGGTCACACGTATAGAGGTAATCTACATAGATAACAAATCACATCTCTGCAACAGACTTTTATTTTGACAATTATCATTTTACACTGACCGTGTGTGATTTCCTGTCTAGCCTTATGTTAACTGTGGAAATTGACGCATCTCAGAAGCGGCTCGTGGTCAAAGGAGAACCCAATCCTATCTTTAGTGGTGTGGCGTGGCAAGCTGCTTCTGGGATGCACCTGAAAAGTTCCACGCCGCGGCCAGTTTCCATCAACCCCATAGACTATAATGGATTCTATTTGAAACAGAGATGTTTGGCTGCCATTGATGCCTCCAGTGTGGACTCGGCTTAAGAAGCCACAGCAGCTTTTAGTTTTACTCTAATATCAAGTAAAGAAGGCTAGAGGCTAATGTTGAGCTAACAATGCTAACTCTGAATTAGAAACAAATAGCCAGCTCTAAAAATATCTCAAGCTACTTTTTCAATTACCAACAACTAAATATTATAGTGAAATGTATTTATTTACTCATCAGCTCACTGTGTAGGACTCGTCTTCACTTGTTATGGAGAATCCTCTGGTGCTGATCTATAGCACAGCCATGAAACTCAGAACGGTAGTGAGAAAGTCATTCATTTTGTTTTGAAAATGGGCTGCAGTACCCACATTTGACCACAGGATGTCATTCTTACGCTATTCTTACATAATACACCTTTAATATTTCAAAAGGAATCTGATTTTGACCCTGCATTTTAGCTCCCTCTGTTAAATTTGTAGACATTACCAGGCAAATATGTAAATATGGATCCATTTGACCTAAATCTGTCTGAGGGCAGGAAACAACAATTTAAAAGAACATGAAAACAAATCACATAGGCCTATAAACCTGAAAAGTTAGCACTCTGGGGTAATTCACATTTTATGACAGTAAAATAAAAGATCCAGCTCCTCCTTGCTGACTCCAAAAACCCGTACCTGTTTAAGTGCTCCTGCAGCTGACTTAAGCGCTGCTCCACTTCTCCGTATGTGACTTCGCTGGCAGAATTATCATCCTCTCTCAGGTCCTGGAAGTGTGCTGACTCAACCAGGTAGTCCGTGGGCTTCTTACAGGCCCATTTATCACAGCGCAGATCTGGAAAACCAAACCAACACACGTGCTTCACATTTTCATATGTGGGCCAGGACAACGTCATCTCCACACAAAAAGACAACTAAAATAGAACGTAATTAATCTCAGCGAGGAAGTGTGGGTTCTTTGTGGGAATCTATCAGGCTTTTGTACCAGGACAACTGTTACAGCCATGTTTGCCCTGTTGTTATCTCCGCCAGGCACATGGCACCTTTCAGCCTGCTGTCCTCTGATAGGTGCTATGCCCCTTTTGTGGTTTTGAACAGCGAGATAGTTATTTGTACAGTTTGTTCTAACCGCAAAGACCACCATTTATCTGAGAGGTCGTCCATGCAGGTGGCGAGCTGTTCGAAGCTGTAAAAATCAATCTGAAGTTTCTTTCCTACATCTTTAAATTTTCCAAGTTGTTAAAATGGTATTAGAGCCAGATTCTAACAGTGTACACTTGAATGTGAAAAGATAGTTCCTCCCCCCAGGCTATTTTAGTGCTTAGCTCTGCGTTTTCTACTCCCTGCTCACCTGGGCATCGTTAATCTTCTGCACAGCTGCTCTTTATTTAGTCATTTTTCTGAGTTCCTCCTGGTTTTCCTTTGTTTAAGTTGGTGTTGCTTCCTAGCTTTACTATCGATCGTTTTTTTGTTTGATGCACACGCTAAAAAATGCACAGTTGAATTCTCTTAGCCAAGGTATATGAACTGGTTCCACTAAACCTAGTTGCTAAAATATAAAGAGTAATATACATTTTTATATGATGTTTTGTTAAAAGTAAATGAATATTACTCTTTGCATTTAAGCAACTAGGTTTATTGGAACTAGGTGACATAACTTGGTTAAGAGTGCAACTCCTAGATCTCATCAACTCTTTGTCTTCTGCATTTTGATCCTTTAACCACTAAATTATAACAACTTCTGCCCTTAAGTCACAGTTTAACTGGCAAATTAGCAAAACTCCTTTTAAAAATTACCGAAATGATGTTCTGACTTGTTAATGAGTGGATAATTGTTGAACAGCCGCTCCCGTTTGTCATAAAAAATGAATTCCTGAAATTAGCTAATAAATGTTTTATTGCTGAACGTCAGCTCAGTGCAAGCAGTCCTGCTGCTTTACTGGCATTTACTGCTGCGCTGACTCCTGTGAGGAGCAGAACTGAAGCCACTGAACTAAAAAGAAGTCACTTTGTGCTGCTTTGTACATGTTCAGATCAGACAGCTACACAAATCAGGTAAAACAGATCTAGAGTTTAAAGGTCAACTTTATTCATATTTTTGATACATTTGCAGTGGTCTCTAGTAGAAATGAATGTCTTATAAGTCGTTCTCTGGGGGGAAAAAAGCTCTGGTGCACCCGTTTGTGGAATTAGAAATCAGCCGGGGAAGAAAGTAGCTTCAGACGAGAGGAGTAGGAGTCTTATTTCCTGTTATGTGGACATCTCCCCTCTGATTGGCTAACAGCAACGCGACTCTGCCACTGACTCTGTTTGCTCTGCAACGTTGATGTTTTATCTCCACAGATAACACAAGCCTGAAGGAGTTCTGCTGTGTGGTGGAGTTGCTAATGCTAACGGTTAGCTTCTACTAGTCGAGACGTTCTCTGCTGTTTCCTGGACGCTAAACCAACAACAGCCTTCCCCGTCGTGAGTCAAGATGGGTGAGTCCAGGAATGTTCAGTGACAGTGTGACGTAGATCTGTCAGGATTTTCTGAACTGAGCGTTTTTCCATCTATTTTCAGAAGCTAATGCAGGAAACAAGGGCACAAGACTATTTTCGCGTTCAGCTTGCACGTTAAACTCAGAGTGACTGATCATTTTCAAAAATAATAAGTAAAAATTGTTTCTCAGTGAACCTGCAGCAAGGGGTTCTCTGTAACAGTGGTTCCCAAACTTTTCAGGTTCAGACCCACAAAATAGCAACTGTCAAGACATGTGACCCCAAATATCTCCAATTAACAATACAAACAAGCTTAAAAAGCTAAAGAATTTAGGGTATAAAGAAAAACGCTTCAGCTCATAAACAATTATATCCATTTAGGAGAATTTAAATGATGTTTTGTAACAATTATGCTAGAAATATAACTTCAGCAAATGTTTTTCTCATTTTGAGATCTGGAAATCATCTCAAGACCCCCATGTGAAGTTCTTGCTGACCCACAGAGGGTCCCCGCCCCCAACTTTAGGAGCCACTGTTCTACATCAATAGGTGCGTTTCCTTTATCGTAACTTCAGGGTAAATTTACAGGAAGTTCCCAACGTGCCCTTGTCTCCACTTGACCGGGCCGGCCGAACGGCTCTTTTCCGGAACCTTCTGAGTACCTGATCAGAGGTAGGTACTCAGAATGGCCCGATAAAAGGCCCGGTGAAGACGCTGGGCGGGAACGCTGCCGATTGGTTGTAACTCAGTTGGAAATGATGTCACCTCAGGAGGAAATAGAAAACGCATATATGTGGCGGGAACCATTATTTAGGAAAACACGAGTTGTTAGACAGACGAGCGATGGAAGCCATCGCTGCATATAACAACATAGCAAACATAAACATGTCGACTATTGCTGCTTCCTCCATTGTGTTGATCTTTGTTTACTGCTTTATGCGAGTTTTGCGCTGATCGATGACGTAACTCACTGCGTAGCGGTTGCGATGTGCTGACGTTTCATCAAATTCCTTGCAGGGCCAAATGTATATGGAGACAGGACAGCTTAAGAGGACCGGGGCTTCGGATCTCCCGGTCAATTTCACACAGATTTACCCGGAAGTTCCGATAAAGGAAAAGCACTTATTGTATATATTGGTTTGGGTTGGTTTTGAGTCTATAGAAGCATCTATTAGTGGTAGATATGAACAACAAACAATTTATAATAACAAACAAAAAAGAAAAATGTCATAATTGATGGCACTGGTGGATTACTGGCAGCAAGTGTAAAACAGCAGGTATGATTTTTTTTTTTACCTTCTACAGAAGACCTTTTGTCCAAGTTCCGTCTGACGATGACGTCCGAGTCCAGGACGGGAACGCTGAGTGAGGAGGAGCCAAGGGCTATTGAACATCTCTTCAGGCATGAGTTGGACCCTCTCTCCTTATGAGCACCTTTAACCACCTCCTTGTTTTCCCCTGGAGAATGGCAATCAGCAGGAGTTAGTGGAGCAACACCATACTGTAATCCATGGAGAAAACATGTTCTCAGTGAGCTCCGCTCTGCACACAATAACAAAGAACAAATCTGCAACCACAAAGAGACTGATTAACAGCTGATACCAACCTTTGGGTGGATCCGGGGTGAACGAGATCCTTCTTTTCATGCCTTTACAGCTCTTGTCATCTGGATCACATTCTTGGACATCAGTGGGCTACGGACATTTTATTTCATTCAGTTTTAAAAAGTGGAAAAACTTAGAAGATGAATAAAATGAGGCTAAATAGCTATTCTGACTGTGAGAAATCTTTAAAAAATGCTACAAATAAACAATTATATCTTATTTTAAGGATCTCAACCTTGGCAGAGTCATCTCTGAGGTTGAAGGTGAGCTCCAAGTTGTTGAAGAAGCAGTCTGAAAACTCTGGGTACATGTCAAGCACCTCCAGCAGATCTTCTCTCTGAATGGTGCTCAGGTCACAGTAGCTCAGAGCACGCACGTCAGCATTGGACTTCCCAGACTTGGCATAAAGATGGATCATTTCTCCAAAGATGTCATTTTTCCCTGGGAGTGACACACAAACACAGGCAAATGAATTTACCTGCAACATGTGTGTTTACACAAAATAATATGAGTTGACACTTATTTATTCCTCATAGGAGGCTGAAGGGTTTGTTTTTGTGTCTGATAAAAATCCAACTGACTTCTTTCTCTGAATATTTCCTCCAAAGACCTGAGCATCAGCTATCATTTTATCTTTGATCTATTATTTATCCTGAGGAATAACCAGCAACACAAAGCAACTTTGATGTGTGGTGAAAAAAGAGGGTTGATAGTAATTGACACGCTCCACATGTTGTGCACTTCAAAGGAAATATTTGGGTTGAGCAGAACTATTATATAATGAAGCCAGTTCTCCAGCAAACTTTCATAACGTTGTGTGAATCAAAAGTTTTCTTTGCTGGGATAAAAAAGAGCAAAGGACAAGAGGTCTGGTTTAAAGGCCATCACGAGAAATCTCTTTGTTGGTGTGTGGGGTTCACTAAATGCCAGCAGTGTAAGCAGGGGTGCAGGAAAAAGAGATCTGATACGCTGGCTGCCAGTGTTCATTTCACAGCATGCACTGGACACCTCTCTACCGCAGAGGAAAGCCTCACACAGAGTGATGAATTTCTCCCCAACATGCAGCTCTCAACACACGGATTTAGATAATTGTTAGTTTAGTAGACTCGCTTCACACCCGTGGAACAATGAAACAGGCTATGCATGAGTCTGAATCATGAAAATGAACAATAAACAAAACCTTTTCTGTCTCTGATCTGTCTGACGCTGGAAAAAGGCCAAAAAGTAACATACAAGATACAATTAACAAACTACTGTTCATTTCCCCGTCTATTTTCTTTCGGTAGTAAATGCAGGAAATAGGGGTAGAAGCCTGCATGTGAAACTCAGATTGATCGCTCATATTCCAAGAAGAACAATTATTATCTCACTGTTAAAATGGGTCTTGAAGGGAAATAAGATAACTTGTTGTGCAAGAAGCCAATTCAGAATTTTCAAAAATAATTTTTCTAACTAAATTCATGCTTCCATTTACTCAAATCAGTATTTTAAAAATATACTTTGTCTAGCCCATTCTTTGTTTTGGTACACCTGCAAACATTTAAGTTAAATTATATTTTCATTTGGAACTTCTAAGTGTATTTTAAAAAATCAACATTATCTGACTCTTGAGTCCCAAATACCCTTTTACTTTTCAAAGTATTGAGTGTCTGGCCGTGACACTCAATACAAAGTCAGCCGAGAGCTCCTCCATACAATAAAGAGGGCAGCGGTGACCTTTTACAACTGATCACTTATCGTAGAGGAGAGGGAGATTCGATGGGCAAACGGAGACTTACACTACATGCATAAATAATTACCCACTCAATCAAAAGGTCAAACAACAACAAAGTGGATGCAGCTCTGCACAACATCATTCATACAGGACCTAAATCGTCATCTTTTCAACCTGCTGCCTACATAACTTATTGCAATTAGTCAAATATACAAGAAGTACCTTTGGATGCTCCTGCACAGTAGTTACTTAAACAATAAAGACATGCATTTACCCAGGATCGCTACCACCGTGTCATCTTTCAGTATCTCAATGGAGCCACGCGACAGGAAGTAGAGAGCTGTAAGAACATCTCCACCGTGGACCAGAGTATCTCCAGGAGGTGCATGAGTGGTTCTGAAGCGCATGGCCAGGGCCCTCAAGCACCCTTTGGTGGCTCCTTGGAAAGCTTTGCAGTTGTGTAGAAGGTTTTTGTTGAGATGCAGGCAAATATCTGCTTGTAGGCACTCTGGGAAACCTTTTAACACCTGAAAAATCAATGAGCAGAATGTATACAAATGGTCTATAGGGTATGCAGCATGGATACTTGTTAAAGGGGACATATTATGACTATTTTTGTCTTACGTTAAAATAGTCCTATGGTCGATACAAATTATATATGAAGTTGACACGTAAACCAATTTCAGAAGTTTTATTCTTTACATTTTCAGTATCTTCCAGAATGAGTCGTTTCAGGTCTCTGTCACTTTAAGAAAACAACCTGGAGCTGGCCACGCCCACCCCACACCCGCTCTAGCTACAGAAGCTCTGATATCTGGGAGGGGCTCGGAGTAGGGGCTCCTCCAGCAGCAGCTCTCTTACATGTGAGAGGTGGTTCTATTCTAACTGTGACATCACAAACGGGGCATTTTTGAAATGGCTTCTTTTAGGCACATAATTCCTAAAACCAAACACTTTTCTGAATGACATTTTTTCTTTATTCAGATTTAGAGTGTTTATAGAGGCAGTAGGGACCCACATGGCAGCACAAAAGGATGCAAAAGGTGAGTTTTGCATTAGTCCCCTTCAAATCTTATCCTGGTAAGTAGCACAGGTACTCAAAAAGAGCAGAATGGTCCATGCAACTATCACAATCTATATTTTGCATGTGAAATATTTTGAAAAATTTGATAAGAAATGTGTGCTTAATGTGAAAACATTTGATAACATAATGTTTCTTGATTGATTGCTGACAGTCAAATATAATCTCTTGGTTCTTAAATGAAAGAATAAAAATTCTGAAAATACAAAACTTAAAATAGACCTCATCAATGAAAAGAAGAGATGGATGGATATTTTCCCCCCAAAGCATTTGAAAACAAAAAGGAATAAAATGCACGTACCTCCTGCTCTTACCAATAAAAATAAGTCATTCCAAAAGAAAAGCAAACAAGAGAAAGAAAGTTTTGGTCAGAGACTTGCATAATTTATTATTTTATCATTCAGTGTTAGATATCCTTTCCAGATCCACTAACAGGTGCATTGTTTACCGTGTTCATGTCAATGCCGTTAGTGTAGGTCCACGAGTGCTGGAAGTACTCCTCTAGTCTTTGCCTCAGTGGGTTTGGGATCTGGTGAAAGCGGATGAACTCTTTGACCCGTAACATTTGAGCATGATAGCGGGCTGTCCCCGAGTACAACCTCTGGATGATGGCAGACACATTTCCAAAAATACTGGCATACATGAGTGCTGAAATACAAACGACATAACAAAGAATTAGGTTACATTCAACAAAGGTTTGTTGCAGTAGCTGTAAATAAACTCAGCTATATCATGTTTCTATTATTTAGCCATTATACAGTAAGAAAACAATGGAAATGTAATCAAATACTCACAGCCAATTAACATCACACATATGGAAAAGATCTTCTCTGAGTTGGTGTTTGGGGACACATTTCCAAAGCCCACACTTGTGAGACTGCTGAAAGTGAAGTAAAGTGCTGTGACATACTTGTCCTTGATGGAGGGACCTGAACTTGGATCACTGTAGTTGTATCTCTTCCCAATGGACACGGCCAGATTGTCGAGCCAGCCAATCTTGTGCTGCAGGTATGGCTTCTCCACGTTGCCAATTGCATACCATATACAGGCCAGCCAGTGGGCAATCAGGGCGAAGATGCACATGAGCAACATCAGGACCGCAGCTCCGTACTCAGAGTAGCGGTCCAGCTTCCTGGCAACACGCACCAATCGCAGAAGCCTTGCTGTCTTCAACAGGCCAATCAGAGTGGTCGTCTGAACAAAATGTACAATAAGGGAGTTTATTGGTAATTGCATTTGGGGTCTTGAAGACTGATATTGTCAAAAATAAACATGATTAGACAAGATGTTGCTGATCTTTGACCCATAGAGTGAGAATGATGTGGTATAAGATATTACTGTCGGTGCACCTTCAGCTGTGGCGAACAGTCAAATTCCTGCACCATTGCTTAAAGAAAACATGCAAAAGGAGTCATAGATGATAATGGGGCAGTTATTTAACAATAATGCTTGCAGAGGCATGACAAGATCCTGAGCAATGGTGAGCATTTGGCAAATGTACAACACAACAGACTACAATAGGGCTGGGCTATATGCCCTAAAATCAGTATCACGATATATTGAGGAGTTCACCTCGATAATGATAAATGGACGATAACTACATGTATGTGCAAAAACAAAAGTTGTCCACTAGATGGGGCTGTCACGTGTATTACGTTGAGTCACGTAGTCATGTGACTCGAGGTGGTACATCCTCTTAAAGGGACACGAACGTCACCAACCTACACACATCTTTTCTTTTTTTTATTACCAAATTTATTTACATGAGAAAAACGATAAAAGTCAGAAATTTCGATAACGACAAATTTTCGATTCATTGCCCAGCCGTAGACTACAATAATAAAAACAACCAAAATTTGGTCCAATAATCACACACTGACACACCCTTAATCATCCGTTATTAGATATTCTCCTTTCAGTGGGTTTTCACACAGATGGTACATTTTTGACTTAAAATCAGTGCCTCCCCAGAAAAACTAAACTATTTGGGCAAATTGCTACAAAATGCAAACGTATTCACTCAAAATCGTAAAACTGACATAACATTTCAGAAAAAGACCCCAGAAAGTTTGGAAAAAAATTGTTTCAATGTGTTTTATAATTTTGAAAAGTCTAAAGAAGAATTGAATTTCGAGAATATAAAGATTTTTAGAGTAGAAACTAACACTAGTCCCCTTGCAGTCTTTGAGGGCTGTCACTCAGCTGCATTTCAACTTAGATGAGCCTTTTTCTAAAACATAAATAAATAAAATTATAATAATGTAGTTTGATAAATTAAACATTTCCATTAGATAAATAAATAATAGGGAGGAAAATTTGACAGGATATTTTTATTCTTGCAAAAGAACTCTGTTTTTAAGGTAATGCTGTTGGTTTTGAAACAAAAATTTGCAATAAGCTGCAAGAGTCTGCTTGTAGGTTTCCTACTGAGGAAAATAAATCCAACTCATTTAACTTCAAACAGCTTGAGTTTTTGATAAAAGCAAAGCTTTTTCACCTTCAGTCTTCTTGTGTGTATTACTCCAACAATCTTACTTATAAATTCCTATTATCAATAAAAATATAATCATAAATATTCCTAATAATCAATATTTGTGTAATCATTTAAGAAGCAATGGATTTTCTGTTGTTGTTTTATAAAATAATAATTTTTATTTTTGCTGTACTCATCATTGTTTCATCCTTCTGTGAGAATGTCACACTGGAGGCTTTTACATAGAGTCATATAACCACTCTGAGACAATGGCTTATTGTTGGCTAATACAAGAACAAGCACTTCACATTTAAAAGCTCTTGTGAAAAAAAAACAACATATCAGTTGAAGCAGCTTCAACCCTCGAACAGTAATATTTGTGTATTTAAGGTATTCTGCTAACACTGACACATTTCTCAAGTGTAAAAACTGTTTCTCCCGCCTTTCCCTTTCTGGCCCTCTTACTGTCAGACTCTGATGGTATGGAACGCTCCCCTTATGGGACTTTCTCTATATTAAATTCACAAAATATACACGTTGGGGAATTCCAGTCTCAGTTATTGCTTTTTTGCCACAACAGTGGTTATTTTAAGAAAACAGCCTGCTGTCACGATGACATGCCGCTGTGACGCTACAGAAAAGATATGTTCTCTAAAACGTAAGACTTCTCGGTTATTTTTCGTTATGACTCAGTGTGTCGACTAAAATAATCTTTTGCTTCGAAGCCGTTTATGTAAATTTAAAATAACTAAAATGTATCAAAATGTTGCAGAGTTGAATGACAAATGGGTACAAGCTACTTAACAGCAGCGTGCTTTACATTTAGTCAGTCTTAAATGAGAACTAGACATCTAATGGAAGTTCAGCTGAATATGAATAAACTCTTAAAAGCATCAGCACATGTAATCATATTAGAAAGCTGCATTAGTGATTTAATCTCCCTCTTCTCTCTGTTCGTTCCTAACAGGAACAAGATTTACAGGTTCAGACTGGGACAAAGCTTTTAACTTTTTAAATCACATTTAAATTGAAACAGCAAATGTTTTTGATAAAATGTTCCTCCATGCATGACCTCAGTCTTAGTGCTTGTGATCATGTTATTTATTATTTTGGCACAACACTTAAATCAGTCTCATTTCATACATGTTCTGCCCTAATAAAAGGATTTGCTTAATTGCATGTGGGTCAACCCTTTTTTGTCAGGCTGTTAAATGAAATGAGCCTTGTGAAACCCATCTGCTGCTCTCGTTACACAAATAAGGAGGAAGCTGAGTGAAACTTTGCACAATCGTTCTGAAACTTGTAAAGCCGGGGAGCTACGGGTAGAATTCAAATTAAAAGCTACTGGCTAAGGCCTGGTTGTTATTTTTTCAGCAATATAAAAACCCCAGATGCTCATTTTTGTTTTGATTTGTTGTGATCCGGTGAACTGACTCAGCAGCGGCAGTGACAGGAAAGATGATTTTGGTTTATAATCAGGAGCTTTTCTGGTGTAATCGAGTGCCCACAAAGCACGATAAAGCCCTGAAGTAGAGCCAAAGCCTTAGAGGAAAGATCCTACCATCCATGTGAAAAAAATAAATAAAACCTGTCAGACCTGGCAGCAAGCCTACCAATAGTAATCTCACATCTGCATGTAAGCCGTTGCACAGAGCCCTGTTGGTCTTGTTTTCACATAAATGCTTCATTGATTGCCCTTTGGTAAGCCTCTAATCCTTGTTAATGGATTTTACAATAAGGACCATTCAGAAAAAAGAGGAAGAAAGACAAAAACTAGGCAGTTTGAAGTGTTTCTGTCAGGACTGACAGAGAAATTCCCCTGAGATACGAGTGTTTAATAGACCAAGCATGCCTGCTGCGATGTGAAATAAAGCTGTAGGGTAGAGAAAAAACAAGACGAAACACAACAAACCTCATCTGATCCTGAGCCGAAGATAAGAAGGTCAAAAGGGATAGCAGCCACCATGTCGATGAGGAACCAGCCTTTGAAGTAATGGATCGCTATCTTAGCTGGGTTGCTGACAACTTCCTCATTATGGTTGACGTAGGTGGTCCTGAAGTTTATGAGGATGTCAATAATGAACATGATGTCCACCATTAAATCCACGACATTAAGAGGGCTGCAGGAGTAGCCGCATTCACGCCTCCTCTGCTCCTCTTGGTCGTTGAGGAGAAACGCAGCGGAGTAAGGAGTAAGGATTGCTGTGTAGATGACCAGCAGGAGGATCAGCCAGTCCCACACAGCCTTGAAGGGGCTGTAGTGGAGGATTGTGAACTTGTCGATGCGGGGCGTCTGGAGCTTGTACTCGGGAAGAACATCAGCTCCAAGGGACAGGACCTGGAGAAGACAATTTATCCAAAACTCATAAGAAAAACATCGATTTACCCCTGTTTACATAGAAAATGCAAATAAAATTAGCTACAAATGAACACATTGTCATCTTCTCTTTGAGGCGTAATTTTTATCTGACGATTTAATCAACTTTCTAATGCAAGGTTCTAATTTTGATGGCTCTTTCTTGCATAAGGGTCACCACAGTGGACCGCTGCACTAATGTTTGGGTGTTGATGGTGTCGTGCTGTGGTGGTGGCAGGTTTAAAATGAACAATTTTATTGACTAATGGCAAGTAGGAGGACAAGACGAGGATCGGACACAGACAAGCACGAGGGTTTAAATACACGAGGATAACAGGTGGGTAGGGTACCCAGGGGCAGGTGAGGTAAATAAACAAGGGGAGACAAGACAACTGGGGCTGATGGAGCGGATCCTGACAGATACGTGAACAACAACCACAACACTGAACTCTACTGTGTCACTTCATTAAATTGCCAAAGGGTGGCAGTGCTGTAAACCTGACTGGAGATGTGGAAAACATTTTGGAAAAATCCTGACCTGACGGCAACTGAGATAAAAAAAACATGAGCACCAATTTGATCAGGGGCGGCTCTAGGGGGGGGTCCAGGGTGGGATAGTGCCACCCTGACAGCAAGCTTGAGGCCCCCCCCCCATGGCCCCCCTTGCAAAGGACAGATCCTAAAGTTTGAGTTACACTTCTCCATCAGCTTGAGTGCAGTCTGGCATTGACAGAGACATTTTCCCTTCAGACTTCTCCGTTGCTTGGGGGGTGCTGAAAAGCAATTCCACACCAGGACAACAGAGGGCGTAGTGCTTTTCTGGGGGTATCCTGCCACCATTAGCCTAGTGAACTAGACCAAATTCTTGCTTTGCAGAGTTTGGTCTAGGCACGCTTCATAGGAACCCTCGCAGCCTGTGGCTGTCCAATCACAGCTCGCTATAGTTTTGGTTGGGCCAATCACAGAGCGGGAGTAGCCGATGACGTCAGCGCTGCGGCCGCGAACCCAAGCAACATGGCGGGACCTCGGGAAACACGTTGGTTTGAAACGGCTTTGTCATCAACATTGGATTATTTAGACTCCAACGTGTGTAAGTCTGTCTGATATACTTAGCGGCTTCTTATTTTTATCAAACAAAGTAGTGCAATGTCCCAGTACACCTGATATTTGCGTGTTTTTCATACAAAAACGACAGAAATCATTGATGTTAGACGCCATTAAAGCCTCCCGCTTTTCCGTCGCCGTGATTACGTCACGTTGTTCGTCACTCTGATTGGTCCTAGCGCTATCCAATTGCGTGCTGACATTTTGAAAGACAACCGTAGATCCCGCCTCACGACTGAGAGCCGTCAATGGTTCGTGGCCAGACTATATATACACATATATAGGATGGCTTGCCAGGCTACTGCCACCATAGCAGTCATGGACAGATTTGTCCCTCATTCTCCTCCACCTCTTCATGCAGCTGACATCTCTAAACCCACGTTTCCTGTAATATCTTTCTACTCCTTCAGTCACGAGTGTATAAATGTTTAGACTTTCTTCGCGAGATGTTCTTCAATCTGCATCGTGTCTGCCGCTAGATATCTTTGGCACTTTTTGAGAGGGGAATGGTGGTGTTGTTGACGAATTTGAAGGAAGCAGCGTCCTGAGCAATCACAGGCTTATGGCTCTGTCGCTTTCGACGGATAGTTAAAAATTTGGGCATGTCTCAGTAACTACTCACGCAGACGGAGAAGTATAAAAACAAAGATGGCGGCAGCTAATTTGAAGTGGCTTTGGCATCAACTTTGGACTATTTAGACTTGGGCTTTTCTTTGAGTCAAGAGCAGATAGAGGTACGTCCTTTATTTAGAAAAAGGATGTATTTATGTCTTCTTCGATGGTGTATGGTGGACATCCCCGTTGACTGACATCCGTAGCGTTGAGTGTGTCACGTTGTTTATCGTCCAATAGCACGAGTAGACAGTTTGAAAGAAAGCGGTAGACTCCGCCCCACGACTGAGATCTGTTTCTGGGTCATTGTCAGACTTTATATTCACATATATAGGACAGCTTGCCAGGCTACGTATTTATCTGAAGTGTAAAAGAAATGCTGAAAAATACTTTCATCTGAGATTACTAAGAAATCAAAGTATTTTTGCAAAATAGTGATATTTTGAAACTTACTGAAAAACTGTTGCATCTAAAACAACTAAAACTGAGTTACTGTTATTATGTTGTTGTAATTACAAACTGTCTAGTGATATTCTAGCCTAAAAAATAAAATAAATAAAAAAAGCAAAAGTAAAACGCCTCTCTAAGCGAAATGTTGTTTTAATTTAGGGGAATGAATAGGCTCTGGCTGGATGTTAAATTATTCAGCGTGCTCGGGAATGCCAAGGCTGTCCCCTGTTGTTGGCCTAATGACCTACGGCAAGCAGAGAAAGGACTCTCTAAAGACATAAAGTAGTGTAAGAACAAGGATGAGGGCAATGGGCCTTTCTATTCTTCTCAGCACTTTCCTTAACTTCGACACATGAATTATAGATTTCGCCATGCCAGCAGTCCGGAAGCAGATGCAGCGTTCATATGTCAGCAGCATCTCCAAACTTCAAGTCGAACTCTGCAGGGAGGAAGAGCGTTTAACCAAGATGAGGGGTCTTCATTTATAAATGAGGAAGCTGCTGTATGTTGAATGAAGTTTCTTCTTGCTTGGTAAAAACCAGAGCAGTATTTTTGGACTGGTTTGACATACCTTCACTTTCCAGTGAATAACTCATTTACTCATTTAATATCTGATAAATTACAGTGAAAAATATGTTGATATTGTTTATTTTTTGTTTTAGTTAGGGGTGTCAAATTATGAGATTAATTAATCACAGCCACAGTTAGTGCACTAATTTTTTTATCGCGTTAATCTCATTTTTAATCCATAACTTTACTGGGACTTTTCTAGCCTACCTGTTGGGATTTTTTAATTAAATTTTTATTTATTTAATGTAATTATATTTATATTTATCTATAATGCCATGCCACATGTCAGATTTTGTGAAAAAGCGTAATATTTTGTGATAAACCGTCAGTTTTGATATGCTAACTTACAGCACTGTAACTTAGATTATTCTATATGGACCTGATGTTTTATTTTTTATTTCTAATTATTCAAGACTGACAAAAGAGCACAGTATTATTCCGCCTTGGTGATGTAAAAGGAAAGTTTAGAAGTCTGTTAAACAATAAATGACTTTATAAAGCCAGTTTTTAATCTTTTAGTCTGCCACAATAATGTAATGAATTTAAATAAAAATATGTCAAAATGAGGGATTTTCTCAGCCATTAGTAGGTGAGATTAAAAAAGAGATTAATTAAATTAATTAATTACAGGTCATAATGAATTAATCTGAAAAAATTTTAATCTCATGACAGCACTAGTTTTAGTTTCATGTATGAAAAAAATGTTTTATTTTACGAACAGATATTTTTTTTCTGCTACCAGACTAGCAGAAACACCTGGCTTGATTTCCAGTCTTTAAAATAGTTACTAGTTCACTTTATCCTGTAACTGAGTCTCATCATGAATGCCTCGCTGGTAACCCAAACTTCTTGTTGTGAATCCACTCTATCAGGAGTAATTGCAACTCATTCATCCCCTTCGTATGGGTCAGTGGGTACACTTTACTCCAATGAACCACATATTTCCGTTCACTACCTTGTTTTTGTTGAAAGCATCTCATCAACTTTAAAATTTGTGATAGCAAGCAAAATGTTTTCTTTATGTTTTTTGCCCAGATTTCCAGGTTTTCAGCAATATCCTAGCTTCAAATGCCAAAATACCAGCTCATTTATTACTTCAATTGCTCACAGGTTGTTCCATTTCAGAAATATTTAATGAAGTAAAAACATCTCTTCTTAACAAACAGAAAGACTGTGGTAGAGCAATCCCAGCCCTCGAGGACATCAGTCCTGCCTTTTCAGATGTTTCTGTGCTCCAACACACAGGATCAATCTCTTCTGAATTAAAAACTTAAAATTAGACATCAGGTGATGTAATAAATACATAAATGTGTCATTTTTTTGTTGCTTTGACGCCATTTTTAAAGCACTGACTCACCTGCGTGACTTTTTCTGTGACGTTGTGAGTCCTGTCTTTGACCTTTGGTGCTATGATGGGTTTTTCTGACGTTGGAGGAGAATGAGGCTTCTTCTCGGTCACCTCTGAGAAGGTGAGGGCAATCAGAGGGATCTTGTGGATGGTGCTGTACTTGTTGATGTTTGAATCCGAGGTAGAGCCGATCAGGCTAGACCTCACATGGTTGAAAGGTCCTAGAGATTCAGATAAAAAAAACTGTTAAAGGTGTTCTAGAAACATATATGTTTTACAATTGGAAACTGTTCCTTGAGCCTCTATAAAGCATGTGAAACTTTGTTGGGGCTCACAATGACCCAGGAGCCCTGATAAACGACAACCCCATAATAAAGCCTTAACTGGACTCACCAGATCACAAAATCCCTTGAGACTTCAAGGTCACAATTTGTTGATGGCATCTGCCATTAAACCAACACAAAGGAGATCACGTTTGATATCAGTGTTTGATGTCATATATAATGTGCCTCTCCACTGCCGGGATTAAAGCCATGAAAAACACACAGCTGCACTTCTCAAAAGATGCTCGGAGTAAATAAGTCATTAATTCACACGTATAGACTTAATCTACATAGATAAGAAATTGCATCTCTGCAAGTCTTTTATTTTGAAAATTACCTGATGTTTTACATGGATACCGTGTGTGATTTCCTGTCTAGCCCAATGTAACTGCTGAAATTGATGCGACCCAGAAGCGACTCATGTCAAACATAGAACCCAATCCTATCTTTAGCGGCGTGGCAGGCTGCTTCTGGGACGCCACGACTGGTTTGGATCAACCCATAGACTGTAATGGATTCTATTTGAAGCAGAGATGCTCCGCTGCCATGACGCGCCGCTAATGCCTCCAGTGTGGATTAGGGTTAGGAAGGAAAGACTTCCCGCCCACTCGGCCAGGACATGAATGTTAAATGAGCTGTGTGCTGATTGGCTGGTTTACCCCAACGGCTCTATGACTTTACCTGAAGTTAGTCACTGAGTGTGTGTGTGTGTGTGTGTGTGTGTGTGTGTGTGTGTGTGTGTGTGTGTGTGTGTGTGTGTGTGTGTGTGTGTGTGTGTGTGTGTGTGTGTGTCCAGCGGGCTGTGGAACAGAGGTTTGCAGACAAATGAGGAAGTGGATCAATCTGGCATTTATTCAAAGTCTGGATAGTCCCAGTAAATCCTGGAATGTGAGTCCTCCAACATTCTTCTATGTAACAAGGATGTTAGCAGTAGCTCAGGCTAGCATTAGCAGTACCTTGGGCTAGCGTTAGCAGTAGCTAATTGGGCTAGCATACGAAGTGGCTTGGGCTAGCATTAGCAGTGGCTTGGGCTAGAATTAGCAGTAGCTTGGGCTAGCGTTAGCAGTAGCTTGGGCTAGCGTTAGCAGTAGATTGGGCTAGCATTAGCAGTAGCTTGGGGTAGAATTAGCAGTGGCTTGGGCTAGCGTTAGCAGTAGCTTGGGCTAGCATTAGCAGTGGCTTGGGCTAGAATTAGCAGTACCTTGGGCTAGCGTTAGCAGTAGCTAATTGGGCTAGCATTAGCAGTGGCTTGGGCTAGCATTAGCAGTGGCTTGGGCTAGAATTAGCAGTAGCTTGGGCTAGCGTTAGCAGTAGCTTGGGCTAGCGTTAGCAGTAGCTTGGGGTAGCGTTGTTGTGTGGTTTGCATTACCACGATCAACATTTATATATTGCCAAAGTCGAAGGGGGTTGGGACGTGCCGATGGAAGGAGGTGTGTCTAAGCTTATGACGTGTTAAACCAGTTTTTCTCAGAGTGAATCGTTTCTCCATCGCCATAAGAACATTTTTAATTGACATAGGAAAGCAGGTCTGAGACGGCACAGACTTTTAGTGATGGTACATCAGACATCTTAAGCTGCCTGTTAAAAAAACAAGGTAAATGTTTTTAATTCTAGGACCGCTTTAAATTAAAGTAGCACTGATAAATTTAATCTGGTTTATTTTCTTTACCAAAAAAATAAAATTAACTAATTAACTTCATAAGCTGAAGCATCTTCATGATAAATATCTGTCCTTTTTCCGAACATAGACTCACGTAAGACTGAAGGAACTTAAAAATCTTCATGTTTAAAGCAGGATGGTGACAAAACTGTGACACATAGAGCTCCGGATACTTTAGGTCTATTTATAGCGAGCAATGATCGTGGTCTCCTACACTTCCACAGAACTGCTGACTAATGCGTTCTGGCATCAATGGATAATGCAGGAACCACAGGACATTTCTACCATTTTTCTTTGCAAATAGAAAATAGACTTCGGCCTTGCAATTTATGATGCTATCTGTTACTGATTGTATCGTATACTGAATATGATGATTAAAGAACACAAATGTTAGGAAAAAATGTGCAAGAAATAAAAGATTTCAGAATCATATGATGGTATGTTTGAAGGCTAACTATTAAAACAACATTATTTGTTTTCATTATTGAGAGAATAATTGTCTGTTTTTGATCGATCACAATGTGGCAACACGAAATAGCTAAATTGGGCTTAAAGCTGTGTAGGTTTCCATGATAACTGGATTTCTTTTGGTTTGTTAATGTGTCCATCTTTCTTTGAAACCCATTGAGTTTGACTTTTTCTTAGTCGTTTCGAGCACACCTGCCTGTATTTGAACCTGCTTATCCTCAACTCTTCACCTCTCTGAGTTACACACCTGTCCTGCAGTGAAGCAGGGGTGTCAAACTCTGCTCCTTGAGGGACCTACATGTTTTAGATGATTCCTGCTTCAGCACATCTGATTTAGATGAACTGGTCTTTAACTGGCTTTTGCAGAACTCGATAACATGCTGTGAAGTCATCTGAATCAGGTTGAAGCAGCTGGGAAACAACTAAATCTTGCAGGATTGTGGCCCCTGAGGACTGGAATTTGTCACCTCTGCAGAAAAGTGATTCTCTGCATTTTTCACCTAATTAACAAGAACTCCTGGATTCCCAGAACAACACCTTCTATTAAGTTCAAATCTTTTCAATTTGTGCCATTTGAACAGAAACCAGACATCATTTTTGAAAGTTACTGCAATCTTCAAATTAAAGAGTTATGATTATTAAAAAATGTACATTTAAATGTTGATTTTTGAATTTTTATACACTACAAAAATGGAGTGGCATTACCAGTTTGACAAAATATTTCTTATGGGTGATAATTTTGAAGTGGAGAACTTGGGCACTTGATTTTTTTAAGTTGAAGGAGGATGCATCTGACTGAGAATTCAGGAATAGAACATGTTTATGCAGCATCAGCTGGTTACCCGGAAGGTGAGCTTTGTTTACATCACATCCTAAAGCTGACAACATGAGAACCTTTGCATTGACACACACACTGGGAGTAATACTAGCCCTTATTAGGAATAACTGCTGTATTATACCTTCAGTTGTTTGCCGATCCCTGAATACGCTTTTGGAATTGGAACTGTAGCCCTCAATTTCATGGATGGACGAGGCTCTCCTCATGCTGCTGGTGCTACCTCTGGGGAAGGTGTTTGACAGGGAGCTGGAGGACTGATGTGGCTCTGTCTGGTACAGCTTCTCCCAAGGGACTTTCAGGGATGAGTGGTCAAGTGGTTCAGGGCCGATGCTAGCCTGGGAGGAATGGTGGCTCAAGCCTATGAGGGCACGTGTGTCATTGGCCTCAGTGGGACTGCAAATGCTCTTGGTGGGTGAGGGGAAACTCTCCAAGGCCACCGAGTCCTCATCCTCTTTGGGAGAGTCCACCATCACAGCATCTGGGTCCTCTTGCGGAAGGGATTGCTTGTTTGTGTTTATTAAACTCAAAGCAGCCTGACGGAAGCGGAAGAATCTGCTTCTTCCTAAAAACAGAGAAGGGAAAACAAAACATTCAACAATTTATATACACATCGGATGAAAGCAAAACATTTTGCACAAAAAGATCTGCATGAATATATCATATTGATTATTATAATTATGGTTTTAATGTTCCAAAACAACAAGGCAGGACTTATTTAGCCCATACTGAAGTCGATGAGGCCAAATCCATGGCAGTTTGTGGATAAATGCTGCCATCTGTACACTACAACCCTATAAATACTTGGGTACAAGTTAAAAATGGCATTTTGGTGTGAAAAGCACTGACTTTCAAAAATAGATGCAGATCTTCAAGCTTGTAGCCTTAATGTTTAATTCTTCATTGTTGTGAATTACAGCAAAAATAAAATTTTCTTCAGTGCAACTTAGTTTTCAACTAATAGCAGATGTCTGCCAATTCATTATTAACACAATATTTGTATTTTAAGGTGCTTGTACAATGCACTTAAGTTTTTGTTATATAATTAATCTATTATAATTCCTATACTGTATTTCTTTACAGGTAAACAAGTCATAAAAGCCATTAATAACCTTTTAAGACAGGGTGCACATAACCCCACTCACTCATGAATCCATCCCGCTGCATTACATAACATCACTGCCATCTGTTTCCATTGCTTGACCAAATGTGCTGATGTGAAAACTGTAGCTGCTTACAATAGAGGCAAGATAATCCACAAGTCAAACCTTGTTATGAGCCAGAAGGGAAAGGAAAAACAGATATTTTTATGTCTTTACTGTGCGATGACTTTCTTAGTTGCATTGTCAAAAGTTCTCAGCTCAACTTTTCTTGTCTGATTACAAACAATCTGCAAAAACAAATTCTGCATGTAGTCAAAAACGTGTAAAATGAACCAGATTTGGATCAACTCTCAACCAAGTGTAGCATAAAATTAACTTTGACTCCTTTCTGTTGCATAAGAGCAGCTCAAAGTCAAAGACAGTGTCGAGGTCGAACTGTAAGTGAGATGCGTGCATGTAATAAAGTCTCTCTCTCGCTTTGACTCCACTGATCTAAAGTCACATTATATGCTCATCTCTCTCGTGCATCTACAGGTTCTCTTGCTGAAACATCATAACAAAGCATCGACTCTGATAAGCAAAATTAGCAGCAAACACATGGGCATGCATGCACATGCATATAACAGAGGGTTAAAATTCACATTCAGACACACAGTGTAGCACAGGATGACTATCAAAGCCTTGGGGCAATTCTTACTCAGACATAACTTAAAGCTGGAGTACGTGGTAAAAATAAAGTAAAAATTAATAAATTTGACCATCGAACCTTGTTCTTTGAAGTAGGTAACCTTTCATCATTTATACTTCCCCTAAGTCCCTCCGCTGGCTTCTACATCAAAACAAATCATTTACGCGAGCCTAGAGCGTTGACCAATAGATCTGCGTATCCAAAAGAGGGAGCTGTCAATCAACAAGAATGCGCCCCAGTCCCCAGCATGCACTGCAGGGTGATGCAGATGCCTCAGTCAGTTTAGCACACCAACCTAGCTTGAATGCTAACTCAACCTGCATTGGATTAATGTCAGCATTTAGAATCAGGTGTGTCTGAGTAAGATCGCATCAAAAACATTACTTGCCCATTAGTGCTATAAGGCTATTTGTGTATGTGGTAGGAGGCGTGGCTTTTAGCTCCTTCCAGAAGGGGATGGGGAGCTTTAGCCATTCAAATTTCAAAATCTTCTCCTTAATGACATCATGGTACTTTTTAACTTCCACTTTACGAAAGAAGACTCCCTAGCGTAAAGCTACTATCTGGAGTTTTACCCCCGTCAGGAATTAAGTATGATTTTCTAGAAATCCGTAAAAATGATAGTCTTACGTTGTACAGGCAATAGGACATTATTTTTTTTTTTTTTTGCTAAGCCCATCACCCATCTCGTAGAGCAGTGGTTACCAACCATTTTTCTTTTAGGACCCCCTTGCCTGGGACCAAGACAAACCGAGAACCCCCAACACCAACTCCTGCCCTCATATATACGTTAAAAGTGATTGATTACAAACTTTATACAGACATACAGAGTTTGAATTATACTACTGGGTGTGTTATCTGGGATTTTTACAAATTTAGTCTTGGTAACCTCACAATCTCAGCACAGACCAAATTGTGGAGATCCCCTGCAACCTTGTGGGGACCCCAGGTTGGGAACCACTGCCGTAGAGCCCCATGCAATCTAAATTGAGTGCCATTCAGCATTAGCCAATAGCATCACAGATGTCAATCACAGAGCATGCACATGTTCATGGATGCAGCTAGACTGATGCATAGTTTGCACATTTCTTATGGACAAGTACATATTTAAAATATAAATATATAAGAATAAACAGCAAAATGTGATAATGATAATTGTAAAACAATTTGTTTTAGCTCTGTTGGCTGGCTGGAGGTGCAAGTTCATGAATGAGAGGCGTTGCTCTCAGCCGTAATCATGAAAGCAGGGGAGGGACTTAAGGTGCAATATATTTTTCCACCTCTAGATGGTGCCCTCTGAGAAAAAAAACTCTGGATTTCTGTTTTAATAAGTATTTGATGGAACTGATTACAGCGGCCTTTTACAAAGAGTCCAGTGTGTTTTTAATACTCACTTTGATCTGACTTTGTTGGGGATGCTGGGGTTATATTCTCTGTAGAGCGGTCACTTCCCTCATCCAAGACAAGCTCAAAATTCAAGATGAACATTATCACCACGCCTTCTTCGTTCTTCACTGGGATTATGTGGGTGTTGCACTGAAAGTCGGATCCTGAAAGAGAGACAAAGGGTCAGTAGCAGAATTAAATAATAATAAAAACTCTTTGAAAACTCTAACACCTCTCTTCTGATTTCACAAGAAATGTGGCAAAAGCTTAAAATATTTGCCTGTCAGGACAAATAAAATAGAACGACATTTTCAAAAGTCTTTTTTAATGCTGACATGTTTATTTTAATGAGCAACACTTTCCAAAAATGACAGCGGTAGCAGACGTTAACATCACACGGTAAGCAGAGTACATAAAGGGAAAATCTGATTTTTTAGAGTCTATTTGGTGTGAAAAACAACTCAAGATTCTAACAGATTCTCAGTTGTTCTGATATTTGCTGAAGCCTGGAGGCGCAGCAGTAAAACTTTCTACCCACTTAAACATAAACATCAACACAACAGCCACTGTACACTCCAGTGAGCCGTCATAATCTCCTGTGTTTCTTTCTAACTCTTAAACTGACAGATTTTTAACCACTGAATGAACAACTTCATCTAAAAAAAGGCTAATTGGATGCATTGTATTAACAGCTGTACATACCCAGTAGGAATGAGCTATAAAAACAATGCTCAATGGTAAAAGTGTCCCTTTGTGTCTCTGCAATATGTAGGTCTGTCTGTCATTCGGTCTTGGTTGTTGTCTTGCTCATTTTCAGAGAGGACACACATTACCAGTGTTCCCTGTAATCTCCTCTGGGCTCACAGACACCCTGCCAGCAGCATTCATTAGCAGCAGACTTGCTGTCTGACTAAATATAACAAGCTCGGTCTGCCTCGACATGCCAGAATTGAGTTGGAAAGGACTTTTGCATTCAAGCTAACAGAAGTAATGGTGCATTTTCACTTTTGTACAAATATATTAATGCGTTCTTAATGGAACGGAAAAGCACCAAATTAATTTTTATTTAAGAATGAGTAGAAGTTTTTATTTATTTATTTTATTTATTCTTTATTTAACCAGGAAGGTCCCATTGAGATTAAAAACCTCATTTTCAAGGGTGTCCTGGCCAAGAGGCAGCAAGAGTTACAGTTACAACATATATATATATATTTTCCAGTTACACAGACATGTTATGTACAGAATTACAGAAGGCAATTACAACACAGGGTATCTCTAGCATCAGATGGGAGTAAATAGTAGATAGTAGAGCACAGCTGCTTAAGAGGACCAGCAGGTGTGTACTACATCTCGCCTGGTGTCAGGGGTGCCTCCCTGCATTTCATCATGGAAAAGTGCTAATGGGGCAGAGCCACTGTGTTTTTCTCTAGGATGTCCATTTTATTTTTAAAAAAAGTATTTTATATGCATCTCTCAGCCATTTGTCTCCTCTAAAATGCAGTATTGTCACACAAATGTTTACCCTCAGTACATTAAAGGAGACATACGATGACTTTTGTTCTGAAGTTACAATGGTTCTATGGTCGATAAAAAGACATGTTCATGAAGGTATTTGCACTAAATCCCTCTCACATAAAGTGATTTCAGCTGTTTTAATCTTGACAGTTTCAGTAACTTCCAGAAGGAGCTGTTTCAGGGCTCTGCCACTTTAAGAAAACAAACTAGAGCTGGCCCCGCCCACACATCCCTGCTCAGGCTGCTATAAGCTGAGAAGCTCCGATATCCAGCAGGGGCTCAGAGTAGAGCATCAACCAGACATGAGAGGTGGTTCTATACTAATATACACAAATTACTTTTTTTAAATGGCTTTGAGGCAAATGTTTTTCTAAAACCAAACACTAATGGATGAATGGATGTTTTGTTTTTTTTTTTGTTGTTTTTTTTCATGTTTGGAGTGTTCATAGAGGCAGCAGAGACCCACATGGAAGCACAAAAGGATGCAAAAGGTGTGTTTTGCATAATGTGTCCGCTCACTAGTAGCAAAAAAAATAACACTAAATGTGTTGATTTATTCAATATATTGAGTGTTTTTTTTAGCTAACTAACCTAAGCACATTCCCAAATGACATAATCATTATAATTACTCCTCACATAACACAAATATCTTTATATGAATGTGTGGAAAGAGGAAATTCACAATATAATTTTGACTTATTAAATGCAGTTTAACAAAGTGCCTTATTAAAAAAATTTAAGCAAAAAACAAAAACCCCTTAAAAAACAAATTGGCGATCAGCTGTCGTCACAGCTTTGTGTCCAGCCAAACTGACCAATTCAGCGGAAAGATTTTTGGGCTGAGCTTTACCTTAACAGATTGGGAAACAATAGCTGTGCTTAAAGGCTAAACCACAGGGGCTCCTTCTCATCTGGTCTCCTGCTGAATGTCACCTCTACTGAAATGGAATCAAAGGAAAGCTTCCCCTGACGGCGTTGCATGAGCAGAAAATGGGATTTCTAAATTAAAATACAGACATATCACTATGAGTTTTATCATAATTAGTATAAAAATGATAGATTTTAGTTTCTAAAATCTGTGGATCTTTACTTCATTTATGTGCATTTTTGCTTCTCTATGACAGCATGAAGCTATTAAAATGACTCAATTTTAATTTTTTGTTCACATTTTACATATTTGACCTCTGCCCTTGCAGATGTTTACATGTAAGCTCTAAAGCAGAATACGTCCACGGCTGAAATACAGATTGTTTTTCAGTTTTTAGTGCCTTTAATCACCCAGGTCTTTCCTTAAACTCATATAAACCCCACCAGCCATCGTCACAGCTGTTAGATACGGTTACCACGCTTGACGATGCAGCAGTTTTTATCAGGGAAGGAGTGAAGCTCCATTCAGGCCCTGACATTTATATACCGTCTTCTTTTGAGCCAAGAAATGTCATTTACACCTGCATGAATGAATAAATTGCATATTAGGACTAGCTCCCTTTTCATGATGGAAATTTCATTACTGTAGATCTCATTTCCACCATCAATTATTAAAACATTGCTGCTTAATCAAATTATCATCTGAACTCCACCGCACAGAAATTACACGGGTCAAACACAGTTGTAGTGAAACATTAATGGAAATTAATTCATAGTTATGTTTATGTTTAATTAACTGAAGACTTTAATTGTTTAAGTCTCACAAAAGCTCTTTTGTTTGATAAAAAGTGACACCTTCCAACATCAGTGAAGTACTGATGTGACACACTGACAGGTTCTGTCGTGCACAGCAACTACACTCAAACACATCTGACAGTGAGAGCAACAGATTTGGAATTCATGAAAAACAAAATCTACTCCAGTAACCAGTTAAACTAAGATTAAAATCTTTTTTTTTGCAGAATTTGCAATAAAAGCTGCTTCCACCAAAGATGTGACACTTTTGTCATTTGCAACAAAAACACACCTTGAAGGTAGATAAAGAGACAACATTATCAGCTAAGTGCAGTTTGATGATAAATAAAGGACTTAACCAAGTATAACTACATCAATCTTTAGTTGTACACTGTAAGAAATGACGTGTTGAATTTACTTAACCAAGTTATGTCAACTGAGTCCAAGTGTAAAGAGTAATAGACATTGTTATACATTGTTATGTTAAAAGTACATGTATAGTCTTTAAGTAACTAGGTTAAGTGGAACCAGTTGACACAACTTAGTTAAAAGCTCTTTTGTTTGATAAAAAGTGACACCTTCCAACATCAGTGAAGTACTGATTTCATTTGTTACCGGGACTTTCCACTGGACTCATGAGCATAGCATAACATCCGCAAAGTGTAGTACGCTGCAATTAGCCACCGTTGAAGTGGAGTGGTGCGTCTCCACTGGCCGCGAAGCGTCTTGTTTTGGATGCATCCCAGAAGCGTAGTGTCGCATCACTTCGCTAAATTTACACTTCGAGTCCAATTTTTACGAGCTACGCTTCCAGAACGTGACAAGCTCAGTAGTTCAGATCGTGCCAGACAGGAAGTCAACAGTGTAAAACATCCGGAAACTTTCAAAATAAAAGTCATGTGCAGAATTCCAGTTGCTTAACTATTAAAAAAAAGTACGGCGTTACCTGTGAGACCTCTGTAGCCCAGGTAAACAGAACAGAAAATAAACTACAGATATTTTTGAATACATGCTGCCATCTTTGTTATTGCAAGAAATGCCGAAATCACGCGATGTGTTGCAATTCTCCGGTGATTTCGTGACCTTGCAGGACCAGCTGCGTCTGAAATGCTCCCAACAGGAAGGAAGCTCACAGGTAAAACGCATCTATTACTTTACTTACACCATCAGTGGAAAGGTCGGGTTAGAGTCTAGAATGAATGGAATGAATTGTGTTGCAGCTGTTTGCTTGAATTTGTTTCTCATGTCAGCATCAAGGGGCGTGCACAACAACATTTTTAAGGC
This sequence comes from Aphyosemion australe, assembly GCA_006937985.1. NCBI lineage: Eukaryota > Metazoa > Chordata > Actinopteri > Cyprinodontiformes > Nothobranchiidae > Aphyosemion > Aphyosemion australe. Next base: position 1,879,446 of record SSNS01000032.1, on the reverse strand, counting down.
TGACACTGCTCACTAATTACATTTGTGTTATTTGTGAGAAATTACCAAAGCACAAGCAGGATGGCAACTATTTTCCCAGTCAAAGGTCAATTTGATTAAACTCCTTGATGCCCACTCACTCAGCCAATGAGCACATCAAATTTTTCAGTCTGAAAAGAGCTCTTCACCATGATCACTTTGGATCATAAGATCTCATCTGCACACACTATTTGCTACTTCTCTTTATCTCGTCCTTTATTTCTAAACGTACATTTGCAATATCAAAGCCATCTGCACCACATAGCCAAACTAAATGGAAGCTTTCTCTGCTCACCAAAACACTCTTCACTTGTATTTTTGCAAATTTCTCACCAAACTTTTATTCTTTTGTGGAATAGAAGGTTCATAGTAGGATTCAGTGGCGAGCTTGGCAAATTTCACTTTAGGCAACAGAATGTGTAAGTTACTGGTAGCAAGTAAAAACATCACCAAAAGAAAAGTCACACGAATGTGTAAGGGGAAATTATATTCAAGACAACTTTAATATTTGCTCATAACTCTGCATTTACCTTTATCAAAGCAGCAATCCAAAGATTTCTGTTTTAAGAATTATTCAGTATATGATTTTTTTAGAAATCCGTAAAAGTGATAGTCTATAGTGTGATAAAAATGTTTTTCTTGCCAAGCCTACCCTCCATAACAAGTTCTATGAAATTTTACTTGAGTGTCGCTCAGCATTAGCCAATAGCGTTCGACATTCGCTTACGTACTGACGTCATTCACAGAGCGTATCTAGACTAGCTGCATTTTCAAGCTCTTTATAAAGACACAGCGATTCATTGAGTGGCTACAACCACCTTCACAACCACAATATTCCACGACTGCCTTGCCTAAAATGTTAGATAGACCGTAGCAGAAACAAAAGGATTTTGCTCTGGACGTCGGTCTAGCCACGCTCCATCGGCGTCTCAGCAGGCCCGAACAGTCTTGTGGAATGCCAATCAGCGCACTCTGTCGGTTTGGTAAGCGGAATGTTGCAACGGAGCAAAACAACAAAGATGGCGGCGGCTTGTTTGAAATGGCTTTGGCATCAACTTTGGACTATTTAGACTTGGGCTTTTCTTTGATTCAAGAGCAGATAGAGATACTTAAGTCCTTTATTTAGACCCTAAGTATGTATGTGCATCTTGTTTGACGGTGTATGGTGGACTGCCCCGTTGACTGACATCCATAGCGGTGAGTATGTAACGTTGTTCATTGTCCAATAGCATGTGGAGACAGGTTGAAAGACAACCGTAGATTCCGCCCCACGACTGAGATCTGTTTCTGGGTTGTGGCCAGACTTTATATTCACCTATAGGATGGCTTGCCAGGCTAATGGCTGCCTGCATCTACTCAATAAAAGACAAAAATAAAGAAAAGCGCCTCAAAGAATTTATCTTGGACCTGCTTTTCAACGGTGGAAGGATTTCCACTTTCCACTCGCTTGTTGAACAGATGCAGAGTTGGTGACTCTGTAAAATATAAATAAAAAAAATATGTATATAAAAAACTTCCCATCTCACCCTCTGCGATTGGTCTCATCCTTCCATGCTACCAGAGGCCTGAGAGCTTGAGGATTCTTCAGTATCTTAGCTGTTCCTAGAACTGCTCTTTTCTGGCCTGAGATGTCTGATGTTTTTCCTGGGATCTGCTTTAGCCACTCCTTTAGTTTGGGGGTCACTGCCCCGAGTGCCCCGATGACCACGGGCACCACTTCACTCTCCAGGCTTTCTCAAGTTCTTCTTTGAGGCCCTGGTACTTCTCTAGTTCCCCGTGTTCCTTTTTCCTGATGTTGCATCAATTGGTATTGCTACATCAACCACAACAGCTGTCCTCTGTTGTTTGTCCACCACCACAATATCCGGTTGGTTCGCCATCACCATTTTGTCGGTCTGGATCTGGAAGTCCCACAGGATCTTGGCTCTCTCGTTCTCTACCCCCTTAGGGGGTGTTTCCCACTTTGACCTTGGGGCTTCCAGTCCATACTCTGCACCGGTGTTCCTGTACACTATGCCAGCCACTTGGTTGTGGCATTCCATGTATGCTTTCCCTGCCAGCATCTCACCCTGCAGTTATGTGGTGGATTGTCTCAGGGGCCTCTTTGCATAGTCTACACCTTAGGTCTGGTCTGGTGTGGTAGATCTTGGCCTCTGTTGCTCTGGTGTTCAGGGCCTGTTCTTGTGCAGCCATGATGAGTGCCTCTGTGCTGTCCTTCAGACCAGCTCTTTCTAGCCATTGGTAGGACTTCTTGATATCAGCCACTTCAGTTATCTGTCGGTGGTACGTCCCATGTAGGGGTTTGTCCTCCCATGATGATATTTCCAGTGCCTCATCCTCTGTTCACCATTGTCTGAGACATTCACTGAGTCATCTGTTGGGGCCTTGTCCTTGATGTACTTATGGATCTTGGATGTTTCATCCTGGACAGTGGCTCTCACACTCACTAGTCCTCGGCCGCCTTCCTTATGGCTAATGTACAGCCTCATTGTACTGGATTTGGGGTGGAACCCTCCATTCATGGTTAGGAGCTTCTGCCTCTTAACACCTGTGGTCTGTATTCCTTCCTTTGGCCAGCTTATTATTCATGATTACTGGCAGGGCGTAGCTGTTTATTGCCCAGATCTTGTTCTTGCCATTGAGCTGACTTCTTAGGACTTGCCTTACTCGTTGTAGGTATTTGGCTGTGGCTCCTTTCCTTGCGTCTTCATTGAGGTTGCCATTTGCTGGTGGGATACCAAGGTACTTGCAGCTGTCCTCAACGTCTCCTATTGTTCCTTCTGGGAGTGAGACCCCTTCTGTGTGGACTACCCTCCCTTTCTTTGTCACCATCCGACCACACTTCTCAAGTCCGAATGACATTCTGATATCATTGCTGTAGGACCTGGTGGTGTGGATCAGTGAGTCGATGTGTTGCTCGCTCTTGGCGTACAGCTTTATGTCATCCATGTAGAGGAGTACATCAATCATAACAAGCAGTGTTGGGAGTAACGAGTTACAAAAGTAATTAATTACTGTAATGTATTGCTTTTTGCTGTAACGCGGTAATGTAAGGTATTACAGAAAAAAATCAGTAATATTTTACTCGGTGCAATGTCAGTAACGCGCGCATTACAACACATTTTTAACCAGGAATCAATTAGTGAGTTTTCTTCAGTGTTCTAATTACGTGGGAGCCTGAATAAAAGTCCAGTTTCGATATGACATTATTTATATGAACTCTCAGCGCACCAGGACTTCTATTGAGCAGAGAGGACAGAGACCGCTGATCGGATGCGCTCCAGCTGCGCGCACCGCGACCACAGTAACATTCTCAAAGTCACGCCACCAAAAAAAAAAAAAACTTTTAACGCGCGATCATTCATGTCCGCTTTCTGGCACTTTCTCTTTTACTCATGCCTGGCGCGCGCTGCCTCAGCGGAGCTCATCTGTGCCCAGGTGACATCACCACACCTGCGGCGTGCAGCGCACATTTCGCTATTTTTGCGGTGCAGATCCCAGAACGGCTTAGTTTAAAAGTAGGCTAGCTCATTATGTGGAAAAAGTAGGAAATCCAGGAAGCAGTTTTTCTGGAGAATTGAGAGGAGATACAGGAATATAGAGAGGACAGGAAAATAATCAAATAAAAAACAAGAAAACTAAATAAAGTTCTTGAAAAATGTTTAACAATATAAAGCAATAATTTATAAGCATGTAATATTTAATTATTTCATAAAATTCAGATCACTTTCAAAACTCAGGTCCACACCTAGGGCCGTATCCAGGCATTTGGGGACCAAGGCAAAATACAGGGTGGAGCCCCCCCCCCTTCCCTCCACATACTGTTTGCACGCTCAGTTAATTTAAGATGGCAGCGTGTTAAGCGTACAAATTGTTGTGGCATTTATCTCATACAAATTCATTTTCTGGGGGTCCTGGCCAGCTTTGGACACTTTCATGCCCAGGGACAATCATCCTCCAGCCCTGGAGGTGATCAGAAGGACCTGCAGAGCAAAATCTTTCTGCTTCTGCTACGGTGTGTCTAGATTTCTAAGCTACACAAGATCAGCAGAAGAGAAACGTCCACGCAAAATGTTTCACTTCCTGTAGTCAGACAGAGCAGAGAGTGAACCTGCAGCTGATTTAACGTTAGATAGAACATTCTCCGGATGGGCATACGCCCGTTACTTTAAGTTTGTGACCAATAAGGATATGAAGAACATTGTAGTCAAATACTCTTTACACCTAAAGAACTGTTGTTATACCTGACTGTTTTAACCACAACCCCTAGCCCAGTTTGATACCACATCACCTTCCACTGGATGTCTAATTAGCTACTTGAGCGTCATGACCTACATTTAGATTCCCAAATCTATATTATTTTGGTGAAAGTAACTTAAAGTAATGCAAAAGTAGTGTAATGCCGTAACGAATTACTTTAAAATGTGAGTAACAAGTAATAAATAATGCATTACAGTTTTGAAGTAACTTGCCCAACACTGATAACAAGACTGGAATTTACCAAATATGAAGGAAATAACCAGTGAAGAGTTGTGAATAGGGCCGTGCGATTTGACGATATAAGATCGTTAAGGATTTTAATGTGATGATGATCTACCAAAGCTCGGAGATCGTAGAACCGTCTATTTTCATTCTATCACCTGTCAATGCCATTATTACTGAACGCGGCACACATTTGTTTTGTTTTTTTCTCAGCCGAGTCACGCCATTTGCTAATCTGCTTCTGTCGGCATAACAGACACACCGATGAACCAATCATAACTTTAGGCAGCGTGTTGGTTTGTTTAGCTGGGTGCTCGGTAGAGATGAAGAAAATAATCTAATCGATGCATTAAGATGATGACAAACAATCATTAATAGTTGAAGAAGCACACCATAATCCATTGTAGCGCTAGCCACTAGCACTAGCCGCTAGCTTGCTCCGTCTCTAAGCGCTAATTACATTCTCACGCATCTGCTCAATCAGGAAACCTCTGGGTCAATGTTCTGCTCTAAACTTTGCATTTGGCTTCGTGTCTTTTATTATTTGGGGACGTTCGTTCGTATTTTAGCGAGCCTCTTCACCGTGGCTGCCACCAGAGCTTAGTTTATCCTGTGAAGAGACGGGCCAGACCCCTCCCTCGTAGGAAGCATCTACGGAGAGCAGCAAGTCCAAAAAGGCAATGAGCGAAATCCTCTGGTATTGGATGCAAATGCAAACACATCATGAATTTAGACAGATTTTCTTTCTCTGGACAAGAAATTATTACTAATATATTTTGGATGATAGGCTATGAGCCACCTCTAAATAGAAGTTAAATTGTTTTTCATTAATTATAAATATATAATAAAGAAAAGTGCCTGTGGGACATTTGAGACATGCCATTAAACAGAACTTGGTCCATTCTCCAACATTTCTGAACTTCTTTGTTCAAACAAATAAATAAACTAAACCCTGGAACTGAGGCATAAATATTTGACTCTAAAGCTACTCCAAAGACATTAAAAGCTAATATATGAACCCATTATGGATTTTTAAATGGAAGGCATTTTTTGTTTGATCATGTTTATTGTAATAGAACAAATTAGCTATTTTTCTTACCTAAATTAAAACAAGTGCATTTTATCATATTTTCTGTGAAGGGGTATGCTTTTAAACTGATGTATTTTACTGGTAAATAACTTCCAAAATGTATGAATTGTCGAAATGGAAAAAATCGTGATAAAATTGAGATCGTGATTTTGCAAAAACTAAATTGTGATATGATTTTTTTCCCATATCACCCACCCCTAGTTGTGAATGTTCACATTCCAGGTCAAAACGGTGAAAAGGCACCAACATTACACCAGCTCTCGGTCCTAAACTCCTAAAGGGGCTTTAAGGTGCAATACATTGTTTCTGCCTCTAGATAGTGCCCCCTGAGAAAAAACTCCAGATTTCTTCATTAACGTTGCACATGTAAGTAAGCTACAATCACAGAAAAACTGTTGAGTATAAATCTAGCAAAGCTGATCTGCTTTGATTAACGTTCCTGATTTTTGCTTCACAGTATCACTCTCAATGCACCAGAGTAGCTTTTAAATGCAGCCCTGCAACCACAGCCTGGCAGCAAACCTTTTCTAATGCAGTCTGACATGTTTCTGTTTAGGGCTATTCTGCTTTAACCAATACACAACACTACTGGGGCATAGCCTGTCAGGACCAGGGCATTTAGGGGAAGGCCAGTGCAAGCTCACCCTTTGTTTAGAGTCTTTGGGGCTTGTGGCAATATCTCTCCTCAATGAGACCGCTGTGAGCTACAAAGCCTGGCCTAATTTCATCCTCAATCAGTGTCTTCAGATCATTCAGGGGTAACTAGCAGCTCTAGCTCAGACAGCACTGCTCTTTCTGTTTACATCAGCCCATGATAATCTTCTTTGGATTTTTTTCTTTTAATTTTGATTAAAACTAAAATGCATTATTATCAAGAACGTGATGAGACGAATGCTAATGTTAATTACTGCAAATAAAAACATTTTCTTCTTTCTATTTTGCAACATAATTACAGGGAATATGCATCCTCTTAATCAGACATGAGCCGATTTCTTGTTTCAATGTAAACGACAATTTTAAAAAATGTCACACTGAAAACCGTTCCAAATCTTTTTGTCATACGACTCAGGTTTAACCTGTTTCCAATGATGTGCCAACGTGTCACTTTTACTGACGTGACTGAGTTTATATCCATCTTATTCCGTGACCTGCATAAAGTACCAGCTGTCAGTCAACTGTGTGTGACGGCTGAAAATGGAGAAGCCACATCTTCTTTAAAAACAGTCAGTCACAGCTCAGCTACCAGAGGAACACACCAGCCTTTTTAAATAAAGTTTTGTTAATCAAAAAGCTAAAACACTTACTTAGCCTACTGGATGTTTGCTAACTGACCAACATCAGTTTGTCTGGCTTCCTTACAAACATGAAAAAGTAAAAATCAACGAATAAATAAAAATAATCCATAAAAAATATATTTTTGCTATAATATAATGATTAAAATCAGTGAGTATTAATACCATTTATCGCCTGACTCTATAAACTCACTCACTTATATGTATTTGTGCATTGAGAGCAAAGTAACTAGTAAAAAACATAAAATATTAATATTCTTACAGCAGTATGATGGTATTGGACTCGTGGGTTTTGGTTTTCTTGATCTTTTCCTCTTTGATTTTGTGACTCAGATAATCTTGGATTGGTTTATCTTTCAGGCTGATGCTCAGTTTGTTTGCCTCTCTCTTATTTCCTGTTCTCTTTTCACACCTGGTACTGATTTCTAATCACAACACCTGCTATTACTCAGTGGTTATCTTTCCTATCCACTTCCAGCTTTTCCGTCACAGATCTTTTCAGATTCTCACTGTTCTATAACCTGTTCTGCCCTTGTGTTTTCTTAGTTATCTCAGTTTTTTATTACTTTTTTTAACATGTTGTGGTTTGTTTAGAAATAAACAACCTTGCTGTTGCCTCACTACCTGCTAAATCCCTGCACTTGAATTCATTTCTACCACCAAATATGTGGTAGAAGCAGTAAAAGTACTGTCGTTGTTATTTTTGCTCAAGGTTATGACCAGACTCTCATCTGTTCTAGGAACTTTCCGGTACTGTTATCTTTCAGAACTGAGCTGAAGTTCAGCGTGTCATCCAAACCACTCCAATACACCATTTGATACTTCTGTTTTGAAACCTGATGTATCATAAAAACTGATGTGCGTGACGCCAACGGAGGCTGATGAAAAATTGATGCACTCTTTCAGAAAGAAGTCATCCAAGTGTCCTGCAGCACACCTTGTGCACCCCGTGTCCCCTCACTCCCCCGCCACTGAAGCCTCAGCAGGGGCGCGTGGCCCTTCGGTCCCCTCGCTAGGAAGTCACATATGAAACCCGGCACCCACGCACACCACATGTCCCACATCATTCAGCGTGGTTAGCTAAGCCGCTGCTGTTATGTAGCCATTATCCATTTAACTTCTCCCTGCTCCACGGTGTCAGCTTCCTTTTGTTAAGACTCATTCAGGTAGAAAGTATTATTACACCCTCTGGAATAAGATAGCTTTAAAAAGTCATCGAGGGAAAGCGTTTATCTCATTGATTATGTATTCTCACTGAAGGGAGAGTGCATGTGTGGTTAGCTCTCGCTACCTTGCTTGGCCACAGAGAGAAGAAAACATGAATTAAAAGAAAACGCCGCGGTGTTGAAGGTTTCTGCTGTGCTTCTACGGTTGCTATTGTTCCATTTAAGCATCGTACACATAATCAGCTTAACCTTTTTGGCTTTTTCACTCAAAAAAGCAAAAGCTCCGTTGCTCCTGATGTCACTCAGCTTCATCCAATCCAAATCTCACTTTTAAGATTTCCCACTGTAGTACTAATAGGGAAAGGAAAACAGCCTGGATTATGTCACGTTTCTGTTCCTCTTAAAGCGGAGACTCACTGAGAAACAGATAATAGATAAAGATAAATTTCTTTTCAAAATACGATCAGTCACATTGAGTTTCACATGCAGGCTGAACATGAAAATATTCTTCTACCCTCACTTCCTGCCTTAGCGAGCAGAGCATGTCTAGTGGAAGCTAACTGTTAGCATTAGCATCTCCACAGCATGGCACAACACATTTAGGCTTGTGTTATTTAGAGAGATAAAACACAGCGGTGGCTGGTGAATTTTATTTTTGGAGGGGCGTATTTTTTAAAATCTTTTTTAATGTTTGTTCTCGTGAATTGCCTTGTGGTTTTTATCTTGAGAGGCACTATATAAGCGATCTGTTTCTCTTCTTTTTGCAAGTCAGTTTTTCAGATGCGCTAACCACATATCACCACTAGGGATGCCAAATTACCATTCTTATACGTCACACAACTTAAACCCGACGGACCCGGTCCACAATCACTTCCAGCAACAAACTTGTTCCAAAAACATGCTTCATATTCACCAATATATGCAAACTGCACACATAGGCCTACTTAACGGGAAGAGGTTCTACGATAGAATTCACGTTTTCTACCTCAACACCACCCAATGACTGCTAAATGAAAAGCAAAACAAAGATAATTTCATGAGGTCAAAAGCTTAAATTCTGTCTTACCTTTGCTGGTTTATGGTTATAATAATCTGTGTTATAGCAAAAAAATCCACCTGGTTTGCGGAATCCAATGATAAAAAAACTCCACGAGGTGTAGTTTTTCTTGTTGTGTTCTTCTATTAAACAGTTCGCTTTTTAAAGATGAAACTGTATTAGTGTTCTCCATAGCTCCCCATGACGTGTACTCATCTGCTCCACATCAACAAAGAACGGTAAACTAGTCTGCAGAGAATTTTCCGGTTCTGTCCGGGGTGAACATGAACATCCTCCTGAACTGAGCAGACTCTGCCCGGTTTCGGTTGCAATACCTCTGCGACCAAAGGCTCTCCTATTCCTTGTAGTTGGGGATCCAATGCGCATGCGCCAGTTTATAGCGTATTGAGTCGATGGTAAAGATTGCTGCAACCGAGCGGACAGGAAGCACATTGACGATTCGGCCGTGGTAAAAGTATTAAAGAACATTAAACTACAATTAAATGCAGATTACATATGGCGTATAGATTGTTTAGTGCAATTTTTATGTTTTTTTAAATATATTTTGTTTTTCTTCTTCTTCCTCTTCCTGTGAGACTGGTGGGGCGGCGCCCTAGCGCCTCCCATGGACGAGCCGCCACTCATGAAACATCAACATTGCATTTTTTTTACCCAAGAAAGAAAAGCAAACAGAGGCAGCGGAAGAGTCGTAATGCTGTTAGCCAATCAAAGGTGAGATGTCTGCATATCATGAATATTAATGAGCAATACTCAAAATCCTGTTGTTTTCCGCCCCGCCCCCCTGCTCCGACTAGCTTCTACTTCCAGCAAAAGGAGCGCCAAAGCTTATTTTCCCTAGAAAACGACTCACGGGGTATCTGTTCTTGCTGGAAGCCACAGCAGACTTATTAAAAATAACGAGTGCATGCCCACTTTAGGACAAGGGTTTAAGCAACAGATCATGATTAGTTTTGAGAATCTGCTAAATGTTAAACAAAAATGTATCTAATACCAAAAACATCTCTGAGGTGGTTATGACATATAAAAGTGGCTTTCATGTTAAGGATTAGCTGATTTGCATTGATTACTTAACATACAGTCAGACCAAGACGCATTAAAAACAAATGCACTTTTCACCCAAATTTGTAGCCAGTTTTAAATCTATAGATGGATCTTTCATTCCCCCACAGCACAAGGAATGCAGGAATTGGGTCCTTCATACCAGTTTAATGCATTTACTCTCTAAGCTGCTCATTCCCAGTCACTGCACTGTCAGCCATGACATCTTTATTCATGAGCACACACGCTCACTGTAAATTCCTCTGAGGAGTATTACGAGTTGTGTCTCGAAGCCGCGATGCACACCAGGAAGGATTGTCATGAGACGAGAGGCAAAGATAATGTCAGACAATTTCGTGGCTCTCATCCTCCGCTCTTCAAAGATTTGAGGCCCATGACAGAAAATAAAGTTGCTTAAAGAGTCTTTGTTATATCGTAAACCATCCTCTACATGCTGTCCCAAAAAGGCCCAGGAGTGTGATGAATTATTGTCTTTCAGATTTCTGCCACAATCGTTTTAAGAAATGTAGTCGCTGCCTTTTGGTTTGATCATGAGTTGGGAAAAAGTGTTGAGGCTGATGGCTGCTGATGGTGGATTAAACATGCATTCATGGCCCAGAATCTAGTCAAACTCACAATTAAAAATTAAAACCATGGCTCCTTATGATTAAATATTTCTTCTTTTCTCCTGTTTGCACTCCTTCTGTGCAACGCCACTTTTGCACACACAAACCGAGGAACACCAGTATGTAAATAAGAGACATCCTAACTTGGCACAAACACAAATTCAAGTCAAATAAAATTTAATTGTAAAGTGCACTTTATGTGCTGCTCTAGAGGAGGAGTGACCTCAGATTGTCTGGTGTGTAGCTATTTCAAGCTAATGATAAAAAGCTCTTGAGGAAGCCCGCTGGGAGTAGGTCGATCTGAGTGGTAACGCTGAATGAATTCCTTTTGATCTGCTATCTCTACAGTACATCGTTCATAACAGGACTGGAATTTACCAAATATGAAGGACAAATATCCAGTGAAGAGTTGTGAATGTTCACATTCCAGGTCAAAACCGAGAAAAGACACCAACGTTACATCAACTCTCTGTCTTCTAAAACAATTAAAGTGGGCATAAACTCGTTATTTCAATACATTTTTCTGCAGTCTCTTGCAAAAATAAATGCCTTGAGTTGTTTTTAACAGAAAAAAGCTCCTGTTTCAAGAAGTACAAGTTAGTTGCAGGAGGAAAACAGCAGGAATTGGGGTGTTACTCATTAATATTCATGATATGCGAGCATCTCGCCTCTGATTGGCTAACAGCAAGGTGACTCTTTTGTCAGCTATGTTTTGGAGTTGCTAATGCTAACGTAGGGCTGGGCAATAAATCGAAAATTTATCGTTATTAGGGATGCTCCGATCCGATCACGTGATCGGAAATCGGGCCAGATCACGTAATTTTAAAAAGATCGGAATCGGGTGTAAAAGATAGGATTTAACCTTTTAAAACAACAAATATGACTTTTTAAATTCATCATGAGATAGAGATTTTCAAATGGAATAACAATTGCTTAGTTTTAATTTTAGCAAGTTCCTCTATATCAGTATTCTTTGTTTCTTGTACGAAAACAACACAGTAACGTTACACAATTTGCGGCAGGCAAGGATTCAGACACCAAGGCGCAGCTGTTAGCAAGCAGGCTAACGCTGAGCTAACGTGTCTTCTCAGGAGAACTAAAATGTCTGCAAGGTGGTATTTTAAACCGGACAGCGAAGGCAGAGCTACAGCCACTTGTAATGTGTGCATCCTGGGCATTCAGTGGCAGAGCTGCATGATACGCAGCCTTCAAAACAAACTACTTTCACTTTCGGTTTTTCCCTTCGGGCGTCAACAAAGCGAATCACCTGTTTCCATTAATTCCCGGTTTGCCAGTGGCAAATTGGTGGCAAATTGCCACCAACAGTCCCACTTCACAGTGAACTCGGACAAAAACGCAGAGCCAGCCAACATCAAAAGATAGGCTAATAAACAAAGAGAAATTGCCAACAGACTGCAAAAAGTCGGGGTTTTGTCTGCAGCAGCACCCGAGCTGTGTGTTAGCTACAGGTGTTGTGCAGGGAAACGTTAGCCTGCCTGCCGAGGCGCCGCATGCCTGCCCCGTCATGGGAACACGTATCACTCAACACAGCTGCTGATTGAGGGAGTAAACAACTTGAAATATGAGCAACACTGCTACTTTTAAATATGATCGTAACACGTTTTTTAATCAGTGCACTTTCTAAATAAGTGAAAGTGAAACTTAGGAGAACTTGGATGCATTTTCTTTTTTTCTTATTTTAATGCTTTCCTGAAAAGTATTGGATCGGGACTCGGTATCGGGACTCGGTATCGGCAGATACTCAAAATCAAAAGACTCGAAATCGGATCGGGAGCAAAAAAACGTGATCGGAACATCCCTAATTGTTATTGAAATTTCTGACTTTTATCGATATCATTTTATGTCAATAAATTTGGTAATAAAAAAATGAAAAGGTGTGTTTAGGTTGGCGATGTTCATGCCCCGTTAAAAAGCTGTACCACCTGACAACGTAACTCAACGTAACACATGTGACAGCCCCATCTAGTGGACAACTTTTGTTTTTGCACATACATGTAGTTATCGTCCTTTTATCGTTATCAAGGTGAACTCCTCAATATACCGTGGTATTGATTTTAGGTCATATCGCCCAGCCCTATGCTAACGGTTCGCCTCTACAAGCTGGGACGTGCTCTGCTCTCTTCTGGTTGTTAAATCAAAACAGCCCTCCATGATGGCGAGCCAAAATGGGTGAGTCCATTAATGTGAATTTTACAGGATGACTTGGATCTGTGTGGCTTTTTGTAACCCAAGCATTTCCACGTCTATTTTCTTTCAGAAGCTAACGCAGGAAATAGGGGTAGAAGACTATTTTCACGTTCAACCAGCATGTGAATCTCAGAGTGACGATCATTTTTAAAAATAACAAGTATTACACGGTTTCTCAGAGAATATTTAAACCCAATCATAAAAATATTACAGAGAGCTTTAAAGAATTGATTCACAGCATGCTTTTTTTTGGTACCACTTTAAAATAAGGCTCCTCTTATAAATGGCTAATGAATAGTTCATAGACAAGTTATTAATAAATCTGACATTACAAATATTATTAAATGTTTATTATACATTAATTAAGGATGAGAAAGTGAGAAAACATTTGCCACAAAGCGAGTCAAATTTGTTCACCACCATATCTAATCGCTATTTTAAACATTTCAGACTAAGTTACTACCTTGTAAGCACAGTGAGCATCTCTAACCACAAGTTTTTACCAAATAAGATTGTACTGCATTATAAATTGTAAATTATGTATTGTAAATTAGTACCAATTTGTTTTAGATCATATTAAAATACATGTTTATTTCAGAAATGCTAAATAACAATTTGTGGTAAATACTCTTCATAGTAAGGCTCAGTCCTGTTGTTACTAATGTTTATCGATTATGAAAAACGATTTTACAATAAGACGCCTTTTAGGCATTTATAAATGTTTGTTAAGCATACAAAATAGTTTCACGTTTAGTTTTATGTGTGATGAAATGATTACAGAAAGGGAAAGGACCTAAAGTTGATACTGCAACCAGCCACTAGGAGGCAATTCTGCTTCTTTTCACTCTGCTTTGTGCAAAAGTTTGTGAAAAGCCGACTCCTCTTCTACCTCTTCATTATTGCAACTCTAAATGATTAAAGTATGCAATTGCATAAATTAAGATCCTGTTTAGACTAGTAAAGACAATAATCCTGGATAAGCTTCAGATCAGTGCTGTGTACTCTAAAGAGTGTCCTTTTTCAGTGGTTCTCCATGGGTTTCAACTTGTACCAAAAACTTATTGGTAATTTTGAAATAATCACTTCTAACTTCTGATTCTTTGCTAACCAAACTGGCCTTGGACAAATGGCTGACCAAGAGGCTTTAAAGGGTGAGCGCATGAAGCAGTGGGTGATGTCATGATGGCTACAACCATCTGTTTTGTAAAGTCTGTTGCCTTCAGCTGCTTCTGTCTAAACCATAAAGGTAGTTGGAATATATATTCAGCCAAATGTTTTATATTGGGTCCTATCGTCTAATAAATGATGAAGCTAAGATGAAGAAACATAATTAAGGAGTTAATTCTGCTTCCATCATTAAAATCTGTTTGCAAAAAGAACTTGAGTGGATTTGAACTAGAATGTATTAGTCATGAGTAATGCAGTTTATTTTATTTATTTATTTATCTATCCAGGTATTTTTGTGTACTTTTATGCAGTCATCATTACCAGGGCTGCAAATTATATCTGGTTTTTCTCATTGCAAAATCAATTAATCACATGTTCTGCATGCTAATAACATATGTGGACAATCTGATGGACTAACTGCTCTGGATGATCACACCTACTGTAAATGTTAAAGCACATGCAGCCTTGTGAACATCGTGATGAGAGGGAAAGGGGGACAGTGTGAATTTATGCAAACTGGTTTCAACAATTTTGCAATAATAATCTTATTTTTTTTATATTTTTCAACCTGAATCCTGAACCTAGAGTTCAAATTTTACTGAATTACACATAAAAATGCACATGATTTTACAAAGCTGCACTTTTCTGTCACTTTCTTGACGTGTGAGACAGAAACATACACTATGAAGTTATTTTAAAGCTGACTCCCCCCACTGTGTCCCTGACAGGAGGTAACTAGTATGGATTGCAACTATTTGTCCCACTATGAAACGAACACAGGCTGCAGCAGAGCAGTGGCACCACACACTAAAGGCACCTCTTGGTTTCTGGCATGCTGCGGTGCCAGGTCAGTTACTCACCATCCTTCCGGTAGTAAGTGATCTCCACCTTGCGCTCCTCAGAACCAAGCACAGCCTGTGCCAGCTGGTTGATCGCCTCCTTGTCAGTGAGCTCCCCATGGAGAAAGTCACAGGTGCAAGGCTTCTGCATGATGTCTGGTCTTGAGAAGCCTGTCATCTCACAGAAGCTATCGTTGCAGTATATAATAGCACAGTTCTCCACTCTGGCGTTGGCTATTACAAATTTCCGATCTATGTATATATTTAAGAAAAGAAGAAGAAAGGTGTGAGGCTGTTGGAGATCTAACCTGGTTTCACAATAAATAAATAAATAATAAATAAATAAATAAATATGATAACTGGTTATTATCAGTTCTTGAAATATTAAATAATTAAATGTTTTAGAGACAATTTGTAGCTTTTAAAAACATAAGCTCACATAATTGTGTTTTATGAATTAATAATAATCCGTTAAGGGTTAGGGGGAGTAAGGTACACATGTGATGTCAAACTGTCTAAACACGTTAACGGTGTTTCCAGGCAAAACGATACTTACTCTGACCCTCGAATTTCCGAATAATTAATCCCAGGAACGTGTTTTGTGGCGCAACGTGACCTCTCCTCACAGGCATGTTTGGACACTGATAATTCCGCGACCTCAAGTTTAAAAAAAAGCGCCTTTACAAATAAATCCCGAAGTTGCAGATGTTGGCGCTTTGTGACGCTTCCTTCAAACGCATGCTCGAAGCGAAGACTCTCTCCAGTTTACAAAAGGAGAAAAAAAGCCTTTGTTTACTTCATCCAAGAGTTGTTTATCCCGCTTGTGTCCCCGAGCAGGTGAGAGCCCCCCTCACCGAAACGCGCGGAGTCGGGAGAGGACGTTGTGAGTTGGATAGGGAGCATTGCGCGCGGAGGACGTGTGCGCTCCTGACGTCCGCTTGTTCTGGTGTGTTTGGTTCTGACTGAGGACGCTGGCTAATATGCCAGGAGGAGTGACGCGGCTCCCACTGGGCTCTAGCTCGGCTCCTGTGTCACAGCAGCTTCATAAAAATAAATAAATAAAAACTAGTGTGAGTTTACATCCTTATAATAAAGACTCGTTCCAGGATAAACTGTAGTTCCGGGTTTGTTATTTCAGGAAAACAGAGCAGAGTTTGGACTTTAACATCTAATATTAACAAGTCGTGCTGAATTATTAATCCTTGCAGATTACATTATTGACTGTACTCTTATTAAACCAATGAATCACTGAGCTCATATGCTGCGGAAAGTTACTGAAATATATGCTGCTAATTACTCAAGGGCATCTCATTTGAATATGACTCTAGAGACCATTGGCTGCTGATGAAAGGATGTTTTTAAACCTTAAAAAAAGAAAAAAAAAAAATATATATATATATAGAGAGAGAGAGAGAGAGAGAGACTTTAAAGAGCAGTGCAGCATTGTGGGAAATGTTTTTATTTGCTCTCTTGAGCAGCTCACATATTTGCATATCTCATTAGACTTTCATTTCATAACATCAGCTTTCACAATTTGGGAGTTGACTCTGGAGGCTGAAAAAGTAGATTATAAGGTGTCCGTGCCTACCGTGCTTCACCCATGGCAGAAAAGCAATATTTCTCAGGCTGCACAAACTCTAAAGTATTAAATTCTGTTTATGTGCGTTATGTAACACCAGCAAGAAAACACTTTTTTATTCTCGTTAAAGGAGAAAAAAAACTGATTTAGCTGAAAAATATGCAGTGTTGCTTGAGTTGTGAAACGTCCACTGTTCAGAAACTTGAAACATAAATGTTTATTGAAGCGCCCTGCCTGAGGTAAAACATTTACACTTTATAAACACACACACACACACACACACACACGCACACACACACACACACACACACACACACACACACACACACACACACTGTTCTTGTATTACACAATTCCTAAAATATACAGAATAAAACTTGAACATGTATTCAAAAGTAAAAACTATCATCTCACTTTCAGGATTGTTGATACTCTCAGATTGGCTTCATCCAGACTTATGTTAATAATACAGCATGGTGTCATTTAATCTTTTGAGCACTCTACAGGTTTGTGTTAGATCTTTAAACAGAATAAGTGAATAATGAATTTGCTATGTTTGTTTTTTAAATAATCGCTTGTGTTAAGCTTGAATAACCAGATCCAGCTGTAGAGGAGTAAACTTGTGAAAATAAAAGAAATTCATCCCAATTTTTTTACTGCTTCAATAATGCTTAATCCAAGTAAATGTCACTCAAATCTACTTTAATAATCCCAGGGGAAACTAGATGTTACTCATTATTTAAGTTTCTTCTTCTAGCTCTGGGCATAAGGGGCTTTCTGTAGTGGTCTGAGTTGCAACAGATCTGAAGAAACTCTTGCTTAATTACAAGGTTGTCTGTCTTGTTCTTCATCTTATGACGCATCCTTCTTTATATGATCAGCTCTAGACACTCCAGAGCAGTCAGCCCAACCAACAGAGCAGCCTTCTTACAGCTTGTCCAACTTTTCTTTTAACAGCCAGTAGCTCTGTTGCTGCAACCCAAACAAACAACTGCAGATGAGATTGCTCACACAACAGCTTTAAACAAGATATGCAACATTTTCTTGCAAACACTGAAAAATCTTAGCAGTCTGCTCCATCTCTACTTGTATACAGCGTCACTGTTACAGAACAACTCCAGTGTTTGGTGTATTCCTGCTTCTTCTTTAGTCCACAATCATTTTCTCTGTTTTGGTCATTCAAGTTGAGATGATTATTCCTACAAATGCCAAAAAGTAGTCCACCAGCTCTGTACTCAGTCTCTTGTCCAATTCTGATACACAAGACAGCTGCAGACTGTTTCTGCTGCTGAGAGGACGCTAGCTAGTGCTGAAAGTCCAATGTGTAAGAGTAGTAGCAATAGTAGTTGTAGTAGTAGTAGTAGTAATACTGATACTGAAGTAACAGCATTATTAGTAGCAGCAGTAGTAGTAGTAGTAGTAATACTGATACTGAAGTAACAGCATTATTAGTAGCAGTGGAAGTAGTAGTAGTAGTAGTAATACTGATACTGAAGTAACAGTATTATTAGTAGCAGCAGTAGTAGTAGTAGTAGTAGTAGTAGTAATACTGATATTGAAGTAACAGTATTATTAGTAGCAGCAGTAGTAGTAGTAGTAGTAATACTGATACTGAAGTAACAGCATTATTAGTAGCAGCAGTAGTAGTAGTAGTAGTAGTAATACTGATACTGAAGTAACAGTATTATTAGTAGCAGCAGCAGTAGTAGTAGTAGTAGTAGTAGTAGTAATACTGATACTGAAGTAACAGCATTATTAGTAGCAGTAGTAGTAGTAATACTGATAGTGAAGTAACAGCATTATTAGTAGCAGTGGAAGTAGTAGTAGTAGTAGTAATACTGATACTGAAGTAACAGCATTATTAGTAGCAGTGGAAGTAGTAGTAGTAGTAGTAATACTGATACTGAAGTAACAGTATTATTAGTAGCAGCAGCAGCAGTAGTAGTAGTAGTAGTAGTAATACTGATACTGAAGTAACAGCATTATTAGTAGCAGTAGTAGTAGTAATACTGATAGTGAAGTAACAGCATTATTAGTAGCAGTGGAAGTAGTAGTAGTAGTAGTAATACTGATACTGAAGTAACAGTATTATTAGTAGCAGCAGCAGTAGTAGTAGTAGTAGTAGTAGTAATACTGATACTGAAGTAACAGCATTATTAGTAGCAGTAGTAGTAGTAATGCTGATACTGAAGTAACAGCATTATTAGTAGCAGTGGAAGTAGTAGTAGTAGTAGTAGTAATACTGATACTGAAGTAACAGCATTATTAGTAGCAGTGGAAGTAGTAGTAGTAGTAGTAGTATTACTGATACTGAAGTAACAGTATTATTAGTAGCAGTAGTGGTAGTAGTAGTAGTAGTAGTAATACTGATACTGAAGTAACAGTATTATTATTAGTAGTAGTAGTCGTAGAAGTAGTAGTAGTAGTAATACTGATACTGAAGTAACAGCATTATTAGTAGCAGTAGTAATAGTAGTAGTAGTAATACTGATACAGCATTATTAGTAGCAGTGGAAGTAGTAGTAGTAGTAGTAGTAGTAGTAGTAGTAGTAGTAGTAATACTCATACTGAAGTAACAGCATTATTAGTAGCAGTACTAGTAGTAGTAGTAGTAATACTGATACTAAAGTAACAGCATTATTAATAGCAGTGGAAGTAGTAGTAGTAGTAGTAGTAATACTGATAGTGAAGCAACAGCATTATTAGTAGCAGTGGAAGTAGTAGTAGTAGTAGTAGTACTGATACTGAAGTAACAGTATTATTAGTAGCAGCAGCAGTAGTAGTAGTAGTAGTAGTAGTAATACTGATACTGAAGTAACAGCATTATTAGTAGCAGTAGTAGTAGTAATGCTGATACTGAAGTAACAGCATTATTAGTAGCAGTGGAAGTAGTAGTAGTAGTAGTAGTAATACTGATACTGAAGTAACAGCATTATTAGTAGCAGTGGAAGTAGTAGTAGTAGTAGTAGTATTACTGATACTGAAGTAACAGTATTATTAGTAGCAGTAGTGGTAGTAGTAGTAGTAGTAGTAATACTGATACTGAAGTAACAGTATTATTATTAGTAGTAGTAGTCGTAGAAGTAGTAGTAGTAGTAATACTGATACTGAAGTAACAGCATTATTAGTAGCAGTAGTAATAGTAGTAGTAGTAATACTGATACAGCATTATTAGTAACAGTGGAAGTAGTAGTAGTAGTAGTAGTAGTAGTAGTAGTAGTAGTAATACTCATACTGAAGTAACAGCATTATTAGTAGCAGTACTAGTAGTAGTAGTAGTAATACTGATACTAAAGTAACAGCATTAATAATAGCAGTGGAAGTAGTAGTAGTAGTAGTAGTAATACTGATACTGAAGTAACAGCATTATTAGTAGCAGTAGAAGTAGTAGTAGTAGTAGCATTATTACTATAGCAGCAGCAGCAGTAGTAGTAGTAGTAGTAGTAGTAGTAATAGTAGTAGTAGTAGTAGTAGTAGTAGTAGTATAGTAGTAGTAGTAGTAGTAGTAGTTGTTGATGTGAAGTAGTAGCAGTAGTCACAGTTATTGAGGGAAATGTGAGTTTTAGTTGGTCATAAATAAATAAATAAATAAATAAATAAATAAATAAATAAATAAATAAATAAATACTATCAAAGTAAGAATAATGCAGAGAATATAAACATTCCCGTATCTTTGGTTTTTTTATTATTATTTATTCAAAATTTTTGTACATGAGCAGAGGAGACACTAACAAAGGATGCAGGGACTAAAACCTGCCCTACAAAGGGACTGCAGTGACCTGCCAGTCAAAAGGTTTAAAAGACCTCATCATGTTTTGACTATTTCTATTTTCTTTTTCACGTATGTTCATTTTGAAATGTATGGATGGGCTGGTGCAGTTTACAAACAGATATCTGATAAAGCACAGCTTTGAGGGTGTGTTTTAGTATTCCCTTCAAAGCTAAGCAAATATGTTTTTGTCCGTTTGATGAGATTTAAAGTCTAAAGTCAGATTAGCAAAGGTTGTGTGCAAACGCAGTGAGCTTCAAATTAAGAAGATTGTAGAAAATATTTTTTATGGTTTCTAGTAAAGAATATTTTATAATATATACGGTATGTGCTGAAACTAATTTTTATTATTATTATTTCTTCTAATTTAATCAGGATAACATTAATGAGAAGTGATTTGGGCTGAGAGGCTGGCTGTTTCGCTGTCCATGGTGCTGAAGTTTCAGCTCCACTTTCTGTATTCCTTAAGTGTCTGTGAGAAAGGATTTACTTCAATAAGTGCTATTGCATTCTTAAAGTATGTTTCTCTCCCTCTTCATCACACACACACACACACACACACACATATAAATACACACTCACATTTTCCCCTCTGATTTTCATGAATGGATGGATGAAAAGCAATCGTCTCCTTTGCATGCACTCATTCAAGTGCAAGTAATCTCTGCAGACTGTGGCCATGTGGTGAACAAATGAAAATGTATGCATAATATAAAGCCTCACTTACAGTCTCAAAACATCTGGCCCAGTATTTTCTTAAGCCCATCAAACATCTGGCCAATTGAGAGCGAGAGACAGCACAATTAATGCACATAAATATAACATCCAGCGCTCGTGCAGATTTCATTAATATTTCATGACTTTTTTTTCCCACGGCACCATTCTCAAATAAATAAACAATACAATCTCACACATTTGACAGTGATTAATTAAAATGCTGTTGCATATCAGCGTTGGAGTTCTTTTTTGGTTGTCCTGACAGATTTCTCTGCCAAGAGAGGCATGATGGGTAAGACAGGGTCAACATGTACCTCTCTTAGTCAACAAACAAATCCGACCACCAATCCCCAATAAACAGGCTCCCTCCTCAGGGTCTGGAAGCGGTTTAGGAAAGGATTAAACTCACTCTGGGCCAGCCCTCTCTTATAACGCTCTGGGTGGGGGGAACCACATCAAATCAAAATCTCTTCAAACAAGCAGCAACACTGTAAACAAAACAGTACAGCAGAAGTCTTGCAACGTGGCGACATTTGTGTCCAGTGAGCCATTCTTAAATGGCTGCTAATTTTAATCCTCATTAGTTGTGTTGATGACAATTGCAGCAGCAAATTTATGTTTGTTTTGAATGAAAAAGCAACATTTGGATTTGTTATCAAAATTAACATTCTTTTTGAAGACTGAGGCAAACAGTTGTGCTGCACTGTGAAATCAGCTTGCCAAAAGACAGCTTGGAAAGCAAGTTTGTGTCTTTGCAAACAACCGACAAAATGAGATCTCCTCAGGTCACAGGGCTTTTTCTAATCAAATCACAGTCAGACTGCAGCTGCAGCTAGTAAAAGCAAATAGTAGCAGAGAGGTTCAGTGCACAAATGGGAAATGTTCCTCTGCTGTGATGTGTGTCTCAGAGTAGTACTATAGTACTATGTACAACTAGTAGTTCAACGGATTTAGTACCATTGTATCAGAATGTAAATAGCACACATATTCTGAAAGCAACACTGGTTCTTGAGCCAGAAACTTGAGTATCTTCACATTGGAAAGCACTCTGTGGCCCTCTGTTGACCAGAAACTGCACGGGGACTACAGTCGTTAAAGACTTTTCTCCCTGGCCCTGCCTCCCACATGCCTCCATCTAAAAGGCTAGGTTATCCTGAGTTATCTCTGTAGTTATGCTGCTATAGGCTTAGACTGCTGGAGGACATACTGACCACTTTCCACACTCTGCTACTCTCTTCTACCACCACTCTCTAATTGCATTATTTCCTGTTATTTCAGCTGTTAACTTTATTTTCTCTCTAAGTGTTTTTCTCCCCAGAAGAAGCTACACTGGCGTTCTGCTGAGCTGTGGTGGCCTCATGGAGGGGGCCATCGGCTGACACACTGCTGCCAACCACTGAACATTCTCCCTCTCCTGATATTACATCTCACTTTCTTTAACATAGAATGTGCTACTATTAGTTCACCTATTGAATTAATTATAGATTCACTCAGATAAAGACAATAAAGTTTCTCTTACTAAATAGAACTTCTACTAAGAAATCACAGTGTAGCCATAGAAACACAACTTGATCTATATGGTGTGTGTGTGTGTGTGTGTGTGTGTGTGTGTGTGTGTGTGTGTGTGTGTGTGTGTGTGTGTGTGTGTGTGTGTGTGTGTGTGTGTGTGTGGGTGTGGGGTGTGTGTGTGCCTGCTCTGTCTTCTCAATCCCCAGTGAGTTGTAGCGGATGGCTGCTCATACTGAGCCAGGATCCTCTGGAGGTTTCTTCCTGTTAAAAGGGAGTTTTCCTTCCCACTGTCGCTACATGCTTGCTTAGTATGAGGATTGTATCAACACACAGTCAGTGTCTTGATGCAATCTGCTGGGTTCCTTATATAGGAAACTTTTTTACTGATTGGCTTAATGAACTGAACTATTGGAATGTTTACTTTGTGAAGTGCCTTGAGACGACTCTTGTCGTGATTTGGTGCTATAGAAATAAACTGAATTGAATTGAACTTAACAGTTTTTTTGTTTCAGGTAGAAACGCTATAGTGTCTACCTGCTTTACGGCAATAGCTGTTTACTGTGCTGGTAGCTAATATAAAGGCTAGAAGTTAGCTTTTTCAGTTTGCCAAACATCAGTAAGAAGAAGAAGAAGAAGAAGAAGAAGAAGAAGAAGAAGAAGAAGAAGTTTGCTTATTTTGCTGACATCATGGTGGAGACTGGAAGTAAAAGTAAGAGAGTAATGTCTTTGGAGGCAACGCTAAGAGCTAAAACCTCGGTGGCCTGCACTTGTTAGAGGGAGCTAAAGAGAAATCACAAACTAATTGTGACCTGGCTTTGTTGCTAATGGATCTTTTTACTTTATGGCAAATTTTTTTTTTTTTTACTTCATGGCTAATTTAGCATCAGTTGGCTCATGTTAGCTTTAGCTCGTTGTTAGCGCTAGCTACAGCAGGCTGCAGCAGGGTTGTTTACGATAGTTGTAGCTCCACTTTCAACCACTAGAAACGGGTAAACATATTACACAATAATTTAATTTTATCCTATTGGTTTGAATGTTGTCTCAGGTCCATGGAACAAAGTTGTTTATTTTGCATTATTTGATTAAAAAAATAAACAAAGTTGTTTTAACATGCATTTTATTTTGGGAGAGATAAAATGATCATAAAATAAAATGCATGATGTTCAGGAATTGTCAGGAAGGAATGTTCTTTAACAACATCATATCTGATGTTTCATCAGTGGAGCGAGTCACCTCTGCCTGAGCACTCAATTTTCTGAAAGTAAGTGAAGAAGAAGACGACTGTCAATTTCTTGGCGTTTGACTGGTCTGTTGAGTTATAATAGTGGAGATTTCAAAAGAGAGGACAGTCCTCTAATGAAAAGAGAGCACCCTCAATTAACCTCTATCCGAAAGCCTTCATCATTCGACCAACGGAAGGACCGTCCACCTGCTCAGGCAGAGATTACTGAGTCACATCTGGACTTCCATGTAGAAACATAGAAAGACAATTTCTACTTAAAAAACAACAATGACTTATATTATGTTCCTCTAGTCTGACATTCTTGATGAAATTATGTAAAATACTCCAGCTTTATGGATTCATATAGTTTTAACATGTGTGGATAGATACTGTGCAGTGTTGTTTTGAAATTCATCCTGCCATTCATTCATTCAGTCTGTCATTCATTCATTCCACATAATGTGTGAATGGGTGAATTGAGTTGATTGTGTTGTGAAGCGCCTTGGGGGGTTGTAGAACCCTAAGAAGGCGCTATACAAATACAGGCCATTTACCATTTATAATCTCTGGGAATCTAGAGCAATCTGCAAAACAGCAGCCGCCACCGCAGCATGGACCGTCCATCGCCTAATCCAGGTCTCACGGCAGAAGTGAGCTCTCCCTCTCTCTCTCTCTCTCTCTCTCTCTCTCTCTCTCTCTCTCTCTCTCTCTCTCTCTCTCTCTCTCTCTCTCTCTCTCTCTCTCTCTCTCTCTCTCTCTCTCCATTTCTCTCTCTCTATCTCTTTCTCTCTTCATCTCTCTCTTCCCCCTCTCTCCCACTTTCTCTCTCTCTCTCTCTCTTGCTTGCTCTTTCTCTCCCTCTCTCTATCTCCATCTCTCTCTTTCTCTCTCTCCATCTTTCTCTCTTCATCTCTCTCTCCCCCCCTCTCTTTCTATCTCTCTCTAGCTCCCTCACTCTTCATCTCTCTCTCCCTCTCTCTCTCTCTTTCTCTCCTTCTCTCTCTCCGCTGCGGCTGTCACCCGTACACTCACACCCGTGGAGCACAGTCGTAGGGCTTACTCATGGTTCGTATACGCCATTACATCCCCATCTCTGACAATAATCCAGTGCTGCAAAACACTGCTTCCTCTGCTGCTGTGCCTTAGCCCGTATACCACCACACACATTTAGCACCATCTGCTCCCAATGAGAAAAAAAAGGCCACCGTGCACTTGTGGCTTAGTGTGAGACTTAACAATATCATTTAATCTGCCAGGGGTCAGTGCTCTCTCTCCCTTTGGCTCCGTTACAAATGTTTGACTTGTCACACAGGCAGAAAAATGTGCTGTGACAAACGGTTTTTCCAAACAACATCATTATAGAAGTTTATCCTCTGTGGTACCCTGTAAACTGAGATTTTTGTGAGCCATCTTAGATCACATATTAGTTTGCAGAGTCAGAGATATAGCTGCATCTTTGCTTGGTGTCATCGATGCTCGGACCTGTGTGAATACAGCTGCAGTCTCCAGGCACGTTCACCATATGTTGCCTCCCACAAAGAGGCTACAAAGTCATCTCACAGTGAACCACCGCCGGGATGAAATGCCATTTCCTTTTATCTAAGCTGTGGCTGCTGACTCATCACAAGCCTGGACATCATCTGTAGGTCATCCATCCATTGTTGTTTGTCTGATGGGCTAGAAAGGGAGACTAATAATGAAACCTTTATTAACCTAGACAGGAGTCAAGGATTTTTCATGAAATTGATTCTAAATACATGAAAACAGGTATGTCCAAAGTGTGGCCCAGGGACCATGTGTGGCCCATTTTGTTATTTTGTGTGGCTCTTATTGCATTTCTAGAAAGCTGTCTGTCAAAAGTGCTTTGTAGCAATCCTATGCTGAGACTTTTACTAATACGCCTATTTTGGACCTAGTTTTTCTAGTGGGTCTTATAGTTTTTTTATGTTTTTTTCTTCTTTTATGCTATGTTTTTATGTTTTGTTTCAAGTTTTTTATTTGAATTTCCTTTTTAGTGCATTATTGGGTTAGGGTTGTGTTGCTTGTATTTGTTTTTACCTTTTTGTCAAGCACTTTGGTCACTTCTTATACTGTTGTAAGGTGCTATATAAATAAAGTTGTCGTGGCTATTTTGAGGGGTACAAAATGTAAAAAATTACCATAAAACTTTTTTTTGCATTATTTACAGTTTTTCTCAATTGCTAAAACACTAAACCCTGTTGTCTGAACCAAATGCTCAGTTGCTTGAACCCACTGATCGAATCAATCCCTTTTTTGTCAAAACCATCAGCACCTGTTTAGACACCACTAGCCAACACATTTTCATTGTGATGCACCTGTGCTGCATAATGGTGAGCACAGGTGACAAACATCAATCACAAGTAAAGCACTAGTGTCACCACTTGAACACAACAACTAAAAATTGATCACACTTGTGGCTAATGATGTGAGGGATCATACACAGTGCTTCATCCTTATGGATGTATTCATGGGGTCTTTCCACTGCATCCAGTTGAAAACCCCTCTGTAGAAATAGATATAGTTTTGTAAGTGATTGAGGCCACTACAGTATATCACTACGTAATCAACACTGAATGTGTCTGGATAATATGCCAACCTGTACGTACTGGAATCTTTGCTCTTTGCACTTACAGTAGTATTTGTATATTTTTGTACTTTATTTTTAGTATATGGGCTTACTGTACACAGGGCCGGATTAAATAAATGGACTACACTAGGCAGGCTGCATTTTTTGGGCCCCCCCTCCATCGATGTCATTTAATGAATTGAAATCTGAAACTTACCAAAGTTACTAATAAAAGTTAATTCACATTTTACATAGCCTAGTGTCTTTGGTTACAAATTGGTTGTTTGTATGCCAAAATAAGTCATGTGCTGTAGGTTAAACATTCTATCAGACTATTTTTTGATATTAATAATTTATACGTCATTACTCAGCTGTATTAAATGCTAATAAATTATCCTCATCTTATCCATTGGGAGTGCCGTTGTTAAGGCAGTAGTACCAGTAAATAACCACTAGGTGTCATTAAACTATGTAAACAGAGCAAATATGTTTATCTTATTTGCTCTGTTTACATTTAATCAACACATTTAAAGATTTTCTGCAAAATACAATAGCTTACAACATTTATAAATGTTGACAAATTAATCACATGATGGAGGAAAGACATTCAAGAAGAAATAGAGGAATTTGAATGGACTGAAGCATGTTTAAAAGCGCAAAAACAAACCATAAACACGCAGCTTAAATTATTACAGCAGTGTTTGTAAAAACTTTTGAGCCACGCCTGCCAAACTGGCAGACGTGAGAGCGTCTCACGGAGGACATTTTTGAACCACGTAGGACAATGTCCTCGCGGGCTTCAGATTTGTACCTATTTAACAGTGGGTATTGTAGTGACCTCTGACCTTTACATGTTATACATATTTTTATTGTGACAATAATCTGTTGACATAATTTGAAAAAAGAACCATCAATGTGATTTTCTGCCAAATTCAGAAAATGAGGATTAGACAGTCCCTCTGCTGAGAAAATAAACCAACAGAATTTATCAGGAAATTATTAGAGATCATCATATAATTATTATAAATTATTATGAAACACCAGAAACAACATATTATATATGAAATTATTTCTAAATATTGTAATGATCCAAAAGGGCTTTTTGTGACTGAAGCTGTAGCCTGATGTTACTGTTCCTTTAAGAGACGCTGTGGCTGGTTGAGGTGAAACTGGAAGTTGGAGATGCGGGTTTATTTCAGCTGTTTGTTAAACTAATAAACTGCTGTTAAGGACAAAATGTCATTCTGTCTGACGATTTAGTTCATCACAAATATCACAATATAAAGAAATTATCTTAAGTTACCTCGCGTCTGCAGCGGAGCTGCTTAAACCCGGTGCGCACCGTGCGCAGCCAGATCAATTAAAACACTCAGAAGAAGCGCTTCAGCAGCTGCTGCAGATATCAGAGACAATCTCTGCGGATTATTGAAAAACTGTGTCACTGAATCAGAGCAAACTATCAACAAACAGTCTGCAATTTGTGGTTTTCAGGAAGTTTATTTTATTTTGGCACGTTCAGAGAAGACGCACGGCGACGGTCATAATGTCCGACGATTTAAAGTTTTTCGTCGGACAATAGGCTATTAAATCACGTCGGTAATGTCCGACGTGTTTTCGCAAACACTGGCTTTGTTGTCCCGCTCTGACTCTGACCGCTTCTCTGACGTCCTTAACTGGCTGGCGCCTACAGACTGTAGACTACAGTCATGGGCTGGCGTTAATGTGAAGTAGCTAATGTAACAGTCTATGGTTAAGATAAACATTGTCACTATTTTTAGTTAATAAATATTGACATAAATTGTAGATAGGAGTCCTATCTACAATTTCTATCATAGGACATTTTTACATTTTATTTTTAATTAATTTATTTTTGTCCCTCTGTCTGGGCCCCATCCAGCCAATCAGGCCCTAGGCACGTGCCTAGTTTGCCTTTGCGTTAATCCGGCTCTGACTGTACATAAGTGTCAAACGCACAAGATTTCTGTTTTGTCTTTTTGTACCAGTGCTAAATGCACATTTATTTTTGTTTGCAACATGCATTTCACCTACAGTGAACAATAAACATTTATTTCTCCATCTTCATTTTCCTGAGCATTGTGTTGTCTATTTTTCTATGTAGTGTTTAGTGACTGTTCAGTAGTGATTATCGTTTTGATTGACTCGGGGCACGATTTGAGAACATAGTTCAGTTTTGAGCACTGATTGAACTGTTTTGAGGTGAAAGTTTGGTTTTGCAAGAAGAGTCTGAGGTTTTGGGGATTTAGCTTGAAAATTGGGTTTTGTGTTCACAAGTTAGAGAAAGGGAGAGCAGCTTTCAAGAAATATGTCTTAGCAATTGAGAAAAACTGTAAAGCCCGGTTCACTTGAAATAATTTTTTAATTGTCGGTCATTTTTCAAAGCGTGAGAAACCACATATGTGGTGATAAAAAAAAACAATCACAGATATACCAGTTTTGGTCCTATGGTATGTGGGGTGCAGTATCTCTGTAAATACTAATACACGAACTACTTTCCCTCACGGACATTCTTCGTTCAGATTGGAAATCTGGTGAGATAAAATGTGACTTTGAAGTAAACAAACATGGCAAAGGAAGAGCGCACTGCATGCTCCCATCACCTCGCTTTCTGATTGGCTACATGTCCCATTCAACAGTCAGCATGTTTGTTCATCCCGAAAGATCAGAACAAGACAATCCAACATGTCTGAAAGCATGGGTTTATGATTGGAGCGCTCGTTACACACCACACATGGTAGGATTATCTGATAAGATTGTCAGAAGGGGCGGGGCTTGTTAAACTTGGCATGATTATCCTGCTTTACTGGGCTTTACCTGGCAATTCTGACCCTCGTCTTGAAAAGTTTGGACACCCCTGCATCTAGCAAATAAATCTAACATTAGATTATTTCGCTAGTTTTAAAAATGAAAGCCAAGCAACCTTTGCTCACCACATTGGCAGACTTTGTTACTCTAAACAAGAAAATTTGATAGTAATAGTAATGGATTGGATTTATATAGTGCTTTTCAAGGAACCCAAAGCACTTTCCATTATTCACACACTCTCACACACTGCTAATGATGGTACTATGTAGCCACAGCTGCCCTGGGGTGGTCTGACAGAGGCGAGGCTGCCATTTTGCTCCATATGCCCCTCTGACCACCACCAACGCAGGCAAGTTCAGGTGAAGTGTCTTGCCCAAGGACACAACAGCAGAATACCCCTGGCGGGATCTGGATTTGAACCCACAACCCTCCGATCATGAGGCAACCCACTCTACCTTCTGAGCTACTGCTGCCCCAACCATTGATCATATTTAAGCATATTTATCACATATCTTTATCTTATTTCAAGTAGGTCAAGTAGACCTTTTTTTCCTTTTAAGACTAATAATAAGATAAAACAAGGCTTTTATTTACTTTATTGAAAATCAGTTTTTGCAGTGTAAATGTTCTAAAAATTACAAATAAATAAATACAAACAAAGGAATTTTTTCCATACTTTTAGTTGTGGTCATCATCACCAGGGAATGTCTTTATTGCACCAGTAAAAAATGCTTCTCCAAGGCTCCGCGGTGAACATTAGGGAACAAAGATCATTTATCCGGGGCGCTCTAATGCCTGGTGACATGAAAAGGCCACCATCACCGAACATATTCCTGCTAAGAAGCAATTTACCTTCATGAATAATTAAAATGTTGCCAATTAAAATCTGATGCTGAGAGAGAAAGAAAAAACATTGAGTTAAATCACTTCGTTTTGGGGGTATATTAATCATTAGGCAGGAAATAAACAGCTGCTTCGTGTTTCCTGTTGCTATGCTCCAGCTGAATTCAAGGGGAGCTGTTATCTGATAATGCTTGAACAGGCTTCTAGGAAAAACAAAAAAAACCTCCAACATCACCACATTTCGTATTCAAATTTGCTTTTTTAAGCCAAAGTGGATCTGAGCCACAACTATAATAGGATTAAATAGTTAGAGTATCGTTGAAATGATAGCATTTATCACTATTTTATAATTTTTTTGCATTTTTCTCCACACTGTCTAAGTATTCACTCTCAGTAATCAGATATTGTTTATTCCAATTAATTGTTAACACTTCGACCTTTCTGTCAGATTTATTTTAATCCAGGAAAGAGAACCATCCTGGAGAAACTGAAGTACAATTAGGAAGAACATTAAAATTCCACAATAGCAAGACCTTTATTTTCTTTCTAAACCTGTTCATCTAAACTGATATGACGTAAACTTTATTTTATTTTGAAATTCATCAGAAACATTTTGTTGTCCTGAAATAAAATTATGTCCTGAGGTAAAATTAGTCATGATTAGAAACCAAATAAGAAATCGATGTTGATGTCTGACCACTTTTCTAAAATCCACAACAAATTCTAATTTTAGCAAAGATTTAGTGAAAAATGAGTAACATTTGTGGACAGAACCACTTCAGCTATGGCGGTAGAGGGTCTCCCTGTAACTTTGACCAATAACGACGCGTGTTGCTCGTTATAAGACGTCATGTGAGGCGTTAACATTCCTCATCCCTGAACTAGACAGAGCTAGTTTACGTTTTGTAGCTTTCATGGATGAATTTTTCATTAATTCACCCTCCAACTCTAAAATTGTCCGTAGGTTTTGTATCACTGTCTCACAGTAGAAGTTTAAAGTATCAGGTTGCATTCAAGCTGTAATAAATGACAATGATTCACATTCAGTTTGAAAGCTGACTGATTACAACCACAGGTGTTATGTAATGAGTGACAAACACTTCATTACTTTATTTGAGTAGAAATTTTGGACATCTGTTTTCTGGAGTAATAATTTTACCTCTACTCCTTACATGTTCACACATTTATCTGTACTTTCTACTCCTGATGGTGCGTTCCAGTTGTCCTCGGAACTTCCGACCAGGAAATGACGTAACAAGCTCGTTTTGCGTTCCAGATTCCAACTCGGAAAAAAATGGACGCCACCAGTAAAGCTGCGTGTGTTGTTGCTCTGTATGAGTACAAAGAACTAATAACAAAGTATTCTCTGCACCTAAAGTCCCTCGAGGAGAAATGCAGGAAACACATAGATAGTGTCACACACAACAATCGGCAGTGCCAACCAGAAAAAAACATTAAAAATCAAACGTCAAAATGTAAACACCAGTTAAAAAACCATAAACACCGGTCAATTTGGCGGCAATGTTTTCAGCAACGTAACCATTGATAACAAGAATAAACAACAACTCGGTGCTGTTAAATAGCAAAAAGAAAGAAAGCAGAACATGTATATGATGAAAAAAATAAAGACTACAACAACACTGGACGTGGCCATCTTTAAAATGGTGATCTCGGGGTCCTCTGAAACAAACGAGCTTGCAGCTCGGAATTCCGAGTTAAATAGTCTTGTTACTTCTATTTTATTTCAGCTTGTTAAGAAAACACAAAGACCAAATAAACGTATCCAGATAAATTGCACCAAATGGAGTGAATCTGATTGGTTGAATAAAACTTTTAAACATCTACTCTTGTGACATTTTATTAGATTGTACGTGATCCATTGCACTCTGCACATGACGCAAACCACGTCCCAGACCAGCCAGGACGCTCATTCATTTATCTTTTATAAAACTAATATAAGCTATAAATAGACCACCATACAAGGGTTATTGTTGCTATGCTTGTTTTCTTCACCTGTTACCTTCACGGGTTCCTGCAGCTGCTGGATGCACATTTACATTCCAATTAAGATTATTGATGACACACTTAAGAGGTTTGACCTTTTGCACCATTATAGGAAACTAGTCTAGTTGTGGCCTTTAGTAAAAATGTTTTTTTTTCTTTTAGGGCAGTGTGGTTCAGTGGTGCCCCCAAGGGGTGGCCAGGGGTGGTCACCCCTAGAAGATTGCTGGCCACCCCACTGGCTGCTCCAGGGAAGACCAGTGTTCTTTAATAAGTAATTTTAATGTTCACACAAACCATAAATTTATTTTTTAATGAAGACATGTAAAACCCTATAAAATTATAAACTTAATGAATAAATAATCAGAAATTTAAAAAATGTTTATGTCGCTGCTGTTCACCATTTTCAAAACAAAAGTTTCAATCACCAGAGTTTTTGTGGATGTTTTAGTGAAGAAACAACAGCTGTTCTAAAATTCTAAAATAAATGTTGAAACAACAAAAAACAAATAACTGTTTCAAATTTTTTTTCTAATATTTTTGTGTTTCTCAAATTTGATGTAAGTGTGTTGGACGCATATTGTTTTTTTTTTTTATGAAAATGGATAAAGGAGCATGTATTACATCACCACAGGCTAAACTCACCATGAGGATCAAGTTCGTGTGCCACCCCAAAATGTTCTCCGGGCCCATGGCCACCCCATGAAACTTTTCTGGGGGCGCCACTGGTGTGGTAGTGCTGTGACGTGGCTTAAGCTTTTTATGTTGTTATACTTTAGGTTGTTTTGAAACCAGTACTTTGTTACTTTTACTGAGGTAAAAAGCTTGAATTGATACTTCAACTTCTACAGAAGTCTTTGTAAATTCTAGTATCTCAACGTCTACCTGAGTAAAGAATGTTTATACTTTTGACACCTCTGATTACATCCATGTCTCTGTTACTCTAGGCACGCTCATTTCTCAGTTTCCCACCTCGAACTTTAAATCCTGTTTGAAACCAATGTTAGCGGTGCATTTTTAATAGGACACCCTGACAGCATCTTTGCTCTGTCTAAAGGAGAAACCTGCTCAACAAATGTCAGCAAAATGTAGAAATGTGCTAACTACTGCCAACCTCTTGTCAGATTTTAGATGGAGCACTTCATTACCAAGTAGTAAAATTGCTGGCAGAGCTTTATTGGAGTGATTACCTCTTTTTTTTTTTGCTATCGTCTGTCTGATCAGTGGTTACTATGGAAACTGATGTAGTTGTGTCATTGCCCCGATTCTCCTTTCAGTACTTTTCTTACCGTTGTTCTCATAAATGTTTCTTTTTTAAATGTTTCTTCACCAGTGATCTCTGCAAAAAAAAAAAAAATGAAATAAAATAAATAAAAGTGGCTTAAACTTTTAGTTTATTGGATGAGGTGGCTAACAAGGCTTAAAATAACCAATGGGTGTTTTTTGAGCTAATATTTCACAACATCACCCTCAATAGAGTGAAGGTGATCCATTATGCTTAAAAAAAGTCCCACTGCTTCCATTCGCTGTTTGCTTGGCACATGCACACATGAGGGGTTCTTGTTACGAGCAGCCTGGCTCATAGCTCTCTCTCTCTGGAGGGCAGCCAAAAAAAGTCCTTCTGCACATACGAACTAACTGACAGTGATGTTGTCATGCACTGCATAAGATAGCCTCCACACACACATGCATGCACGCACACACACATTTTTACAGAAATAGTCTACACTATAATGAAGACAGCTATGGCTGTCTTTTCATTCAGCGGGAACACATGCCCCCTCTGCAGCAGCCAATGATGGTTTTACATGTGCCTGTCTCTTGTTAATTTGCCACTTTTCAAAGGTGAAAGGTCCATTTTCTATAGTAAGAGCAGCCACCTAAGCGTTTTTCTCACCATTATTCAGTTTGAGTGGAGCTGCAATTTTCTGAATGTGCTAAAAATAGTGCAGAGATTGTATTTTAAAGTCCAAGGACTGCTCAGAGGAGAGACATTTCTGTACAGAAAAGCACGTAGAAGTCATCTTATTGTCAACTTTTAATGCTCAGATCATATTATTTTGTTGAAACATATTATTATGTTAAAACAAGTAGCTTGCTCAGCACAATTAGCAATATAACTCAGTTAAATTAAATATTTTGAGATCAACATTTCTTATACAGGTGAGATTTGTTTTTAATTACTTGCGTAGTCCAAAGATTAAATAATCCAAACTCCAGGGACTTTTATTTTAATTGCTTTTTTCCGTAGATATACTTTAGTTATGTACTGAAACATCTCAGCAGTGTAGTTAGTAAAACATCCCAGCCTTACATTTTGTAAGGAATGTGTGCTTCTGCAGAATAACAGAATTATGAGCTTATGCAAATGTAAGACTGTTACTATAAATAGGAAAATAACTGAGCTACTACTGGCAGTCACCTCGAGCTGCTCTGCAGCTTCACATGTGATCTGTCTGTCACTCCTCATCCCATGCATCCAGAATAACGCTTTCCAGACAGTATATGTGTCATATTTATGCTGCTGCTGTTGCAGCTTGTTTTACTCTGCTTTGCTGTCTGCTTTTCACCCCAACATCCACCTGTAGGCACCAGATTTACTCTCATCACCATGTAGCATGTTGAGGAAATGTTTTTTATTTGTTTCATTGTTTAAACTGAGCAAGTCTGGCTGTTTTTATGTATATTATACGCTATTTTTTTGTCTTTGTGTAGTCAAATATTAGCAGAACAACTCTCATTATGGATGTCTTTTCCGCTTAAAAAATATGATCTTTAAAAAGATTTCTGCTCTTGCATGAAGTGTTGGGAAACTCACAATTTTGTAGCCTGGAGACCTTCTCCTGTTTACAAAAATGTTTTAGTAAAAAAAAAAAAAAACACTGTAGGCCTCATCAGCTTTGCATGCAGTAAAGCAGTTCTGTGCTGACATCAGGTGGTTAACACAACAAGTTACACCCTCAACATTTCATGGGATGTGCCAAGTGTTTGAACTTTCCTACCACAGCTAAAACAATACAATAAAATCAGTTTTCGCTTACTGTTATTAAAGCAATGGTTATTTGATGCAAGGAGCTTATGTTTAAAATGTTGAATTAGTAAAAGTTAAGGATTCTTGTTAGGACACTGAGATCACCAGTAGCATTTGTTGTGCATCTAATTAGCAAAAGTTTGCAACTGCACAGAAAATTTAAGGCATGGAATAATATAAAGAAATAAATAAACTGCTTCTGCAAACACATTTTTGTTTTTAAATTATGTAAAACCAGTAGAGGGCAGTGTTGATCCACATTCAATCCACATGATATTCCCCCTACGTCTGTGATCTGATTTAATGACCTAAAAACTGATTGTTTGACTTCATTATTAGATTGTTATGATTACTAATGCATATTTAATTAATACATCTTCACTTAAAAACTGCTTTTTAATAAAATAATTGTCTCACCTGCTTATTATCAAAATCCAATATTTATCCAACATGTGAAACAGAAAACAAATGAATCTAAAACCTTAAAATGCCACGTTTGTGTCACAACATGTTATTGATACACAGAAATTTGGTAATTTAAGAACAGAATTCAGTCCTACCTAAAACTGGAGACTAATGTGAATTTTATTATGACAACATTTTTACATCAGATTTTCTTTTTAAAAGACAGCAACACAGAGCATGTGTGGGATTTAGAAACCCATTAAAACTCCATTTGAACTGGAAGAAACTAATAACATTGTTTACTGCCTAGAACGGGCATGTCCAAAGTGTGGCTCAGGGGCCATTTGTGGCCCCCAGAAGGATTTTGTGCGGCCCCCAATTTCTAGAACGGTCCATGTAGGTCGACACAGTTTAACATTTTTATTCATTTAAAGTCAAATTTTAAGGACTAATAAAAAAGAAATCACTATTAAGTAATTTCTGCATCATTAAAAAATAAAAATGGCAAATTTGTGGCCTTTGCAGGCTTTAAACTTGATGATTTTGGTCTTTGTCCTGTAAAGTTTGCACTCCTCTGGCCTAGAGGGATGGTGTAAAATAATAATTTAATGTTAAAGGGGACATATCATGCAAAATCCACTTTTTTAGTCCTTAAATACAGTGTGTTGTGCATTTTAAGTCTCTATGTGTGCAAAATAAAAATGAATTAGTCACTCCAGGTGATATAGAGATGTTTTAAAATAAAGCTTTGGTCATATTTTTAAATCTGTTCCATCCATCTATTCTTTTCCACTTATCCAGAGTCGGTTCGCGGGGGCAGCCTAAGGAGAGAACCAGACTTCCCTCTCCCTAGCCACTTGGGCCAGCTCTTCCGGGGGGATCAAATGGCATTCCCAGCCGAGAGACATAGTCCCTCCAGTGTGTCCTGGGTCTTCTCCCGGTTGGATGTGCCCAGAAAACCTCACCAGGGAGGCATCCAGGAGGCATCCTAACTAAATGCCCGAGCCACCTCAACTGGCTTCTCTCGATGTGGAGGAGCAGCAGATCTACTCTGAGCCCCTCGCCCTATCTCTAACCCCGGCTTTCCACAGGACGTGAAAGTTGCGTGCAACGTAAAAGCGCAGTTTTACCCGCAAGCTCATTCCCAACCAGCAGCGATACTGACGTGAAATGGGAGCGAAAGCGTTCCACACAGCTGATCCTGCGAGGTCACAAAATCACGGAAGAATTGCAACACCATGCGTGATTTTAGAAGTCCACACAATGACAAGCAAGCAGACAGCTGCATGTAGCCAAAAAGGTCTGTGGTTTATTTTCTGTTTTGTTTACATCGGCTACGGGGGTTTCACAGGAAATTACGTACTGCACCTGCCTTTTATTTTGAAAGTTTCCGGATGTTTCACAGTGCTTTTGTGTTTGACTTCCTGTCTGTCCCAATCTAATCTTGACGTGTTTCAGAAGCGTAGAGCGTAAAAAATAGACTCGAGACGTAATGATAACGTCCCGTCGCTTCTGTCCAACACGTCACACATAGCTGCCAGTGGAAAGAACCCTGTCCACGATAACGGCGACTAATTGCCGCGTAGTATATTTCGCGGCCGTTTCGCGACGCTTTCACTTGCGGTGGAAAGCTGGGGTAAGGGAGAGCCCAGATACCCTGCGGATAAAAACTAATTTCGGCCGCTTGTATCCGCGATCTCGTTCTTTCGGTCACTACCCAAAGCCCATAGGTGAGGGTAGGAACGTAGATCGACCGGTAAATCGAGGGCTTTGCCTTCCGGCTCAGCTCTCTCTTCCCCACGACAGACCGGTACAACGCCCCCATCACTGCAGACACAGCACCAATCCACCTATTGATCTCGTGCACCATCTTTCCCTCACTCGTGAACAAGACCCCGAGAAATCCTCCACTTGGGGCAGGACCTCGTCCCTGACCTGGAGAAGGCATTCTACCTTTTTCCAACTCAAGACCATGGTCTCGGATTTAGAGGAGTTGATTCTCATCCCAGCTGCTTCACACTCGGCTGCGAACTGCTCCAGTGAAAGCTGGAGATCCCGGTCTGCTGATCATCTCCAAAAAGCAGAGATCTGATCCTTAGGCCACCAAAACGGATCCCCTCACCACCTCGGCTGCATCTAGAAATGCATAAAAGTTATGAACAGAATCGTTGACAAAGTGCAGCCTTGGCAGAGTCCAACTCTCACTGGAAACGGGCCCGACTTACTGCCAGTAGTGCGGACCAAGCTCTGACACTGGTCGTACAGGGACCTAACAGCACGTATCAAAGGGCCCGGTACCCCATACTCCCGAAGTACCCCCCACAGGGCCTCCCGAGGGGCGCAGTTGAATGCCTTCTCCAAATCCATTGACCATGCTTTGATAGCATTAGCCTCGGACTTACTTACATTAGCGCTGTGTGCTGGTTATTTTAGCTCCTAGATGACACACGTGTTTTAACAGCACTATCACATAAACAATTTAGCATTTGTTAGTTTCTGTCTAGCATAAGGCATGCCCCTAACACATTCCATAAGGTTAACTTGACACTAGCTGTGAAGTTACACGATATTGTGGAGTTAGTGATGGTACTCAGATGCAGTGCTAAACATAGCACATGACTATAATTTTTTTTTTAAAACAGACACTTGAAACAAATGATGTGTTCTGTATGACAGAGCTTGATAGGCCAGATTTTCAAAAGTTTAGAAAAAGTGAACTCAATGCAAAAGAAAGCCAAGACTTTGACAAGTGAATGCACACAGAGTAAGGTAGGCTGACATCTGACATATTTAAGTCAGTTTTGAGGATTATAAAGTTGGATGTTTGTGTAAGAGCTGTTGTGATGTGCAAGTTGGGTGTAGTGTACAGTAGGTGTACTTTAAAGCTTCTCAAAAAACAAAAACAAAAGAAAACCAAGTGAACAGTGTTAAAAGTCAATCCTAAGTGTGGCATTTATGACAGAACGTTGCTCTTGTGAGAAGAAGATTGATGCCAGACCTATGTAACATTCATATAATCTGAATTATGAATCAGAGTAAGGAGAACCCTATGTACTAAAATGATGAATATTTAAAGGATGGAGAGTAAAGATCATCAAATCGACGAAATATGAATACCAATGTCCTCCTTTCTTAGTCTGATTAGGGGTTAAATAGAATGCTAACTGCATAATTTATTCTCATTCTTGCATGTTTTTTTCTACCATTTGAATTGGCCTTTCATACATTTGTTAACTTCTTTGTCCGTCTCTTTTTAAATTGAAAACGTGGCAAGGTTCAGAATGCAAATGAAGAATAATTGGCGCCTTTTGTTTGAGGAGCTTCATAGTTAAAGAACTGTCATTGCACAACATTTTTGTGCATAAGAGGTATTCTGCAACAACTCTTCCATATTCAAGGCCCACACTGCAGCAGTTGACTGCCCGCTGTCCCCAGTGACACAGACATTCTGTGGATCCATTAAATTGAATGTTGTATTTAACTGGTTTGGAGCCGGGGCAAAGTTACATGCTTTTGTATCGTTCAAACTCCTCTCTCAGGTGGAATGTGCTTATTTCAGGGAGAGCGAGGCAAAGAGAAAAAGTGGGAGTTAGAGCTCACGCAGGTGAGAGTGTCTAACAGTGAGGAAATCAATATGATGTAAATTATTAAGAGCTCAGGAATGCATCTGACCCCTACTGTCTTGCAGCAGCCGGGCTCTGAAGGCTGGCAGGTGGACGCAAGCTTGGACTCTCCCTCTAACACTCATTAGTGGCTGGAAGCTGGGGCTCCTTGTGAGTGGGAAGGCAGGGATCACAGCGGGGAAGTGATGGCCCAGGCCTCTCACATCCCAGCTCAGCCTTCGCTCCGGCTTCGCCAGCCTCTCCCTGGAAGCTCATTAGTAAGTGCACTGATGCATAAGAGCTAGTCATTAACTGGGCTCTTTTTTTCCCGTCTTCATCCCTCTCTTTCCCTCGACAACATGTCTGATCCTGAAGACCGGTGGCAGTGCTGGTTTTAAAAGACAAGAGGAGTTCACATTACCGCAGGAGACGTATGGATATGAGACAGCGGTAGCCATGCGATTTTATTTCATTTTATTTTTCAGAGGACGGAGGGTAGGGATAGGCGGGAAGAGGTGGGGGTGTCAATTTAGAGTTTTTCAAATGGAGTCCATCCACAGCCCTTCAAACCAAAGAGTAAACATTAGCACTTGACCAAGGCTTTGGCTGCGCTCCCCTTTCTTCCGCCGCGGTTGGTTTTGATCTTGGGTATTTGCTTTTGCTGCTGGCCAGATCCCCCTCAGCACCTGATGGTTGCATGGGCTCTGAGTAAATAAGATCTGGGGCCTGGGCCTCTTCTGGGGCTGATGGGTAAACAAGGTCTCTGGTGTGTGCAGCGTGCCTGGCAGCAGGGTGAGCACTGGTGTGGAGGCCTCTAGAGAAGTGCCACCCCCCCTCCTTTTCTATGTTTGGCTTTTTAATTCTGTTATTCCCTGAACGTTTCTCCATTCCAGCCCCCCACCCTTGAAAACAAACACACAAGCAGACCTCCTTCTCAGCAGGAATTGTCAGTAATGTTTGTCAGTTTCTCACAGGAACATTAGCTACGTTTCTACTGTCGGAGTTCCGGGACGGGGGAGGGTAACAGGAAAAATATAATGGCTTCATCCTCTTAGCCGTTAGCCATTTCAGGACTTTGCTAAGACGTCAGCATATTACGACTGTTTCGTCAGCGAGTAACGTCACTGATCAGCATCAAAAGGTGAACTTTGTATTAAAAGTTTTATTTTGTCAACGTACACCGCAATTTAATCCATTCAGATGACCGGGAGAGTGGCTGTTTGGCGTAAAACGCATCATTTAATGACCAGAAGGAGAGACATTTTTTACAGCGCTCTTTTGTAGACTACAAAGCACCGTGAATTATGGCGTTGTGAGGGGATTTTCACCGCGTTTTCCACTATTGGATGTTTAGAAACAGCTATTTTATGACAGCGTCAACGGTTCTTTTCTTTTCCTTCCATTCCGCTTCACCAGCAAATCGTCCACTTTTACAAATGCCG
Source organism: Aphyosemion australe (assembly GCA_006937985.1). Taxonomy (NCBI): domain Eukaryota; kingdom Metazoa; phylum Chordata; class Actinopteri; order Cyprinodontiformes; family Nothobranchiidae; genus Aphyosemion; species Aphyosemion australe. The sequence continues at coordinate 1,838,933 of SSNS01000032.1, read as the reverse complement.
GGTGTTTGGCGATGTCTGCCGATGTAATTTCCTACTGAGTTACAACCAATCAGCACAACTTAACCAAAAGTCCCAACCAGCAATTCTACCGGGCCATTTTTGAGTACATAACCCAGTTCAGGTTAGTTCCTGACATGTCCTAAAAATGGTCCTGTCCTGTGAAATGGAGGCACGTGTGTTCAGTGAACATCCAGTAAAATCATCCAGATGTTGAGACAGTGGAAACTGAACTTTCTATACAGGTGAAACTCAAAAAATGAGAACATGGGGCAAAAGTTCATATATGTCAGTAATAGGGATGTAAGAAAATATATCGTGATATTTTTTCTGTGTATTGAATTTTTGGAAGAATTCACATGCAAACATTTGTGTATTTTCTTTTTTTTTTGGTGCAATTCAAACGCTGACCGCTAGTTGGCAGCAGTGCCTTCACTCTGATGGAAGATGAAGCTCTCACTCTCCAACCACAATAGACTCTATATGGCCGACTCACGTTAGCTCACTGGCTGAAGAGGAGAAGATTCATCCAGCCATAGATATGTATATAAACACTAGATGGCTCACCCGCGTTGTTCCCCAATGGAGTGTGACGTAGAAACGTGGCGGCCATCTTACTTCAGGCAGCTGCCCTCTTTCGTAACATTGGTGTCAGTGGTGCATGTACTATTTAAATAAGTCTAACTTGCTCAATTATCAACCGATTTTCAAACAGTTTGATTTGTTATACACGCCAGAGATGTGGCTGTGAAAGACTACGGATTTGGCCCATTACTTTAAAAGGGTGCAAGTATGTCGTCTCAAGCCTATGTGTCATACGCTTTGTAATTAGGCAACCCGCTTAAGTCCGTTAATATTTCATCGAGTTAAGAGTGTTTTTGTTTAAGTTGTTCACTCACCTTCCATCTGCTACCATTGAAAGTGGAGGGTTTGCTGTCTGAAGTAAGATGGCCGCCATTAAGCTAAGCCCTCGACTCCCGCTTTCGCCATCTAGTGTTTATACACATGTATGCATCCAGCTCCTTCAGCTTTCAAAGCTGATGTATGGAGTTATTTTGGATTCAAGACAAAGGAAGGCAGTAAAGACTATGACAAGAGCCATGCAGTCTGTAAAATCTGCAGCGCATGTTACATATCAGTTTGGACTATTTATTGAATTTTCCTAAAATAAATTCAATAAAAAAAATCGCTAATATCGTCTGGCTGAATGTATCGCAATATATCGTGATTTATCGTAACGTCTCCCCTGTATTGTGATATGTATCATATCGCCAGAATTTTACCAATACACATCCCTAGCCAGTAATCATACTTAGACTGAGAGACCATCTAAAGGCTCAGGAACCATTTTCAAGTGTTTAGGATTCATTAGCTGATCAGAGTGTGACACTTTCAGCCTAGAATATTGAACCTTGTCACAATTTTCTAATTAGCCTTTCGCCGGCCCCGCCCCCAGAACGGCTATTGTCCAATCACACATCATAGCAACCGTTACTATCCGACAACTCCAAACAAGATGATGAAGCTAAGCCTAATTTATAGCATTAGCCTCGATAGTAGTCCTGTCCCCTAAGTTTGTTCCCCTTCAGAACCTCCTCATCGAGCTCAAGCAGCAACAGCCAAGCATGAGTGCTCCCCCGCCCGCGGCTGGGCGGAGGTTCACCTCCCAGACTATCCAAGACCCTTTTAGATAAGACACACCGTGCCGGCAAATCAGCGTAATATTACCTCAACCGTGTGTCTTATAAACGCACATTAAGCCTTGGCGCAACAGCGGGTGGTGTCATGATCACGTGATGAATTAATGCCGAGCTCCGGCCGGGAACTATATTGAAAATGAAAGTAAACACGGGCTTAAGTTTCTTTTTGTTAACAGAACCAGCTGAGATGATAAACTGGAGCGATGCAGAGCACCGGGAGCTTTTAGAGCTGCCTGCAGCTCAGATCATCTGACAGCTCACAAGGACACCGCATCGACGCTGACGCTCACCGATCCACGCGTTCCTCCCGAAACTCCCAACTCCTTGTTCCCTGCTACGCTTCGCTCAGCAGAGTCGACACTAATATATCCCTCCACTGCATACTGTAACCCTTTTGCCTCGATCTGGATGATGTTGAGGAGGAATTGCTCCAAAAAATGTCACTGACACGCATCTGTCTACTTCTTTCCATCACGGAAATCTGCGGAGCTGCAGTATTTGATCCACTTATTGTCGGACTTGGCAACAGTAACTAAGGGGGGCGGGGCTCTGCGAAAGGTCAATTGTCTGAGATTTTGAGTTTTTATCAGCTGTAAGCCATAATCATTACAATTATAACAAATAAAAGCTTGAAATATCTGGCTTTGCCTATAATGAATCGATAAGTTTCACCTTTTAAGTTGAAAAACTGAAATAAATGAACTTTTGCACAAAATTCAAATTTTTCGAGTTTCACCTGTATTTTCTGAACTGAATCCAAGCAAAATAACTCTACCCTGCCAAATAATGAACGTCATTTCAGACAAGCAGGATGTGAACAACACCTTTGTGATTCTGGAAAAGTCTGCAGATGGATCTCATTAGAATTTAAACATCCTATAATTAAAAGTGTTTGGAGATCATGTAAGATCAAGCTTATGTCTCCGAGGAGCAGTTTGGCATTTAGTAAGTCTTTAAATGTCAGCGAGATAAACGATGATGATAGCACCAGTAATGATGTAATCGCTTTTTCAATGGTAATCTTCCCAAGCTCACAAACAAATGGATTTCATATAGTACGGAAAGATTAAACAATTTAACACCTGATGTGATTTATTAAAACAAGCAAACAAACACAAAAAGGTCTCATGGGAAAACAGCAGTCTCATATTGTTGAACCTATATGTTCTTTCAGTTGAGCAAAGTCAAGCTTTCTGGTTTGGCTCCAGCTTTTCTAGTAAATATGGACTTAGAATAATAAAGCCCTCATGTATTTTTTACAGAGGATAAAACGATGCACATAAGTGTTATGGTGTCATCCAGTCAGAGTATCTGAAGGGGTTTGTCTTTGTGAAAGTTTACTGAGTCAGATCTCACCAGCTTAATGTGATCTGGCACTAGCAATGCTGGATCCCATTACGCCAATTAATCCATGTTGTAACTCACAGACTCCTGCTGACCAATTCACATCCACAGTTGATAGATTTTGGCTGCAGGAGCCTCAAAAACTCCTTGTTAGAGCCAAAAAACCCGCAAGAATCCCACCACCTCTTTTTAGCCCCATCACATTGTCTCTTGATCGCCAGCAATTAGCCAAGCCAAGCAGGCTGAGAAATGACAAGATGGGGCACAGCGATTGCGATGCATGGGCGTTGTTGGCTCACACGCCAGCTGAAAGCCTCAACAATGTTTGTTAACCCTCGGGGTCACCGTTGATTCACTAGCCCAGACAGAAAACAAGATTTATGTAGCACAAATCAATACACATTCAGACTTTTACTATTGTGCAGCACCAATCCAGGGACTTTCCTCTATCACTCTAACATGACACTAATGTGTTTTATTCCTGTTTAACCCAGCTTGTGATGAATCCGTCGGCAGGCCAAGGAGGAGACGGTGAGAAGCGGGCTGCCCTTGATTAGTGGGGCAACACATGGCAACATGCAGATGCTGATGCAGCGGCATGTCGCAGAGGCAATGACCCATCAGTCTTCAAGTTTCCCGCTGGGGGATTCTTTATCTGCTGTTTATTTATTGGGAGAGAAATCAGCTATTTGCATCCCAGCGTATCAAATGACACTGTTTGAGCCGAGCTAACTGGCTCTCTTCATTCGCTACGCCATCCACTTTGATTTCATTAACACTGCTTGTCAACCAAATACAAAAGGGACACACACCTGGCATATCAGTCACCGCAAACAACTCCAGAGTAAATTGTTGTGAAATAGGAGTCCTCTTTTCTACAAGCTGGCAGGCCAATAATGTAAAATTTGTTTAATGTCTTTCCTGCTCGCCGCATTAAAGAGGCAAATTGGAAAGTGACACGGGTGACGAGCGGTATTCTCTGAGCGCTGACCAGCAGGCACAATGGAAGAAGGGGTGGTGTTGGTGGGGCGCTGAGTCCGGTGCCAAGTTCTATTTCAAGGGGCTGCATTCCAATTGATTGGGAGGCTTGTGAAACACTCGCTGGTGACAGAAACAAGAGTATGGCCCCAGCAACTGCTGGGCAGCATGCCAGGTGTACAGTCTCTGCTCTCAGCGTTTGTCTCACTCACTCTGCCGCGCACGCATTAGCGACACATTAGCAACACTCACAATGTGACCACTGGGAGATCTTACCCACTGAATGTCATTACATTCTGGGGAAGCTTTGCTTGTTTTCTTGTGAGGTAAGTTTCTTAATCCTTTTCTGAAATGCTAAAATATTCCCACAAAGATTATGAACAGTTAACGATGGCTCCAGAGTTACACTTTAGCTTAAAGACCAACTTTGCTCGTTTTTTAAACACATCTGTGGGAAAATAGCTCCCACATTCCTGTTTCAGGAAGTAGAAGTGAGCCAGAGGAGAGGGGAGCAGAAAACAGCAGGTTTTGGAGTCCTGTATCATGATAATCGTACATTTCACCTCTAATAGGCTAACAGCAACGCGACTCTACCACTGACTCAGTTTGCTCTGCATGTTTTATCTCCACAAATGACACGTGTGATGTGTGGTGGAGTTGCTAATGCTAACAGTTAGCTTCTACTAGCCGAGACGTGCTCTGCTCTCTCCTGGATGCTAAACAGCCTTCCTCATCGCGAGCCAAGATAGTTAAATCCATGGATGTTCATTTTTAAATATGACATAGAATTGTCAGGCTTTTCTGGGCTGCATAGTGGCGCAGTGGTTAGCACTGTTGCCTTGCAGCAATGAGGTCCTGGGTTTGCATCCCAGCCTGGGGTCTCTCTGCATGGAGTTTGCATGTTTGGGTTCTCTCCGGGTACTCCGGCTTCCTCCCAGAGTCCAAAAATGTGACTGTCAGGTTGATTGGTCTCTCTAAATTGTCCTTAGGTGTGAGTGTGTGTGTGTGTGTGTGTGTGTGTGTGTGCGTGTGTGTGTGTGTGTGTGTGCGTGCGTGCGTGTGTGTGTGGTTGTTTGTCCTGTGTGTCTCTGTGTTGCCCTGTGATGGACTGGCAACCTGTCCAGGGTGTACCCTGCCTGCATGCCCACAGATAGCTGGAGATAGGCACCAGCCCCCCGTGACCCTGCGTGGTATAGCTGATGGATGGATGTCAGGCTCTTCTAATCCGAGCGTTTCCTCGTCTCTTTTGTATCGGCGGCTAATGCAGGAAATAGGGGTAGAAGACTATTTTCACGTTTAGCCTGCATGTTAAACTCAGAGTGACTGATCATATTTCACAAATAACAAGTGAACCTGGTCTTTAGGCTGGTTTATTTTTATGTTCTGATATATCAGAATCGTTTGTGCAGGGCCAACTGGCTGCATGTGTCCACCCATATGCCCGGTTTTAGCCACAGCTTGTCTCGATGGTGAGGCTGGCGATCCGATAAAACAGTCTGGATTATTGTCCTAGATAATAAAAGCATATGCACACTTTACATTTTAATGATCATAAAACAAATTGTCCGGGCAATAGCACCTCCTCCAAGCAGCAATTAAACATGTTATTAGAATTATTAAAATAATCTTTGACTTGGTGCGTAGTAGGTGGATATGAAATCAACCGGAGTTTATAGAATGCTATAGTTTATTGTTAAGCCATGTGTTGCAACTTCCTCTTTGCAAATATGTTTTGACTGGGACACGTTTGAAGAAGCCATGCATGAAATTTATGCATGACTGATGCAAAGTTCAGTAGGCCTGCGCCAAACAAAATGCTGTTCAATTAAAAGGGAAGCAATGGCATCCTATATAATAAGGGATATCTGGGCGGACGTAAACTGACAGAATATGATGGCTCATTCATGTCATGCTATGTAATTTGGTTAATGTACCCCCCCCCTCCCGCTCCCTAAAACACTTGCACATTCACATTTGCCATTATAATCTCTATGACAGAGGACATTAATTATGTTCACTGGCTGATCTCTGTTTCTTCACAACATCACTGATTAAAATTTCACACATTGTAATGATGTGCTTCAGAGCTAGAAGCTGTGAAGCAGTCAGAAGCATTCAGTGGGCTTGAAATCCTTTTCTTGGGAGGTTTGAGCCCCCCCACCCTCACACACACACACACACACACACACACACCCCTCCTCCTCAAAAGGACACATGTAATCCAAATCAAAGCTGTTAAGTGCTTGAGGAGAAGCTTTATTTACATGCAAATGGAATATTTCGCAGCAACTTGTTCATTAAAATATTGTGCAAATGAGGAAACAACAAAGCAGCAACTTTTCTCCAGATATGTGGGTTCAGATCTCCTATTTGGGAAGTTTAATTAAACAATAGATTATATTTTGAAAGGAGCATTCACTTTAATGAATCCCCGGAGAATGCAGATAAACACAGCAATAGTATCAAAGCATTCATCTGTTTAATGGATGTGAAAATTAGGGATGTAAATGGCTTTGAGCCTTATTTTTTATTGCTCGTGGGAATATTCCCCCTGATAAAAATGACACTTACATAACCTACATTGTACTCATAGTTTCATTTTAGACACTACATAAAATCTGTCATTTTCAAGGACAAATGCTTATTTAACTAAAGAGTTTTTAACACCTTAAGCTGCAGGTTTTAAACTGGTTTCAGTGGTTATTGAACCAGAAACCTGAGCATCGTCACATTGGACAGCAGCTTTGTGGTTTGGGTACGTACACTACTGGGAGGTCTCTACCTGCTTCACTGAAGTAGCCGTTTACTGTTCCAGTAGCTAACGTAAAGGCTGGCAGTTAGCTTTTTCAGTTCACCTCACGTCAATAAGAAGATTTTTGCTTTTTTTGTTGGTGTCATGATGGAACCTGTAGGTAAAAGTAGGAGAGAAACTAAGCAAAGAGCTAAAACCAGAGTGAACATCGGCGTGGCCAGGGGTCAAATTATGGGGGAGCTAGGGGGAGCCCAACTCCCCCAAAAGGGCAATAGGGGCCCATGGAAGCCCTCAAATGACACACCCGGGAGGTAATCACCCAGTTTCAGACTATATTATATTATTTGTACGACGTTATAATGGAGATGATTGAACGGATGACACACACACACACACACACACACACACACACACATGCTCTCACAGATATTTAACAGAGGTCAGATCAGATGGACTACTTCACCAACCCCCCACCCCCCCATCTCATGGGGTTCCCTCCCCCAGAAGACTGTGTGTAGTTCAAGCCCCTGGCGGGGCCTACACTCGCGTGAGGGAGCTAAAGGAGGCTACGACATCACAGACTGATGGTGACCTGGCTTTGTTTGTAAGTAATAATATTTTTTGTCGAACAGTGTGGATCTTTTACTTCGTGGCTTATTTTAGTTTCAGTTGGCTCGTGTTAGCGTTAGCTCATTGTTAGCGCTAGCTACTATAGCAGGCTGTGGCAGGGTTGTTTACAACAGTTGTAATTCCACTTTCAACCAGTAGGGGGGAGAAGTGGAAAACATATTTAGTGTTGCTTTAAAGCATGCCTTTTAACTGCAGCACCTGTCAAAGATGTTAAAGCAAGTGTTCTGCTTCGCTTCTATACGTAGATTAGAATTAGCATTTTCTACATAACAAAACAAAAGCATCAGATTCTCACTCACCGTTTTTTAGTCAACCAAAAAGCTTATTTTCAGAAAACCTCTGGTCATTTTTAGCTTTCGTAATAAGACGTTTGCCTGAGTCTGGCTCTATATTCTGCAATCCCAAAAGAGTGCAGAGTCAGTGAACCCTGCTACATTGTGTGATGGAGGAGTTGCTATGTGCCCAACGTTCACCTGTGCAGGGCCGGCCGTTGTTTATCCCTGTAATGTCCATTTTATTGGGAATCTCAGCGAGCCTTCACGCTACCTGCTGTGCTCAGCAGTGTGGAGAAGCTGGGGCCAGAAGTGCGGTGGTCAGTGTCTGTCAATCACAATCACAAGGATCAGTTAGCAGCCATCATTCTGAGAAGCTGCACCCAGATGTGGCCTGTCTCCCAGCTCTGCATGCTTTCCTCCACACATGGACCTTTTCTCATTATTTACTGCTTGATTTTTCTTACTTTTAATCATCCTGCACCACAGCATGTTTGGTGAGTTCACTCAAATTTATTGTTTGGAAGGAATTTGCAGAGAAAAAGACCAAAGCAAATGCATTGTTTTAACCTCAAAGGAGGGTGTTTGTTTCTGTGTTTGTGTTGGAGTCTATAAGAGGGAGGGAGGGCTGATGTTGTGGAAGAGAGCAGTCAGAGGTGATAAAAAGGGAACGCCACAATATACTCAAGCTGTTGGAAAACAAACAGAAAACATTGATTTTATCATCTTTACAGACCCCTGAAAGCTCGCTGTGCTTGATGTTTACCTGACACGAAATAAACAGTATATTGGACTGTGGACTTCTACTCTGCATTTCATTTTCCGCAGTGCCCTCCGTATATGTATGTCTTTGACCCGTTCCCGCCCCTAATTTTTCCCATCACATTCAGAGCAGACCTGCCAACGGTCAGCTTCATTACAGCCAATATCTTAAATCACCTCTCAGGCGCTTCCCACCAGTTTGAAGCTCGGTCTCCTCTGAATCTCAGTCATTTAAATGTTCCTGTGCTGATTGTGGGTGCAGGTGGTAATACATTAAGGGACTGAGACAGCCAGTGGCACGGTGCTGAAAGACCTTCATCCATTTGCACTAAGTTTCCCCTTACATTCAGAGGCATGTCGGCCTAATTAGACCAATGATTTTTGACTGTGGCCATATTCATATGGGACAGCTCACTTTAAGTTGTACAACAAGATGATTCTACACCATGTATACTCCACAAGGCCAATAGATTATGACACAGTCTGGGGAATTTTAAGAAGAAATTGCACATTAATGAAAGCGGAGAATGGCTGCAGAGAACCGCGACGAGGTTATTGCTCTTTTACTTTTCATCTTTTATGTAAAAAAAAAAAGTCCTGAATCCCTTAAGAGGAGGTGATGTCTCAGGTCCAGAACAATGCTTTTTTTATTTGGCGAAACAAATCAACAGAAAGTCAATTTAGTAATAAAGGGACATTTCAAATAATAATAAATGTTGTGCTGCCTGTCAAATCTTTGGTTCAGTGGCAGAAAAACAACTTGTCTCCACGTTTGAACCACACTGAGTTCTCAGTGTGTCTGTCTCTTAGTGATGAGCTCTTCAAGCAGGTAAAAGCTTCAGAAAGCCCTCGGTCCATTTCCATTCTAGCTTCCAGCAGTGTGAGTGGTGTGACAGCCTCTTGGGGGAAAAAGATTATTGAGATCAGGCCTCCCCCAGCTCTGTGCCTCTGGCCCAGCCAGCCAAGCCAACCCAGTCAGTTCCTCGAGCCCCCCCCGGCGCCTTACAGAGCAGCCCACCAGGCGCACAGAGAGCAAAGAGGCACCAGGGACTCCTCTAATTGTCCATGCTTTGGGCAGCTCTCTGGCAAGCCAGCATGAAGAAGGCCCCCAGTCCCAAGGCTGTCCCACTGCTCCCCGCTCAGAACTCACTCACACATTCAGAGGACGAGATAGTGTCTGCTTTGAGGGTTTCTGCCTGTCTGTAAAGGAGGAAATTTGGAAAGTCTTTGAAAGTCCGCTTTTAACACGACCTGGGCTAACGCTACAGCGGGGAAAGTAGAAAACTAAGAATAAAGTGAGACTGGAAACATTTTTCTGATTGTTTTAACTTTGATTTTCAGATTAGTTTCACAAATTTGACGAATGAACAATTCTATTTTGCCCAAATGTACGCCTAAATCTGTTTAATAATCTTTTTTCTGATTCGCTCCAGCATGACGAAGCCACACACCAACAGAAAAAAGCCCCGTTTTGTTGGTTTAACGTCCTTCTTTGTGCTGAATCTTGGAGGACGTGTTTTCAAGAGGACTTGCTGTTAACCAACCGGTGAAAGCTGGACGAATTGTTGAGGCCACGGCTGCTGGGAGCTGGATGAGGACTGACAAGGCCACCCGTATAAAGGAAGGGGCAGCTTCTAGTCAACCAGTGGGGGGAGGGGAGGAGACTGAATCAGCACAACAACAGCAATAAACACACAATTACTTTAATTCCCAGTAGTTTTGGTGTTCTTCTTTGTATTCAGATACATTTCATGGTCTTTTAACAATTTAATGTTTTGTGTCCGTGTTGTTTTCTTCACTAATTAGCAGCCATACATCAGAAATGTCAGCTGCTACTGCCGGTGGGTAGTTGGTGAAAAGGAATCTGAAGATTCTGCAGCCGGCGAGTGGAAGATTACGGTGCACTGCTGTGACAAGCTGTCCAAAATCATTTACAGCTTATGTGCAGCTTTCTAATTGCAGGATCAACCGAACACAACTCAAAATAATTGTAAACCATAATATCATTGAGGCAAGCGCGCCGTTCGTTCTGAACACAGAAAAATGAAACATCTAAATTGTTGCGTGTGTTTTAGCATCTCGTTAGGAGACAGAAAAAATCACATTTTCAAACAAGTCCTTGACTTTGTCTTCCAGACGGCCTCTGCAGAAGCGTCTGGCACTGAAAGAGCCTGATTGTGTTTTTGTTGTGTGCATTTGTGCAGCTACTGGAAAAGTTATGAGCTCAGTAAATAGCTGGTTGAGCATGCCGGTCATGCCAATAACAGCGGATAGCTAAACAATAGCCCCTAACTGGACTGTGACAGGGTAATTACCGCGCTCACATCATAAAATTCCCTTTACATAGGTCACCTGGAAAGTGTAATTTAAAAAGCTTTATGGATTATTTTTTATTGAAGCAATTAAATCAAAAAGCAAAAAGTAATTAAGTGTGGAGGTAATAATACTGTTGGTCAACAGCGTTTGTTCCGAGAGCGTGATTTGTCAGCCTCACCTCGCTAATGCTCTCTTTATAGAGCCGACCACCGTTTAATTTACAGTCCAGGTTTTTTTATGACGTTAAACTCTATTTTCTGCAATTATGTTTATAATGCCACCAAAAAAAGCTGAGAAGGATTTAATGAAATCATTATCACCAGTGATAATTGAGAGTGAATGCCCGATCTGAATTATCATCTCCCAGTATGTTCCAAATTAATGAATCGTTACTATTCATACTGCTGGTTTATAATTATGTTAAATTGGCTGTCTTATCAGCAGTCAAAGACTTGGGATTATCAGTGTGGACTGTGCCAAATTCCTTGTGGATATAAGCACAAAGAAAGAAGAAGGAGGGGGAGATAATATTGGGAGGTTAAACTCCACAATTTTCTCTTAAAAAGATGTAAGGAGAGCTTTTTTGCACAAACTCGCTTTATGAGAGAAATCAGACTGACGGGTCTGTGGGGGCATTAACATCCACTTGACTCGCGGTGCAGACGGTTTTTACAATCCAACACATACGTGGAGATGACACGTCAACACTGTTGATCCCTGCAATTGTGTCAGGTAACTGAATTCAGATGATATGTTAATGGGGAAGGGGGAAGTACGCTGCCCTTGTTAGCGTATGGGCCACTTGCATTTCAGAAACTGATTATCATTCAGCCGGCACATTTCTGAGAATAACAGTAATAATCTAATTGTCAGGCAGGGAGGGAAAAAGGCTTAATTTTCATGCTGTGAGGTCAAGATAAATTGGTTAAAGCAGAGGGAAGATTGATTTCTTTGTAAATCAAATAACTCAAGTTGTTATTTCATATAAATGTTGAACATAGATGGAAAAGCGAGTGGAAAAAAAATGAAAGGAATTGAAATCTGTACCTGTAATATCACATGTACGGGGTTATTTCTCTGTTGTATCAAAAGCAGAACATCTTCCATAACTAAAAGCTTTATGTGCAGACGCCTAATCAGCCACATACACCAGCTTTACCTCCACACCCCTCGCCCACCACCATTAAAGCTTTCATTGCTTTATGAAAGAGAAGCTATAATAACCCGTCACACATGTCCTCTGATTGCTCTATAGGTATCCTTGCACACATTCACCCAGTAGCTAAATGGAAAAGAAGAAAGTGTGATCAGTGAAACGTCAAAAAAAGGTGTTTTCAGGTGAGGTGTGGAAATAAAAGAAAAGCCTCACATGTCAGATGTATTTGTTGTGATTTGATGGTAAACTTTCCGTCTCCTTGTCATTGGGAAAGCGAACAGCAGAGGGCAGCTTGAATACATAAATACAAACTAGAAGGGCGCATCTCTCAGTCATCAAAGGCATGCGCTGGTTTACATGGGAGGGCTCCCAGCACCTCAGCTGCAGTCTGACAGCTGGCTGGAGACTCTGTGATCAGCATCAACCCCATCACAGCTCCTCGCTGGGGACACGGCCGAGGAAGAGGGGAATAAAAGAATTGTGGAGTGACAGGTAATTGACCAACACCGGGCAAGTAGCAGGTAATGTTTTGAAAGCCTTGTGTCAATTCGCCAGTCATATAAAATCTTGAGTTCCCTCCTGTCTTCGCCCTCGCCGCCTCGCTGTTTCCTGCGGGTTGCAGAGAGTTACAGCACTCTCTACTGAGGAGCACACCTCAAAGAAAACACCACTCTGTGCTGCTTTTATTGTTAAACCTGTGTTCAGCCATTGTCTGCCCTCCCTCCTGAGCTCCATCTCTCCCCCTTTCTCTCCCTGTCTGACTCCCCCTCCTCTCTCTCTCTTTCTTACCGTGGCTCAAGATGAATCTGCCAGCATGTGCCCATGCTCTTTATCACTGTCAGATGCCCCATGGTGGTCCTCCTCCTCTTTCTCAAACTGGGCACCAACCGCTGGCTGGAATTATTCCTCACCTCCAAAACTCTCCCCACTGTTTCTAAATAAATGTGGCTGTAGTAACCAAAGAGTGTTGCTCATCCATCTTTACCCTGGTGTGTGTGTGTGTGTGTGTGTGTGTGTGTGTGTGTGTGTGTGTGCGTGCGCGCGTGCGTGTGTGTGTGTGTGTGTGTGTGCAGTGTTTGCTGAAGTAGACAGAGTCTAATAAGCAGCACGATACTGAAAGGGTGAAGACACAAAAGTGGAGAATGTATTGGATTTCTGTTATTTGGTTGCAGAGGAAATTTGTTTTACTCAACAATTTAAGAAATTCTGTTTTATTTGTGGAGTTTTTAACTTATTATTTTACCTTAAAGCTCTTTGACAGCAGATGTTTTCATTGTATTATTAACACAACATTTTATGAAGCTTATGCATCCAAATGTGTATTAAAAACATTCTATATGACGTTACAAGCATCTGCAGTTGAAACACAACTAAAGCATTGCTTCAGAACTTTTAAAGTGCGGTCTACGACAGGTGAGATATTAACTCTACTTCTAAAGATTTCTTTAAGCTCTTTCATAAAATACGTTTTCTTCTTTTCTTTAGTTAAAAAAGCTTCACGGCATTTTGAGAGTCTTTACACTTAAGTAATTATATGTTGGAGGTAATAATGCATACAAAGTAAAATGCACTTAAATGTGGAAACTATAACAAAGACAAACTAATACAAAGTACTTAAAGGTCTTTCACCATCCAAGGAGGTCTTCCACCATCCTGTGGAAGACCTCCTGTGTGGTTCCAGTCCCCAAAACATCACATCCCAGGGAGCCAGACCACTACTGACCAGTCGCCTTGACCTCCCACCTGATGAAGACTATGGAGAGACTCATCCTCACCCATCTGCGTTCAGTGGTGAGCCCAGAAATAGACCCACTTCAATTTGCATATAAACCAAACATGGGGGTGGAGGACGCCCTCATCTACCTGCAGCACCGGGCTCTGAATCACCTCGAGATGCAAAAAAGCACTGTGAGGATCATGTTCTTCGACTTCTCCAGTGCCTTCAACACCATCCAGCCGTGTCTACTGCTGCAGAAGATGAGGGGTGCAGGAGTGGACGAACATCTGACTGCATGGATCATCAACTACCTCACCAACAGGCCACAGTACGTGAGGCTGCACAACTGTACGTCTGAGGTGGTTGTGTGCAGTACTGGAGCTCCACAGGGTACAGTGCTCTCACCCTTTCTCTTCACCTTCTACACCTCGGACAGAAAGAGACTGAACAAGCTAGTTAACAAAGCTAGCTCGGTTCTGGGCTGCCCGCTGGATTCTGTTGAGGAGACGTGTGAAAGGAGGATGCTGGGGAAGATGACCTCCATCTTAAGAAACCCCTCCCACCCACTGAACTCCATTGTGGAGATCATGGACAGCTCCTCCAGAGGTAGACTGAGACATCCCAGATGTAAAACTGAGCGCTATCATAGATCTTTCATCCCCTCTGCTGTAAGAGTGTTTAACTGTTCAGTTTAAGCTGTGCTGGTATCATCCTGGTACACAATAACACCAATGCAATATTCATGTGTTCTATACTTGTGCAATACCGGATTCAGATTGTTGTCTGTGTCTCTTACAGTATGCTGCATAGTGTTGGTACCAAGTTTGTTTTCATCTTTTAGTTGTGGTTTTTTTAGTGATCTAAGATTACAATACTAGATTACTGCCTATGTGTATATAGATGTATCCTTGTTTTTATCTTTCTTCTAATTACCCTTTGAGTGATGGTGCTGCTGTGACAAGTGAATTTCCCCACTGTGGGATCAATAAAGTCTATTCTATTCTATTCTAAAATTTGCTTATGAACCCCTCATCGGTCCACGTCACCACCTGCTAATGCGCATGATGGAGGAAGAAAGATACGCAATCATGTATTGTTGTGCTGTTGGATATACAAATCACTTTGATAAAAACAACAAAACATGCATGTTTTACAGAATTCCATCGACTCACATCCCTTTGAAGGCAAACAAAAGACATTTTTGGTTACAAACTATCAGAAGAAGAAGCAGTTGGAACGAGCAGATCATTAAAAATGCTCAAATCTCCAGCGATCACGTCATATCAGTTAAGCTTTGGCTAACAACAAGCTAATCAGCACCGTAGGATTTATAAACTCAATTATTGAACCTCATATATATTTAATATGAATTATTATCATCATCATTTATTTATATAGCACCTTCTTACACTTATCATGCCCAAAGTGCTTTACATGATACAAAAAATAAAAAATAAAACATAAAATAAAAAATAAAAATACATCATACCTACTTAAACAGTAAAATCTATAAAATTCTAAAACCCAGACAATAGCTGTAAAAACACTAGAGGATAATCAAGTCGCACCACAACTCCTATAAGAAAGCCAAATAATAAAAATGGGTCTTTAATCTACTCCTAAAAACATCCAGTGATGGAGCCTGCCTAACCACCAGCGGGAGATCGTTCCATAAATTAGGTCCAAGAAATGAAAAAGCCCGCTCTCCCCTGGTGACCCGATTTACCTTTGGAACTTCCAAAAGGTCCAGGGTAGTAGACCTAAGCGGTTGTGATGGGATGTATCATGTTAGAAGGTTACATAAATATGGTGGTGCAGTTCCCAGTAGTGATTTAAAAACAAAAACAAGTATCTTAAAATGAATTCTTAAAGGAATAGGGAGCCAATGCAAGGATGCCAGAATGGGAGTGATATGATCCCTTCTTCTGGCCCCTGTTAGAAACCTAGCAACTGAATTTTGTACCATTTGTATTCTGGAGATTGAAGCTTGATTAATACCAGCATAAAGAGAATTGCAATAAGCCAGTCGTGAAGTAATAAATGCATGGATTACTGTTTCCAAATGGTCAAGTGACAGAAATGGTTAATGTGCCTTGGTTCATTTTTGCTCATTTGTGTTGCTTAACACGTAAAAACAAATGCTACAAGCTAGGCCTACTACCCGGGCGGCCGCCCTGTGGCTAATGTTTACTATAGCTATAGAAATCATGCTAATGTTGGGTTAGGGTTAAATGACATACCCAGCCATGCAGGTGCAGTTTGTAGTCAGAATGCAGTTGTTTTTCTTGTTTACAAAGACCCAGCCTTTGTTCATCCCGGTCTTCTTCTCTTGTCTTCGACTCTGCAGCACCTCAGTCTTCATAGCCACAAAGTTTTCAATATAATAATCTTGCAATAGTATGTCCTGAACATGGTTGTCTGTTACATAGCTGTAGGCATCCAGGGTTTGTAGGATTTCAGGCTCTCCCGGGAATCGAGGTGTAGCGTGTCGATCAAGAGTGGATGTCCAGCTACTGAAGTTTGGGCCATTTTTTCTCGTCATTGATCCACTCACCGTTAAGATGTGTCCCGTTGACTAATATCAATTTCACAGCATAACTAGTTTAATCGCTAGGGGATAAACTGTTATATTACACTGACAACATCGCTAGCCAACAACAACGCAACCACAAGATAACCGCAAAAAACAATGGAAACCAACAAGCCTGATCTTGCTTCTGCACACTTGCATTTGCTTTGTTTACAAACAAATAAGGGGTCTATAGTTTACTACTGCTTAAAGCAGGAATCTGACGTTTTCGTCAGAGGGCACCATCTAGAGATGGGAAAATGTATTGCACCTTTAAGCCTCTCTCCCTGCTTTTATGATTACGACTCGAAGCAACGACTCTTCTCCGTGAATGCGCTCCTCTAGCCAGCCAACAGAGCTGAAACACATCAATTTACAGTCATCATTCTGCCATTTATTCCTATAAACTTATATTTTAAAGACTTGCTTGTCCACAAGAAAAGTCGCCAACTCTGCATCAGTCATGGTACTTCGCAAACAAGTGCACACGCTCTGTGATTGACATGTGTATGTAGGCGGATGTCTAACGCTATTGGCTAATGCTGAGCAACGAACAATTCAAAGTGCATATGCTCTACAGAAGGGGAGCAGACTTTGCAAAAAAAAAAATCACTTTTACGGATTTTTAAAAAATCATGCATAAATCCTGAAAGGGGGAAAACTCCTGATTGTTGTTTTAAAGTAAATACAACTCAGAAAAACTAGTTTAGTAAGCAAATTCCTAAGTACTTTATACTGAGTAAATTGTATTTAAATAAAGTTGACTTTGTAAGCATTAGTGACCCTAACACATAATTACAGTGTACTTATTTACGTGCAATCAGTTGGCATGCTTTTTTCAAGTAAGCAGAACTAATCCGATTTTACAGTATACACATTCATTAGACACTGAAATTTTGACTTTTTAAACAAAAACAGCCTCCTGCTTTTCAACTTTTGCTGCAATAAAAAAGACCTGCAATAAAAAAGACCTGCCACAGTAAAGTTGATATTTTATAGAACAGATCCACGAGGCCTCTTCTCCTCCCTTGCTGCGCGACTCTCATCCCTCAACACAAATTCACACATTAACTTCCCCTAAGTTCAAATTTAAATAGTTTTGTAATTAACAAGTAAGCCGAGCCTTAAAATGTCACATTTATTGTACTCTCATATCTCTGAAATTCAGTCCTGAAACAGAATGATGTGTGTTTTATAGCAGTTATGATAAGAGGCTTACACAGTCAAAATCTCAATATAGATCATTTGACAAACGTCTTTGGTGGCCACTCGTTAAATTGGTTTCACCCGCATATTTGGGCCTTCTTTAAAAGATATCTTTGAATAATGGTAAGCTGTTTAGCTCCTCTGAAAAGAGGAGGGTGAAGCAAATGAACCCCATTCCACTGTTTTGTTTAATCTATAATGTTGTAGAATTTCAGCAGTTTTTTTCTCTCCCTTCCTTATGCAGTTTGTAGCGTATATATCCTGGAACAGATTAATAAAGCTTAGACACACCTATCTTGAATTTAAGGCTGTCTAATTCTCCGTGTTGCACATCAAGGACACAAGAACATATTATCTGATCATTCCTTGCATTCATTACATTAATGAATCAGAAATAAAGAAGTGTTCCTGCTCTGGAAAGTTCATTAGCATATGCATTAATATTAATACTATTATGTGGTGAATGCTGCTGAGCTGAAGTGGCCAGTGACAAGTTTCAATATGAGGATGTTTGCAGAAATAACATTTTTAGAAAAGTAGGGAAAAAAATCTCTAATTGTTTATTTGAATATGCAAAACTGGAAATAACACTAAACAATAATCTTTTTTTTTCTGGTCCAGAACACACAACATGTCACTAATCATAATATCTGGGTAATATGCTGTTGAGGGTTTGGAAGGTGTGTTGCAAAAGGTCTGCAGTACTTTGCAAAATTCCCGATATAACTCTCATTTATTTGCATTCTGCCTTTAAGAAGCCAGGACTTTATTTGATCAAAAGTTCTCCAGGTTGTGTGAATGTTTCTAAAAGTTTGTGTTTGCATAATGACTGTTTTATAAAAAAAAACACCAATAATCTAACTGCTCTGTGTTCATGAACATTATATAAGGAATGTTTCATTTTTTTGTTAAGTCTCGTAGCACCAGCATGAAAATGGCACGGCTCAAGAAATTAACCAGTCTTGTATTACACATAACATATTTAACCAAGGAATGTATCTGAAATAGCATATTTAGACACTTTGTTACAAGCACCATGTGTCACAGACATGTCCTTTGTTCCTCAACTGAATCGGTGAAAATAGAAAGATTTAATGTTTGAATGACACAAAATTGTATTTTAGCACCAACATAGTTAGTAAAGTACTTTAGGAGAATATTTCATGTGGCATAGTATTGTATAAAAATTCAAGAATTTTGCATTATTGTGTCAAACTGGTACCCCTGCTGCCTTTTGTAAATGCAGTCAAATAAATTAGATTGTTCTGATGAGTTTTTCATTATTAAATAATTTTTAAGTAAGGGTTAAAGCTGGGATACGTAGTTTAAATTTTTTTAAGTAATCTAAAAATGCTTGAATGTGACTAGCTGACCCTGTTCTATGGTATAAATATAGTAAAAGATAATGTTTCAGAATATAAATTTCCCCTAAGTTCCTCCCTTGGCCTGTACAGCAGAATGAATTTTCGCGAGCCTAGAGCGTTGACCAATAGAATTACGTATCCACAAGAGGGAGCTGTCGATCAATGATAATGTGCCCCAGTCAGCATATAACACCAACGAAGAAGATTTGCAATGAAGCAACAAAAACTAGTACCAAAGTTTCCTCAACTGCCTTCTACTTATCAAAGAAAATGTAAACAGTTTAAACGTCCTTCAGCAAAACTCACTGAGACGTTTACGACAGTCCAGTAGAATTTATACTGAAGACTCTTTTAAAAGATGGAGGGAACTTGATCTACAAGGGTTCGAAACTGATCAAGAGTTGGCAAAGTTAATTTTGGACAGGTAAATACTAAGTAATTTATTGTATTGTAGAGAATTGTTAAATAAATAATTGTTGTATGCTGTGTTAACATAAGCTAATATGGTGCTAGCTTGCTAACTCAAAACCTGCATTGAATTAATGTCAGTCTGTAAACTTCACACTAACTGTGGAAGAGAAGGGAGGGGAACGAAAAGGGATTTATCTTTTGTGTATTGGAGTTAAGTGATTAGTTTAACCTTACATGAAACTATTGTTTTAGCTCTTTTCCTCCAGAAGGGGAGGGGTAGCAGGAAGGTGTTCAAATTTCAAAATGTCTGCCTTCTCTACTTGATGATGTCACACTACGGACCAGAGCAAGTAACACCTAAATCAACTTTTTTTTGCTGGTAACCTGTATAGATGAGTGTCTAATAGTGTTGTAGACACGTGAAATCATTATTTTGGCAGTTTAGTGCATCTTACTTAAAATTTAATAATTCAGCCCAAAACCATAATTATATCTCCATCTTCAGGTTAAAACTCTGCTCTGCATTGATTTAGAATCAGCCACAGCTGATGGCTAAAGCCTGGCACACACAGGAGACAGATGCGCCGCGTCACGCCCACGCCGTCATTTTAAAAAGAAGCCATTAGAAGCCATGAGAGTGGCTACACGGGGAGTGCCGTGTCCCAGAAGTGCCGGTCCACGCAGAGGCGCTGAAGATAGGCGCCAGTTCTATTTCAAATGGCGTGGAGCTGCTGTTTACAACAATTTGGAGTACTATACAACAGACGTTACGATGCGGAACGGCTTTACGGCACAAACCCAAACGCTGGCATAAACCCAACCACCAAAACATGGACGAGGAGCTTTTTATTGTTGAAGTCGAGAAGCATAAGATATTGTACGATCCTAATAGATAGCGTACTTACCATTTTTAATCAGTTAGAGTCTCACAAAACACAGCGGCAAGTCTGATCACGTATAAACAAAAGAGTCACTTTCCACTTCCTGTTCTCAAGTCCTGCGTGATGTTGTGACTATCACGTGACTTTCCAAGAAGCGTTCAGCGGCGCGACGCTTCCTGTGTGACCATTTGACTTCCCAAAACTGCGGCGCTTCCGTGGCGCAGCGCGTCTGTCTCCTGTGTGTCCCAGGCTTAAGTTGTTCAACGTGACATTGTCTGTACGGTCCTACGTGGCTGTGCTGCCCTGGACTCCAGCTGAATCACAACCACACCTCCAGCTGGCTCGGCCAGTCACCTGCCGATATGACATGCTACGGCTCGGAGCCGCTCGCCTCCTTAAAAAAAACGTCCTCCTCCTCTTTATTCTAGTGATCACGGTGGACAGGAAATCCTCCAGCCTGAAACAGTTTCTGTGTCTGCTTGTTCCCCTGAGCGGTGAGTCTGCTGTGTGTGCGTGCTCGTGTGCACACGCTTGTTAATGACTCGTTTTTCCGACTGAGAAACTCCAAGAGAAACTCGACGCCTCCTTTAGAAGCATTTTTCTAACAAGAAGTGTGTGTGAATTAGGGATGGAGAGATTCACCGATCTGAGCCGGTGGTTCGTTCATGACGTTAGCGATGCGACTGCACCGGTAGCTTCAGTGCGCACCGGTTATAACTGACGGCTGTATCGCAATGTATCTTCCCGTACGTGCCTCTCATCGGTTAAAACCATGGTTACATCGATTACTTCATTGTTTTCCTGCTATGTCCTCGTTTTTTGAGGCGCATTGAACGCACCGTCCTTCTCTTTTAGCGGAGGCCAGGTGGTGCGCAGCCGCAGTTAGAAAAACCATCGTGGGACAATATTAACCGACGTACGTGCTTCCTGTCTTGTCAAAATAAAACTTTCTAAAGTCCGTGTGACCGGTTTCTGCAGCAGCGTATTCTTCTGAGCATTCTTTTTGATCTACACAAGCTTTGTGTGAGGTAATTTAAGATAATTCCTTATTATTGTAACATTTGTACAGAACTAAACAACAGACAGAATGACATTTTAGTTCAGAGAAGTTCAATAAACAGCTGAGATGAACTCACATCTCAGCCTGGACTTTTCTCTTAAAGGAACAGTACCATTAGGCTACAACAGCTTTTAATATTGCCACATATGGATCATTACCATATTTAGAAGTGTTTTCAAATTTTTACTGTTTCATAATAATTCCAAATAATTGAAAAATGATGAACTCTAATAATTTTCTGATTCTGTTGGTTTATTTTTCTGTCTAAACCTAGTGTCAACCCCCTTATTTCAAGTATTGTAGCAATAATGTTATGTATAATATGTAAAATATCACTGATGAAGTGCATTGTCTTTTAATGTTGAATTTATTGATTAATCAAAAACAATTAGAGGATCAAATACATCCTTCACAGAGGAGAGGGAAAATCATTTTGATATTTAAAAATCAGATGTGGGCTGGAAAATCTTTTTAATGTGTTGAATCGTTTAAAATAGCATCATGAAATGTATCGAATCGAAAATCGTTTTCAAATCATTAAAGAATCGTCAGCAGGGATGAATCGTATCGAATCGTATCGCCAGAGGTTTTACCGTATCGTTAATGTATTGTATCGCCAGTAGCGTATCGAGATACGTATCGAATCGGCCTCAGTGGTGGAGATTCACATCCCTAGTGTGAATAAGGCTCCACCCATGGTGTGACTCACCCTTTAAGTGGCCCAAGAAATACAACAAAAACAAATTCCTCTGAACACGACCAGGTACTTGACGTAACAGACAATTAGTTAAAAAGCAGCAAATCCAAACAAAAACACGTGCAAGCGCTGTAAATATTCTGGCATCTGTTTGACATCCTCTTCACAATATGACATTTCTACCCAGCTAACAGAACAGATACTCTATGTTTCTCTGACAATGTGCTGCTTGATAATGATTTTTCCACATAGTGATCATGACTATTCAGTTTCTTAAAGAGTATGAAACAGACTAACAAGTAGAAAATGAATTATTTTGGCACACATCAGAGAAATGTGCCCTGAATGTTATGAAAAGCTGTTGCATGGCCACTTTTTTTGGTACCAAATGCATCAACGAGCTGGTTGTATTTTACCCCCGCTGAAATGTTGGCTGTCAACAGAGCTCCCATCAAAAGCAGCGGTACCATCTATTGCCTGGAGCGTCTGGCTCTGTCCTCTCTTTTTTTTTTTAAACCAAACCGTGTCTCTGGCAGCTGCATGCATGCACACCAGCCGAGGTCAAAGCTGTCACTTCAGAGGGCACTGTCAAATCTCAGCCAACTCTGGATGATGTGGGAGTGCTCCCTACAATCACCCAGATGTTTCCAATCAGCTGGACTTCTACTATCCTCCACATCCACTTTATGTGTTGAGTGTGGAGCGTCACCATCAAGTCCAGGAAACATTTTCAGCAAAAGAATGAATTTTTATGCCTGATGACATTTTACATCGCTGTTCTTCATTCCTGGTCCTAGAGGGCCACAACCCTGCATTTTATAGCTGTTTCCCTTCCACAACACACCTGATTTAATGTTTGAATCACCTCCTCAGCATTTCCTCAAGTTCTTCAGAAGCTCACAAATCACCCATTGATTCAAACCAGGTGTGTTGGTGTGGGAAAACTCAGAAAATATGAGCATAGCGGCCTTCGAGGTCTGGGATCGAACAGGCCTGTTTTAAATGATAATTTGCATAAAATTTAGCAATTTGTCACTTTAGCATCTCTTCAGAGGAAGCAACAATGCAGAAAGAGATATTTTTGCCTGTAATGCATGAACGAATGAAATGAAAAAAAGTACCCACTGACCATAACATTTTTGAGCGTTTGATTTGATTTTTATTTACTTTGAACACAAATAGTCAAAAACAAAACAAGGAGTAGGTAGAAGTAGTAAACGTTTTCACGTTTGGTTTTGTTTCTACACGTTTTACCCCAAACTCATACTAACTAATGGTAATTTTACCGATCAATAATATATAAATGTATTTATAGCTTGATGTTTGATTGACATGCTACATTTACAGCTATCGCCAATTAGCATATTCAAGTGTAATTTGAGAGAGAGTATGAACAATGAGCCTCTGTGTAAATCTGAATTATATTTGGTGACTGATAAAATGCAGATGACTTAATTTTAAATTTAATTTAGGGAAAATGTTGTAAAACGTTTTTTGCATGATAATAATCTCACTCGTCACAGTTCCAGTTTCTGAGTTTACATTGTAAAATTAGTGTTGCTAATGATTTTTGTTCTGTTTTGAAACCTTCATTTCCTGTTTTATTTTGTAGTACTAGATTTTTGTCAGTTTTGCTTTCCTGCCTCTTTGTCACACCTGATCCTGTTTTATTAGCTTTCACTTCCTTCCAGGATTTCCTTTTTTCTGTCATTTCCTAGGTCAGCATGCGTCCTGGTTTCCTCCATGTCTTTTTGAGTTTCAATTAGTTTTGTTCACTTGTCTTTTATCTGCAGCATATTTTGTTCATATGTATATTTTATTTATCAAATCAGAGTATTGCACTTGCTCCTTAACCACTGTCTTTATTTGGATCCTTAGTTGTACAACTTCTGGGCTACTTGATCAGAAGCACCAGCAGGAGCCCCTCCCAGATATCAGAGTTTCTCAGTTACTCTCGATTTACTGGTCAATCTACGTTCCTACCCTCACCTATGGTCATGAGTTTTATTTTATTTTATTTTATTTTTTCTTTATTTAACCAGGAAGGTCCCATTGAGATTAAAAACCTCATTTTCAAGGGAGTCCTGACCAAGAGGCAGCAAAAGTTACAGTTACAAATCTTTCCAGTTACACAGACATGTTATGTACAGAATTACAGAAGGCAATACAACACAGGGAATCTGTCTCAAGGGCTCTCAGTTTGGTTTTAAAAGTATTCAAGGAGATGAGCTCGGTTAGTTTCCAGTTTTCCTGCAGCCTGTTCCATGCAGAAGGAGCAGAGTGAACAAAAGCCCTTTTACCCAGTTCAGTGCGAGCAAACGGAACACAGAGTAACAACTGATCGTTTGCATGCAGACTGTGAGAAGTTACACTTCTCCGTGAGATTAAGTTACAGATGTAGTTGAGTAGTAATCCAAGCATGGCCTTGTAAATGAAAGTGTACCAATGTGCCAACCTCCTGGTGGACAAAGAAGGCCATCCCACTCGAGAATACAATTCACAATGATGGGTCAGTGGTCTACAGTTAGTAATAAACCTCAGCGAGGCATGATAAACCACATCAATCTTACCATGACATTGTGTTGAGGCATTCATATACAAAAGGTCTCCATAATCCAGAATAGACAGAAATGTTACAGTAACTAGTCGTTTTTTTGCCTCAAAAGAGTTTATTTTAAAAAAAGAAACCCAGTCTTGTGTAGTTTTAAGGCTGGTTTATACTCTCTGTGAGCTCCGCAACGGAGAGACGCACACGGAGCGTCGGAAAGGTTTTCACATTCGAACTTCTGTTCAGGCAGCGGAGTGCTGCAAAGCAATTCCCCGCCAGGACAACAGAGGGCGTAGCGCTATTCTGTGATATCCTGCCACCATGACACTCATGTATCCGGTTCACGATAGTGTATTTACTCATGTGTTTACATTGTTTTAATGTATTTCAGAGACTTTTTAACACGGACTAATTTGTCCTTCATTCTCCTCCACCTCTTCATCCAGTCGTGACCTCTAAACCCACGTTTCCCGTCGTTTCCATCCACGTTTGCTCCGTATTTTGTACTCCTTCAGTCACGGGTGAATAAACGTTCATATTTTCGGACTTTTCCGCGATGCGTTCTTCAATCTATTCTGGGTCTGCCGCTAAATATTTTTTTTACTTATTAACGGAGCACCGGCGGTGCTGGTGACGAAGGTACAGGAAGCATCATCCTGACCAATCACAAGGTTGCAGTCTCCGTCACTTTCAACAGATGTTTAAATTTGGGGCATGTCTCCGTCACCCTCCGTGAGCCAGTCGGAGAGCCCTTGCGCCGACGCAAAATGGCGTTGCGTGTGTCCGTTTCACGCAGACGGACCGAGTATAAACCAGCCTGTAGTCTTGTTTTGCGTAGTGACCATTAGAATGAGATCGCAGATACAAGCGGCCAAAATGAGTTTTATCTGCAGGGTGTCTGGGCTCTCCCTTAGAGATAGGGTGACAAGCTCGGTTATCCGGGAGGGGCTCACAGTAGATCCGCTTCTCCTCCACATCGAGAGGAGCCAGTTGAGGTGGCTCAAGCATTTGGTTAGGATGCCTCCTGGACGTCTTCCTGGTGAGGTTTTTTGGGCATGTCCAACTGGAAGGAGACCCAAAGGAAGACCCAGGACACGCTGGAGGGACTATGTTTCTCGGCTGGCCAGGGAATGCCTTGGGATTCCCCTGGAGGTGCTGGCCCAAGTGGCTGGGGAGAGGGAAGTCCCTCCGCGACCCGACCCCGGATAAGCGGAAGAAAATGGATGGATGGATGGACTTTATGCAAAGGACTTCATAAACTTGTTTTTGTAATGACCATAGAACTATTACAGCTTTATTTTTAAAAATCGGTCTCCTTTAGAAAAGTCATGCTAAAATTAATTTAGCACATTGTGGCCTTCACGTTCATTCAACTCAATTGTGGCCAGCGTGGCAAAAGATTTGAATAACAGTACACAGTCAGCCTGCTGAGCCTCACTAACATTTTTCCAATCCTGGGTCCACGTAACAAGAGATGTCAACTGTTCCTGCTACAGTAAACGGTCAGAAGTTCTGTAACATGAAACAAAACTAATATTTTACCTTTGATGGTGGCTTTAATTTTACAGATGTCTGCATTTGCATCAATCAAATCGTCAAATTTAACGGATGACATTATTTAATTCCACATTCTCTTACTTGAAGCGGGAAAAAAATGAATCATCCTTGACTTCACACTTGCACAACAATGAGGCGAGGCGTGCCACAACCATTCAATGCAAATTACTGCAATTTAGAGTGTTATATTCAGCGGAAGACCATTGCTAAATGGTCAGACAAGCTAGACACAGATATTAAAATAAATTATGTCTAATTTGAATTTTAGTCACGCTATATTAACTAATAGAAAGTTATTAACATTTCAAAAGACAAAAAAACAGCTTTTGCCTGTAATTTTAACAGTGGATGGGTTGACCTGGGAGCCACGCAATCTGATCACTATAATGACAGTGTAATGGCATATTTACATTCAAATCCTGCCTGCGACTGTAGGATTCTAAAATAGGAGGCTCAGGCGGGGATTATTTAATCTGGCCTGCTGGCCTCTCTCTGGATGTTTCTGTCTCAACTTTAATACAAAGCCAAAAGTTATAATTTCATGACTATTTATGTGGCTCGTGTCTGGTTTGCTTTCCTCTCACCGCCCTAACGTTCTCTTTAGTACCAACCTTTTGTCTTTCATCTCCCCCCTTTTTCCTCCCTCCTTGGTCTTTAAAGGCAATTATCATCTCACTTCTGTGATGTCAAAATCCCACATTTCTGTTGTATCTCGAGGAGCTTCGTCGGGATGAATGAAACTCTTCACCGACAAAGATGAGCGTCCCTTTTTACGCCATCCCTCCGAATCGTCTGATACTGCCGTCTTTGAAACAAGAGAATTTCTTTGCATTTTAAATGTTCCTAATTCATCTGCTGTCACTTTGATATCCCACAAGACACTGGTGTGCTTTTTAAAGATAAAGGATGTAAGCACAGAAGCGATAGGATCATAGGAGGAGAGGTTTTAGGTCTAATTGGTGTAAAAGTAGTGATGGAATGAATTTTCTAATATTGAACTTCTTTTTTCTCCTCCTTTGACTTAAAGTGAAACAGTCTGACTGCATGGTTGAACATGACTGCAGCAAATTCAGTTATTTTCAATATTTAAAGGATCTCATCTGTTATATGGATGCACTAAAAGACTTGATTTTTTAACTGATTTTTAAGAAAATAAAAAAACTTGATATTTTTAGTTTACAAAGAAAAAGAAATCTTATCTGTGAAACATCATGTAAATATTCTTAAATATGATTAAATGTTCTTGTTTTGTGTTATCAGTGGAGCAGCACTGATAACACAAGCCTGAAGGAGTTCTGCCATGTTGCTAATGCTAATGGTTAGCTTCCACTAGCCGAGGCACGCTCTGCTATCTCCTGGCTGAAAAAATCAACACAGTTTTCCCCGTCATGAACCAAGATGTGCGAGTCCATAGCCTCTTTTATGAAACAATGCTACCAATTTGCCACAATGCCGATGCGGCATCAGGGAGCGTTTGGTCGTTTATAAGTGGTCAGACCGTGGTGGTAATGAGGCGCAATTGTGTCCTTTTTACAAAAGATGGCAGCATAAACGGGGTATGGGGGCGTGTATCTTGGACATAACTTGCTTTTTACAGCGATCGAAGCCGCACTAATTAAGTTTTTTTGACAATCCGTTCCTAAAGGTGTCTGTCCTCCACAGTCCCCGTGCAGCCTATGGTGATCTGAGCTCCAGCTCTAATGGAGAGAAGCTCCCGGAGAGCTGCATCGCTCCAGTTTAACATCTCAGCTGATTCTGTTTACAAAAGTAAAACTTATGCCTGTGTTTACTTTCATTTTCAATATAGTTTCGGAGCTCGGCAGTAACTCCCCACACGATCACGACACCTCCCTCTGTTGCGCCAAGACGCAACGTGCATTTACAAGTCTGGCGTTGCAGCAATATTACTAACAAGCGTGGCGGCGGCACGAATGCTGCAAAATTCCTGCAACGGCATGCCGCCACGGCACGTTCATAAGACACACCGTTGCAGTAATATTATGCTGATTTGCCGGCATGGTGTGTCTTATAAATAGGGCTTTTGAATGCTAATTTACAGTGTGGCTTAGATCTGTGTGACTTTTTCTGACCCAGGCATCTATTTTCTTTTGGTGACCAATACAGAAAATAGTGGTTTAGGATTATTTTCACATTCAGCCTGCATGTGAAACTCAGAGAGACTGATCAGATTTAAGAAAATAACAAGTACAAAATGGTTTCTCAGTGAACTTGCTCTTAAAGTAACAGATTAATTTGTTAGTTTTAATAATTCTAGCAAAGTAGCTTTTGCTTATCCCATTTGTAGATTTCTTTTTTGCTCAAAACAAGAAAATTTGATCATAATTAAAAAATTGTACCTTATTTCGAGTAGTGTTGTTTTGCAGATAAGATTTTTTTCTTTTTAGACAAAAAAAATTAAGTAAAATGTCTAAAAACAATATATATATATATATATATATATATATATATATATATATATATATATATTTATTTTTTTTTTTTTAATCAGTTTTTACAGTGTACGCTCTCTGGCCTTTACCTGGCTGCCTTTTCTAAAACAAATCCATCATCGCTGCACAAACGCCACATGACAATTGGCTGTGAATATAATTTTCTGAAATCCTGCAGGTGAGGGGAGGAGATGTGTATTTAAAAAATGCTAAATGACACCTAATGCTTAGTGTAGCTCCTTGTTTCTCAGACCTAGAGGCGGACCTGACCATCTGCTCCCCTGGTCAGATGGAACCATGCTTTTGGCAGCGCTCAGAGCTATTTTATTGGCCTGCATCTCAAAGGACACCAAGTATTATCAGATTTCTCTTTGCTGGAAAAACGGAGACAGAGGCACAGTAAGAATAACAATATGCTTAGAGAAGGAAGGAGGTAGAGTGGGTACAATGAGCAGAAAAAAGAGGGAGTGGGACGGCAATAACAACAAGTTGTCTCACTAGCAGCCAGAAACTGTCACATTACAGATGGAATCACTTCAGAAACATGGAGAATTAATACCCTAATGAAGCTTGGAGTGGCCATTAGGTGTGTGTAATGTGGCTCCAGGGGGGCTGGGATAGATGTCCAGCAGCTTTAGGCCCTTATTTGCGCACAGTCACCTCAGCGGTAGCTTTTATTAGTGTAACATTAGAGGAAACGGGAGAATGCCACAGAAAGATAGCGTTTTATTACTCTGGTTCCCTGGGAGCCATGCTCTACCTGTCATAGGCACACAATGCATGCTGTTTTAGTCCATTTTACAGCTAAATATCTCCGGTACAAATGTTTCTGTCTGTGCAACAACATTTGGGTTATTATCACCGAAGTGTTCCGGTGCTGCCTGGAGATGAGTTATTTGGTGTAATGCTTCAAACGGTGTGAAAGGATTCCTGCGCAGACAGCGGTGAATATAAATTTCATTCACATTTTTCATTCACATTAATATACTTTTTTTTTTTGGTCCTCCACTTCTATTTCACTCTCCTGTTCGTTTGACAGGCCAATTGCATGCCTATGCTCCCTTTTTTATCTCTTTACATTTTCAAGGAATGAATTGCTCTCCACCGTCACCGGGCTCTGGCCAAGAATTCATTTTTAGTGGGTCAAATGTTTCAGAATGTCATTTTTGACAGGAACCAACCACCACAATGAACACAAGGAAAGACACGGCCTGCCCAACCTTTTTTTTTTTTTTTGCTCTTTCTTTCTTTTCATTCCAATCATTGCATACACTTAAAGCATAGAGAACCGTGCTCTACACAAAGCAGTGGCACAAATTGTCCATTTAGAAATCAATATTGAATTAAAACAGTCCCTACTCATGAATAAAAAAGCAAAAAAAAAACACCAGAACAACAACAAAATGAATAATGGTAAGGGGCTATTGGAGCTGCAGGACTCCACAGTCAGCTAATGAAGGTTATGTTGCATGGCAGAATTCAGTAATTGCAACGCACAAGTGAGGTATTAGACAGGATGTAGCTAATGGAAAACAATCACATTTAACATGGCTCCTTGGTTCTAGCTGTTCAATAAGTGAGCAGCAGGCTGGCTCTCAGAAAACAGGAGGCGGCGGAGGGGTGAGGCGGGTTCACACAGCACAGGGTTTTAATGTGATCGGACTATAACAGACAATCTATTTACAGTGTGCTCTGGGGAGCTAATAAACAAATGTTGAGTAATTTCAGCCAGCAGTAATTACCCTTGCAGCTGACAAGGAGAGTGTGATACTCTCTCCTTCACCTCCGGCTCAGTCCAGGAGGCTCTTTGGAGCTCCGTCCTCCTCTGCTCATAGATGTGGCTCCAGGCCAGCAGTCAAAAAAATACAGGATCATTTACAGTACACTGCTTTTCTCTGGGCGCTGGGGTGTCTGATTCTACGCGCTATTACTCCGTTGTTGTTTTTTACCGGAAAGCCGCGCAGAATTAAATATGATTAAAAGCTGATAATAAAGGTAGAAATTCACCACTTGTAGAAAATTTACGTGTTGCAATTAAATCAATCCAATTAAATCCAAACTTAGGTTAAAGCAGCATGAGAGCTAATTAACATTTTGGTTTCCGTAGGATTCCTCACCTCTTTTAACCACGTGCTTATATGCACTATAACCCCATTTAAAATAAAGACAGCGGAGGAAGAGAATAAATATTACTCCTAGCAGTAAAATGAATTTCTTTGCAGGTGAGATGGGCACAAAAGGCCAAAGGCATCTTTATCCAGAGAGCTCAGACTTGATCCTTCAGTTACTGTGAAATAGATTTTTATGCAAATATGTGTATTGATTACTGCGCCCTTCTTTGATGGAGAAACCAGCATTTAATTAGATAGAGATAATCATTATGGAATAATCATTAATGCATCTTGTTTACATCAGCATAGAAAAGATTATCTGCTGGATTTAACTTCTCAGTGTCCCACAAATGTAAAATATAACTCTTCTTTTACGGATCTCGTTTCTTGTGAGCGATGAGTGCCAAATCCTGGTACATCCGTTTAAAAATCAGAGCACATTAGCCCTAGCTGCCTGGTCTTGCTGACCAGTATGGCACAAACAATGTCACATATCAGATCCCTGCATTCTCTCCAGAATAACAAAAAGGGAGTGGAGCGATGACGTGCGGTCCAGTTTGAGGGGATGACAGACGGATAGTGAGCCAGCCGGTCCCTTATCCTCAGACAGGCAGATGTCCCCTCTCTCTGCGTGGCCGGCTGCTGACCAGGGGAGAGCCAGGCGGCTGCTGAAATGAAGAAACTTGAGAGCTCCTCAGGGGGTGAGCTGGTCATTTGATGTCCAGCACAAGGGCAGGGTGTGATGCTGAATGAGCTGAGGGAGGGAGGCAGCCTCTGCAGTCTGTTACAAAGGCCTGGTCTGATGGGTGGGGGAGGAGGGGAAAATACTGAGCGCAGACACTGCCTTACTGTATTTTACCCATTTTGTCAAAAGAGGTGTACACAATCTAGGAATCTTGTGTGAGTTATAAGCACTAATCTTTTAGCAAAATGAGTTAAAGTTGTGGTTTTCACCGTTTGAAATGGAAATCTGTGGGAAGCTTTTGAACAATTAATATCTTGCATCTTTAAATGACCTCAGTTTGAAGAAAAACTGATCAATTCTGGCTGGATTGATGAGCTAGTGGCTCGTTCATGAACTGATGCCAATCTAGAAACGTAAATTTTGTGCAAACGCTTTTTTTCTTTGCATCACCATCTATTTGCATTCTGAAACACACACACACACATTTTTTTTAAAGGGGACGTACTATGCAAAACTCCCCTTTTGCATCCTCCTGTTGCCATGTGGGTCTCTACTGCCTCTATAGACACTCTAAATGTGGAAAAAAAACATCCATTTGTTTTCTGTCTGTGTTAGATTTTAGGAATCATGTGCCTAAAACAAGCCGTATCTAAAGGTCCCCGTTTGTGATGTCACAAATTAGAAATTAGCATAGAACCACCTCTCATGCAAAGAGAGTTCCTGCTGGGGGAGCAGCAGCTCTACTTTGAATCCCTCCCAGATATCGGAGCTTCTCAGCTTATAGCAGCCTGATTGGAGGATGGGTGGGTGTGGCCAGCTCCAGCTTGTTTTCTTAAAGTGACAGAGTCCTGAAACGGCTCATTCTGGAGGGTACTGAAACTGTTAAGAATTAAATTGCTGAAATCGCTTCATGTGAGAGGGATTTTTGCAAAGAACTTCATGAACATGTTATAACTTAAGAAAAAAGTTGTAATATGTCCCAATTAATCATTTTCAATTATGACCCAAACAGCCCATGATTATTCTTTGCTCAAGGCAGAAGTCTACAACCAAAAGTCACACTGAAATATGTGAAGTTCAGTCGCATTGAAAACATGGCATCTTTCTTACCTGGCCTGGGTTCATTCTTGCAAGCAGCAAAGAGCCCTTTGAAGGCTTCAGAGAGGAGATGAGAGGAGGCCATACCTGCAGAGGGATCAACTATGCTGAAGTGCCAGCACCACAGTGCTGTAATTAATCGCCAGCGATGGCAGCCTCAGTCCTGCAGCCCTGCTCAACTTCTCCCCCACGACAAAACCTGCGGTCAAGAGATGTTAGGCAACATTAACCGCCTATAGCATTTTCATTTTGCCCAGGAGGAGGGGTGTGCGTCTGTAGATGTGGTGGTGTCTCGGGGTGGGTCTGTAGATACTGTGGGAGCTCAGGCTCGGAGAGCGCTGGTGCATAAGCCATGGCTATGTACCTTTCATCTTGGAGGAGATTTGGAGAGGTTTCAGACCACAGAGACTTCTTAATTCTCACTAATTCATTTGCGTTCCAGATTCACTGGGCCAGGGATAACCTGAGAATGATAATGAACTCGCAAGGGGAGTGCATGGTCCCTTGCCTTTGAATGTGCTCAGAATAGATTCAGATAATCTTTCCTTGTGAATCTTTCTGGAGGAGAAGACTCTTATTAAGAGTGACTGCTGGTCATCAGTACTTCCCCAAGTTTGGAGATGTTTGAGAAAGCATAAGCTGTCAAATTAAAGTCATTGTTTAACATGAATAAATATATAAATATTTTTTGCAAGCTGCAAGATCCAAAATCAATATGTTCTACCCACCACCTTACATAAAATGCTTTTTTTTTCTTTTTTTTTTTGCCCTTTAGATATCAAGATTCCTACAAACAAGACATTATCATCACAGATGAGGCAGTGGGATATTTACATTTATGGATTACCATGTCATAAATCCAATATGTGTTTGAGACAAGACATATCTGCTGTTCAGAACTTTTTCTGCAGCATCTATTAAACATGTTTACTTTTAAAGCAAACAAACCATTCTGCAGAAATTAAAGTCATATTTACACCTTTGATTGAAGCAAACTTTTCATTGCAGTCAGACTGAAATCTCAACAGAAAGAATTTTCCATACGCTTCTTTATAGCAGGCTGACAATGAATAGAGAGATTTTCAGGAGATTTATAGGTCTGCAGAGTTCTAAGGGATAGATGGAAAACTCTTGTGGAAAAAAGAGAGAAAGTGAGAGGGAAGGAAAGCTGCCTCACTTCGAGACTGGTCTCATCTTTGGTCAAACAGAAGTGAGCTTAATTTGTGGGTCTGCCAGGGGAATTTCAAAGGGAAAAAAGCTTTGAGTGACGCCAAGCTTGAGCTCCCTGATGTTAGTGAGATGAATGAAAGCAGGTCTACAGGCTGCGAGCCTTCTCACACTCTCACATTAACAAAGGGCCTTTAAGTTTTTCATCAATTGTCTTCGGTAGAACGAGGGAAAATGCATGGAGACGTTTCAGTGGAACCTGCAGATTTTATCATCACTCAAAGATTAATCAGCATATGTCATCGTACCTACATTACATGACTATAACACTGCGGATGTAAAGAAGGAAAACAATAGCAAAACCAACAGATTATTTAGAGTAAGCATATGTTTTTTTATTTTAAAGCTGGGGCACGCAGTTTAAATTTTTAAAGTAAATTATAAAATGCTTACATTTGACTATCTGACCCTGTTCTATGATATAAAGTAGGTAATCTTTCACTATTTATATTTCCCTAAAGTCCTTCCTCTGGCCTCTACAGCTAAGTGAGTCATTTACACGAGCGTTGACCAATAGAACTGCGTGTCCACAAGAGGGAGCTGTCAATCAATGAGAATGCACCCGTGAGCTTAGCGCACCAACCTAGCTTGAATGCTAACTCGACCTGCAATGAATTAATGGCTGTGTTCGAATCCAGGGGTTGGATGCTTGTGAGGATGCATTTCGAGGCCGATTACGTCACCGCGAAGCTTTGAGATTTTTATAATGTAAAGCGCAATAAAAATGAAATGTATTTTATTATTTATTATTACACTGGACTATTGTTTTAGCCTGCTGTAGCTCGTAGCTACATCATTTCAGAGTTTGATGGGTGTCAATCATCTGCCCCCACCCTCTTAGCCCTGCTCTCAGCTCCATTTTTGTATTTTCTGGGAGTGATGAGACAAGTGATGCAGTCAAGATGGCGGTGATGGGAGCCGCCCACCTGGCTTCAATGCAGCTCTTCAGAAACCTATGGGTAATAGCGCAGAGGGTTTGTCCATCTTATATACACAGTCATTGGGAACATATAAACATGCAGCCACAGCAGCCCCTCTGTAAGCCCCACACATATTGTGCGTGGGGAGGGGGAGCAGGGGCTGGGGCTATTAAAATTTCAAAATCTCCTTTCCTTGATGACATGATGCTACAAACCCCTGCTCTTACAGAACAAATCATATTTACTCCATTTTGGTTTTTCTGTATTCAAACATAAGATAGCTTAGACCCTGTCCACACGTAGCCGGGTATCTCCCAAAACGAAGATATTTTTCTACAGTTCGGCCTCCGTTTTAAGCGTTTCCATGTGGACAGAAATAATCGGAGTTTTAGGTTTCACATCACTGTCTGTGACAAAAATGCTGACAGCCCATGTGCGACCTGTGTTTACGCTTCAACATGGATGCCCTCAGAGCTGTGCTCGCGCATTATCAATCTTTGTTTTTACGTACTTCAAAACTACATTTAAGAGCAATTAAGCGAGCTAGGTGCCATGTTTCATGTTTTGTTGAAGTTGAGCAGGAAGAAGAAATGGATAGGATTCGGGGGAACTACTGCCACCTACAGGTCTGGCATGTGCTTAACAATGCATTATGCGGTTATGTGTGAATGGAGTTGTGGAGGTGTGGACGCTAGTTTTTGGGAGGGCGGATAGTCGTTTAAAAAAAAAGACAACTACATGTGAATACATCAGATGCTAAATATTGGAAATTTGCAGTTTTCCCAGCTAAAATTTGGTCCTTTATTGTATTTTTGAACTCAAACAGAAAAAAAAACAATTGCAATGAAGGAACAGTTAAAAGGAACAGTGGGATCTGTTGAGCGAAAGAAAATAAGATCGAGTTCTGGGCTGATTCCTGCAGCAGAAAATGCCAGAATTCCCCCTCTGCCTTTCTGAGTGTTTTCAAACAGAAGACTTTCTGTTTCTGTTGTCCAGGACCAACTGGCCTCGATAGGATGACCTAACATTTTGACAGGACAACACATAAAGCTGCTCTTTATTCTGTGGACGGCTCACCAGATGCAGGCATGGGAACTGCTTTAATCAATAGAAAAATGTGGGTGTGCTGTATGATTTATTCCGAGCTTTGCTTTGTATACAAAAAAGGCTCGGATATTGCCACAAGAGCGAGCTGTAACGAGACCCACTCAATTTTCCCTGAAAGCTTCTGTTGCGATGGTTGTTGCCGTGGAGGGTTTACAAGTGCTATCTGATCAGCCTCGGAGGCTTGCCAACGAGACAGATGATTAGGTATGGCAAACAAGCCTCATCACCGGGTAAAATTGATGACTCAATGCTGGATGACAGACAGCTCTCTTTGTATCGAGATACGGCCCTGACTGTCCAACACCAGTCAAACCAGGCCATCATCAAGCATAAAGAAAGACATTTGTAATATCATTAAATCCAGATATGCCTCTGTTCACATCTGGCAGGCAGCCATGCATGTGAAGGAGGGAGGGAGGGGGGCTTAAGGGACAGAAAGAGAGAAGCAAAGCAAGAAAGAAAAAAAACACTCGGGGCAATCATTCCTGGCAGTGCGCTGGCAGCTGCAGTGTTTTTTTGTAATTTCAATATGTTTCTCTGCACCTCGAGCTTGGGTGCAATAACAGCTTACAGATTGCTTATGTCATCAAATTTTTTGACAAACTTCTCAATTGCTTTTGACCTTCATCTTTAGCCATCTGTTTTCTTTTATTTTTCTTATCTCCCTCTCGGTCTCTACATGTTATTTTCACCTGACGTTCAATATTAGTGTGTTTAAATAAATTCCATTTCCACAAATAGCAATTAGTGATTGTTTATGTGAAACTTTGCAAAGACGGACTGATTTGTTTGTCTTCACAGGGCAGCAGGGATGAACTGAATGCTCACAAACTGCCATATTAGCATTCATGACCCTAGTGAATAGCAGCATCAGCCTCGGTTTGATTGGTGAACCTAAATTGAGTCTTAAACAGAACAGCCTTCAGCTTCGCTTTAAAGGAATCATACAGTTTTTTCAATAAATCTGCTGTAGTCTCTAGTATGAAGAAATGTTCTGTGAGAAAAATCCTCATTCCTCTTTCAGGAAGTAGAAATTATGGTGCGTTCGATTTGTCCTGACTTCCGAGTAGGAAAAATCAGCGGAAATGCCCCCCAAAGTTGGACATCCCAGTAGGAAAGTCGGACGAATTTCAGAACCCTGACCTCGACATCCAAAATGGCAGCTCTCCTTATCAACAGCATAACTGAAATGTGTTTATTTTACAAGACACACTTGTAAGAATGTGCAACTCTAAACTGAACAAACTATAAGTGTCGTTTGCATGTCGAACATACAGCTTACAGTGATGTTATTGAGAGGAATCTATAAACAATGGCTACCTTTTCCAAGGGTGTAGCCATATTGGAATCCAGACTTCTCTGACTACGGTAACCAGAATGTTGTTAACTCGGGTGTGACGTCATTCCCAGTTCCGACTTCCAAGGTAATTCGAGCACACCATTAGTCTGTGGAGTGTATGTTTGTGTGTGTTGGGGGTGGATTTGGAGTCTTACTCATTAATATTCATGATATGCAATTACCTCGCCTCTGATTGGCTAACAGCAATGCAACTCTTCCACTGCCTCCATTCAGTCTTCCTTCGTGGGTAAAAAATCCTAAAGATGTGCTATCTTCACAAATAACACGAGCTCGTACATGTTCTGACTGCCACGTTGTGGAGTTGCTAATGCTAATGGTTAGCTTCTACTAGCTGAGATGCATTCTGTTGTCCCTCGGCTAAATCAATACAGCCTTCTGCGGTTGCGAGTGTGGGAAATTGACATTTTAGTTGCTAATGGCAAACTCTGGACACCCCCAATATCTTTATTAGTATCTTTATTTTTGTGTAAGGTTAATTCATAAGCCACAGTTTGATCAGTTAATGATTGCATCAGTTCAATGAGAATACATTCTCAACTTGAGTAATGTTGCAGTGGCGCTTTTGAACCACCAGACGGTGTTCACTGATGGTGAGAAGAAGAAGCGGGTTGTTGGTGCGCACTGCGCAGAGAGAGAGAAGCCGTGTGTAATCGCTGTATGCCAAGCTGTTAGCTAATAAAAGCCCTGAAATTCGCTGGACGTCTCTTCTTCAAGAGTGCAACACAAGCCAAGGTGGCGAGTCTGTGAATGTGAATATTACAGTGTGACGTAGATCTGTGTGACTTTTTCTGACTCAAGTGTTTCTTTGTCTTTTTCTGTCAGCAGCTAATGCCGGAGATAGGGGTTGATGACTATTTTCACAAGCATGCATGTGAAACTCAGCACAAGTTTTTTGTATTTCAAAAAGAACAATTATTACACAGTTTCATCAGTGAACCTCACTTTGAAGTGGTTTAAAAGTTGGGGCATGGATCCAAAATCTTCCATGAATGTGTGACAGGGTGAGCATGTCGTCACTGTATCCCAATTGATCATGCGCCTGGGCTGCTTGGCCACAGGAATATCCCTTTAGCTGACTCATTAACACGCATGAGTCTCACTCGGGAGTCTAAGGTTCAAATCCCGCCCGGGCCCTCGGTTTGTCCACCTTGCCACAATGGATAAAATCTGGCCAATGCCTGAACAAATCTTAGCATTTTCTCCTAATTACTTGGTTGAGCCTTTATGCCCCGTACCTTCACATTTCAACACAATGGATTTTTTTCTTAATGGCAAATAAACAAAAAAATTAAACAATTAATTTGCTTTTAGAGTCACAGGATAGAATGTGTTAACCCATAAATCAGGATAAAATTTGTTGGAGAAGTGTGTTTACCTTCTAACATCTGTGTTGTAACTGCCTTCTATAACTTGCCTATAACTAAACGTGTAACTGAGTAATTTTGTAACTGTATCTTTTGCTGCCTGTTGGCCAGAACTCCCTTTAGATAAATAAAGAATAAATAAATATGTGTAAAATAAGGTGCTATTTTAATGCAAAAGATCAATCAAATAAAGAATGCTTTTCTTAATAAAAAAAACACAGAAAACACTTTCAAAACCACTTTATTTTGCTACAAATTCAAATAGAATTAAGACAATTGTATTACAAAAAGGGCCAGAAAATAAATATAAAGATCCTCATCTTCAACTGTTTGAGGTTCAGATAGACCCACTACATTCACATCTACTTAGCCACTTGTTTAGTAGTAAATGAAACATGATTAGTACAGCTGAAACATGACTTAATCACTGCCTAACTCCATTTAAAATGTCAGTTAAATCAGCAAACATCTGTTTCTCTTAGTGTTGCTGTTCTTACAATAATTATGTTCATTTTCAGTTTTTTTTTTACTTTGTTATTCTGATGTGAGAAACCCTCTGCCACCTTCCCTGTACAGATGGAAAGCATAACAGAGACCTCTTGAACATCGTGGCATTAGGAAGTATCTTGTCTCATGATCCGGTGATCAGAGTAAACAACACGTTTCATATAACACAGCCAGTCCACAGTTTGACATTTCTCTCTGATTTTCATATCTCTGCCTGAAATGACAGTCTGTGTAACACGCGGAGGCTTTAAAAATGCCATGGCTGATATGAAATCAATTTGCATTTCCCCAGTGCCTGGATAACATGGCCCCGTCAGAGGACCGAGCAGATCTGCTGGAGATAATGACGTTTTAGAGGGCGAGTTGCACAGTGGAGGGGATGAAATTGAAAGAGTGACGTTCTATGTTTCCCATGATTGCCTTGAAGGGGGAATGCGTGGCTATTGGACACGGACTCTTCTGTCTTTGCTCCCCATTAGGCCCTCTTGTACCCAGTCAGGGGTTAAGACAGGCTAAAGACATCCACCAATCTGGCCTGGAAAAGACTCGTTAAATACATTTCAATAAAAATCTGCTTTTCTGTGAAGAATTGAAGCAAATGCAATATTAAAAATGAATTTAAATGTAATAATTTTCAAGAACTTTGTGATATACATGATTTATTACAGTGTATTCCATTCCAGTTCTCATAAACATGTTACTCAATATCTAAGCCAGGATTCCAAATACTTTTGTTTTAACTACTAGGAATGACTATTTTTGGCTTGTTTAAAGCTGTAGTCCATAGCGTGATGTTCATTTTTAAATTTGAACGGCTTTGGCTCCCAAACCTGCTCCACTTCCCCTTCTGGAAGGAGCTAAAAGCCACGCCTCCTACCGAGCAGGGAACACAAAGTGATTGAAGAGGGCTAAACAACAGTCCGATGTAGCGCAAGGTTGAGCGCTACGCTAAGCACTTACCTTAAATACACAAAAGATTTCTTTTCGTTCCCCTTCTTCCTCTTCCACAGTTAGCGTGAAGTTTACAGACTGACATGAATTCAATGCAATTCGGGTTAGCATTCAAGCTAGCAACATATTAGCCTATGGAAAAGCAGCAGACAACAATTATATGTGCAGAATTATTTATTTTACATTAAGAAACCTTTGGTTACAATTGACCTTTCGCTGAGCCCCGCCCCCCTTAGTGGATCAAACACTGAAGCTCCGCAGATTTCCGTGATGGAAAGAAGTAGACAGATGCGTGTCAGCAACATTTTTTGGAGCAATTCGTCCTCAATATCATTCAGATCGAGTCAAAAAGGGTTACAGTATGCAGTGGAGGGATATATTAGTGTCGGCTCCGCTGAGTGAAGCGTAGCAGGGAACAAGGAGTTTGGAGTTTGGGAGAAGGTCCGGTGTCCGGGGACGCGTGGATCCGAGGATCGGTGGCGGCGACGCGGTGTCCCTGTGAGCTGTCAGATGTCAGATGATCTGAGCTGCAGGCAGCTCTAACGGAGAAAAGCTCCCGGCGCTCTGCATCGCTCAGTTGATCATCTCAGCTGAGTCTGTTTATAAAATGTAACTTTTTATGGCCGTGTTTACTTTAATTTTTAGTTCCCGGCCTGAGCTCGGCATTAATTCATCACGTGATCATGACACCACCCGCTGTTGCGCCAAGGCTTAATGTGCGTTTATAAGACACACGGTTGAGGTAATATTACGCTGATTTGCCGGCACGGTGTGTCTTATCTAAAAGGGTCTTGGATAGTCTGGGAGGCGAACCTCCGCCCAGCCGTGGGCGGGGGGAGCACTCATGCTTGGCTGTTGCTGGTTGAGCTCGATGAGGAGGTTCTGAAGGGAAACGAAGGGGACACGACTACTATCGAGGCTAATGCTTAGTAGTAAATTAGGATTAGCTTCATCATTTTGTTTGGAGTTGTCGGATAGTAACGGTTGCTATGATGTGTGATTGGACAATAGCCGTTCTGGGGGTGGGGCCGGCGAAAGGCTAATTAGGGATGCTCCGATCCGATCACGTGATCGGAAATCGGGCCAGATCACGTGATTTTAAAAAGATCGGAATCGGGTGTAAAAGATCGGATTTAGCCTTTTAAAACAACAAATATGACTTTTTAAATGTATCCTGAGACAGAGATTTTCAAGAGGAACAACAGTTGCTTAGTTTTAATTTCAAAAGTTGCTCTACATCAGTATTCTTTGTTTCTTGTACGAAAACAACACAGTAACGTCACACAATTTGCGGCAGGCAAGGATTCAGACACCAAGGCGCAGCTGTTAACAAGCAGGCTAACGCTGAGCTAACGCTGAGCTAACGCGTCTTCTCAGGAGAACTAAAATGTCTGCTAGGTGGTATTTTAAACCTGACAGCAAAGGCAGAGCTACAGCCACTTATGTGTGCATCCTGGGCATTCCATGGCAGTAGAGCTGCACGATACACAGCCTTCAAAACAAACTACTTTCACTTTCGGTTTTTCCCTTCGGGCGTCAACAAAGCGAATCACCTGTTTCCATTAATTCCCGTTTTGCCACTAACAATCCCACGTCACAGTGAACTCGGACAAAAATGCAGAGCCAGCCAACATCAAAAGATAGGCTAATAAACAAAGAGAAATTGCCAACAGACTGCAAAAAGTCAGGGTTTTGTCTGCTGCAGCACCCGAGCTGTGTGTTAGCTACAGGTGTTATACAGGGAAACGTTAGCCTGCCTGCCGAGGCGCTGCGTGCCTGCCCCGTCATGGGAACACGTATCACTCAACACAGATTTGATTGACTGCAGATTGAGGGAGTAAACAACTTGAAATATGAGCAACGCTGCTACTTTTAAATATGTTTGTAACACGTTTTTTAATCAGTACACTTTCTAAACAAGTGAAAGTGAAACTTAGGACAACTTGGATGTTTTATTTTCTTCTTATTTTAATGCTTTCCTGAAAATTATTTCATTTTTCTGCTTATTTTACTGCTTTCCTGAAAAGTATTGGATCGGGACTCAATATTGGCAGATACTCAAAATCAAATGACTCGAAATGGGATCGGGAGCAAAAAAACGTGATCGGAACATCCCTAGTTAGAATACTATAAAATACAATAAATTACTTAGTTCTTACCTGTCCATAAAAACCTGGCCAACTCTTCATCGCTTTGGAGTCCTTGTAAATCACAAAACTCCCTAAAAGCGTCTCCAACGTAAATTCTACTCGAGTGTCATAAACATCTGACAGCGAGTTTTTCAGAAGAGCTTTTAAACTGTTTTGCTTTGAAAAGTAGAAGGCAGTTAAGGAATCGATAACTTTTGTAGTTGTTTTGGTTGCTCTATTGCAAACCTCTGACTTCTTTTTCTTCTTCGTTGGTGTGCGAAGCTGACTGGGGTGCATTCTTGTTGATTGCCAGCTCCCTCTAGTTGATATGCAAATCTTTTGGTCAACACTCTAGGCTCGTGTAAATGAGAGACCAAGAGAGGGATATAGGGGAAATATAAATTCTGAAAGATTACCTACTTTATGTCGTAGAACAATGGTACTCACTCCTGGTCCTGGAGAGCCGGTATCCAGCATGTTTTCGTTGCTCCTCTACTCCAACACACCTAATTCAGTGGTTGAATCACCTGTTCAGCAGCTCATCAAGCTCTGCAGAAGCCTGTTAATCACCTGCTGATTGAAATCAGGTGTGTTGAAGCAGGGTTAAAGCTATGCTGGATACCGGCTCTCCAGGACCAGGAGTGAGTACCACTGTCGTAGAACATTGTAAGATAGTCAAATTTAGGCATTTGTTGAGTTACTTAAGACATTTTAAACTACATACCCCAGCTATAAGCCCCTTAATAGATGCACATATAAATGGTAAATGACCTGTATTTGTATAGCGCCTTCT
The DNA here is from genome assembly GCA_006937985.1 of Aphyosemion australe. NCBI lineage: Eukaryota > Metazoa > Chordata > Actinopteri > Cyprinodontiformes > Nothobranchiidae > Aphyosemion > Aphyosemion australe. The sequence continues at coordinate 1,796,314 of SSNS01000032.1, read as the reverse complement.
TCTACAGCCCCCCAAGGCGCTTCATAACACAATCAGTCATCCACCCATTCACACACACATTCACACACTGGTGATGATGAGCTACATCATAGCTACAGCTGCCCTGGGGTGCACTGACAGAGGCGGGGCCTGCCGTTGAGGCGGCCACGTAACTCCTCTGCCACCATCGCCATTTACACATTAATCTTTAAATTTAAGGTTTGTTTCACATTTAGCAATCACAATGTAGTCATAGAAACACTACTTGGTATATGTGTTTTGTGTGTGTGTGTGTGTGTGTTTTGTGTGTGTGTGTGTAGATATGGAGTTGTCCGTGTGCCTGCTTTGTCTTCTCATACTGAGCCAGGATCCTCTGGAGGTTACTTCCTGTTAAAAAGAGTTTTCCTCTCCACTGTCGCCACATGCTTGCTTAGTATGAGGATTGCTATAAAGACAGTCAGTGCGTTTACATGGGCAGCATCAACATCTAAGTCGATCCTGGTCGAACTTATGATAATAAGCTGCGAGTCTTTATCCTCGTTTACATGCGCTTTAGAAAACCGACCTCGCAAATGAAGTTCGTTCCACTCCGGTACAGTAGGGAGCGACATGCGCCCTTTCATGTCGGGCATTGTTCCGGTTAGCTTGTAGCAACACAACTTGTAAACAAACGCTGGCGGGAGTAAATGAGACGGAATTGAAACAGGATATACACTGCGGATGAAAGAATGGACAACAACAACGCTGCAGCACAGCTTATTGGTACGTACTATGCTGTTAGATGTTGTTACGCGTGGTACGTTGTGGCGGTGATATTATCAGACGAGCGCTACTGCGGTCGCGTCACTTCCGGAACGCGAGCGTCTACTCGGTTCAGCTCGGCTGACCCGTTTACTTGCAGAAGGAAGTCAGATAACTACCGCATTATCTGGGTGCTTCAGCCCAATTAAGAAATTCACCTTCAGCCAGACTAACGCGTTTACATGCATTTAAAAAAACCGATGTTAGTCTTTTTAGGGCAAAAGTTCGGTTTTCTGATGTGCATGTAAACGCACTGACTAGTCAGTGTCTTGATGCAATCTGCTGGGTTCCTTATATAGGAAACCTTTTACTGATTGGCTTAATGAACTGAACTGTATTGGAATGTTTACTTTGTGAAGTGCCTTGAGACGACTCTTGTCGTGATTTGGTGCTTCTGAATTGAACTGAATTTGACATTTGATCATATTTAATAATAAATCTGGCTGCAATCAACAGTCAAACAATTCAAGAAATGCAAATTTTATTTTAACAATAACAAAAAGTGGCAGCACACACACACACAACAAAAATGTCAATAGTAAAACTGGCAGTTTCTGTAGTTTTCAAACTAACTGAAGACATATGCACTAATTATTTTCACAGATCACCGTTTGACTTACAAATATTCATGTATATTATTTTCATGCACCTCATTATTTCTTCTTATCAAGATGGAATTGCTTTGAACGTCTGGGGATTGCCAAGGTCTTGTCATAATAATACGTGTATATGACGAGTTTGATGTTGCAGAGGGATCGCTGAAGCACAAAATGTGCTGTTTTTCATGTTACTATGATAAACAAAAGCAGCCCGCCATGTTTACACAAGTGGCCCAATGGGTCTGATGTCCACCTTTGGTGAGATGTCATTTATTTTTCAAATATTCGGTTGCAGGGATATGCTAGAGAGTAGACTCCCAGTTTGAATGAAGCAGGGTGATAATGAAACATTGTGGCTCTAATCAACCTTATAAAAGTCTTCAGGGGAGGAGAGATGGGTCCGTCACATCAATAACAGTTTTCAATTAATAAAAACATAATTTTGTCTCGTCTCTCAGGATTGGGGTAACTTTTAGTGTGAGCAAACCTTTTGTGCTCCGCAGCCCGTGTGAGACAAACACACAGCCGCTCTAAATGGTACAGACAGACACACAAGGCAGGAATTTATACTTGTCCGTATGGTTTGTTAGCACTCAAGAGATAAAACTTTACATGTTGCTCCCAATTAGCACAGCAGTGACCGTGCACTGTCTCCTGTGCTCAGCTTCCCTTCTGAAGAGGGTCTATTTATGTAAAGACTTGCGAGGATGTGAGAATTGAGGCGAGGGAGACGAGATATGGACTGTGCGAGATTGAGTGTGTGAGTGTGTGTGTGAGTGAAGGAAAAAAGGGTGAGCGAAGGGGGGGGAGTGAAAGAACAAGATAGAGAGAAAAGGAGAATTGAAATGGCTTAAGCATTCATTTTGAGTGGAGAGACAGGTCCTATTAACGTTTAACAGCGTTTGTGCAACTTGGAGCCGAGGTTATGATGCAAATGAGGAGGAATTAAAACTGGCCAGAGGTTTGTCATTGATGGATTGCAGTCTGGCAGTGCTCACACTTCCTAGTGTCCATCAGAAGCGATTACTGTGTAATTAAACCTTATTTCTGGACTCTCCAGTGCATAATTACTTTGTGAATGTAACCATCATCTAAAAGCTACAAAAATGCTTTACCATTAGTCCAGCAGTCAGCTTTATGAGCTTGTGTCAGATATAGCCATCAGACGGAGCAAAAGAACTGTCACTTTTAATAAGAGGCAAAAAATTAAATGAAACACTATGCTTATTACAGAAAAATTAGGCTTTCAAGAGTCCTTTTTGTTATTTGCATAATTTATCCCCCCCTCACCCCCCACCCCCAGCCCCCTCCACCACACCACCTACCACACATACTGCAAGCTTCAAGCAATTTCCTTCACGTTTAAATAGATTGCACATTTAAGGCTACTTAAGGAAAATTATCACTTTGCATATTTTAATTGTTATGAAGGAAGTGATTTGAGAGAGGTCTGTGGCTCATCCTCTTGAGCCACGCGGTTGCGGAGCTGTCTGATTCGGCTGCTCGGCGCTGCGGCTCCACAGATAACCTCCGAGTTCACACACATCCACTCCACTTTCATCAGAATGCAAATGAAGCACCGAACGCTGGGACAAGTGGATCTTTGATATTTACAAAATAGCCACTAATAACTTGAGTGATTTGTTTGACTCAACTTTGTTTTTCCTCTCATCGTTGCTGTTAATAATAATAATAACAATAATAATAATAATAATAATAATAATAATAATAATATGCAATTATCTAAAAAATGTACAATAAAGATGTTTAGGTAATACTTTACAATAAGGGTCCCTTTATTAGCGTTACTTAGTGCATTATTAAGCATTATTAAACAAAGGATCCCTTTATTAACGTTCTCAATATTGTTAACTATTAAATGTCTTTAAAGCAGCAATCCGGAGTTTTCCCCTTTTAATTATGTATGATTTTTCAGAAATCTGTAAAAGTGATTGTCTTATCATGTAGTGTGATATAATGTAAGCAATACGTCTTTTTTTTTCCTAAGCCCGCCCCCTGCCCCTTACGCGCTTCAAATTTAAGGAAGCACCTCGGCTGATGCAGCGTTGATGAACTTTTCACGGACAAGTAAGTCTTTAAAATATAAATATATGAAAACACAACATGACATGAGAATAATAATAGTAAAACAACGTGTTTTAGCTCTGTTTGTCGGCTACAGAAGCACATTCATAAACAAGAAATGTGCAGTCGCCATCTTAAATTACCAAGTCCATCGACTATTGGTGTGATACGCTTGTCAGCCACTAGATGGTGCCATCAGATAAAAGGAATACACTGGAAAGTTAGAATAGTCGTAGATAACTTCTTCTAGCAGTTATCTGAAATGCATTTCTCCAAATAGCATGCAACTTTAGCTTACCTGTCGAGCAGAAAACCAGCGACAGCAGCGTCTGTGGGGCCCAACCTTCTCTTTCAGCGCATGCCATCATGCGCAGGAAGTGAAAACTAACCCAGGAGCGAGCACGTATGACGGCCTTGCGTTAACTTCACCAGAATGATTGACAGTTATGCGGACCAATGGTTTAGATCAGGGGTTCCCAATTTTTTTTCTTTGGGGACCCCCTTGCCTGTGTCCAAGACAAGCCAGGACCCCCAACCACAACTCCTACACGCATAAACACATTAAATGTGATAATTTGCCAACTTTATACAGACATAGAGTTATAACTTTATATGGAGTTCTGATTATACTGTAGGGTGTGTTATTAGAATTTTATAAGTGTAATTTTTACAAATAAAATCTTGCTAACCTCACAACCTCAGCAAAGACAAAATTATGGGGACCCCCTGTAATCTTGTGGGGACCCCATTTGGGGTCCCGACCCCTAATTTGGGAACCCCTGGTTTAGATGATCCACCCGGAAGTAAAGAACGTCCGCAATACCTTTAATATTAACTCATTCCCTGCCATTGACGGATAAAGTCGTCTTTTCACATCCAACCGCTGGCTGCCAAAGACGACTTTAGTCGTCATTTCCCTTTTTTTACGGGGTGGGCGTCGGAATGAGCCCATGCACCGTGAGAACAAACATCACGTGTCTAAAGCAGATCTTCATCCATGTATGTCACACATCACGTGATCAGGAAGCGGAAAATCAGTGGATTAGGAGTTTGCTTTGGGACGCTGCTGTGAAAAAACGATGCTCCGAACCGGAAATGCTTCTGGAGCGGCGGTTGGGCACCAGATTGTGAATGAACGGATAACGCTAGAAATACGGCAATTCTTCCTGATGTAAGAAGTGAGTCTACTCTTTCTTTTGGTAGTTTTGGCGTTTACATGATCATAGAGCACAATGTTCTGTGACTCTTAAAAAAACACTAAAAACGCTCAAAAACGCTGGCAGTCAGGGGCTTTCTGATCAGAAAACGGCTGGCAGTGAATGAGTTAAGAAGTTAATACTTTATTTAATAGTTTATTAATGCTTAATAATGCACTAAGTACCGTTATTAAAGGGACCCTTATTGAATAGTGTTACCCATGGTTACTGCAGGAAATTCAGGTCTACAGTTCCAGGGCAAGGGTGAAGTTGTGGCAAAAGATAAATTTATAAAATTATTACTTATCAGTCAGCCTGACTCTGTAATAAGATACTAAATGAACATTATGGAAGGTCAACTAGATTTACATTTTTGGGCTTGTTAAAAAAAACTGATTCATTTTTCATCTTGCTTATGTTTTCTTCTATTTCATGTAATATAAATTTAAAAACTGCTAAATAAATAAGAAGAAAAGAAAAGAAAAAGACTTTGGGAGTTTTTGGAGGAGACAAATGTAATCCTTACATCTATTATTGCCCCAAAATGAAGAAAAAGCTTTGTTTTCATCACTTTTCACTCATTCAAGGGTTAATTGGCTGACATTTTATATGTGGTGTTTTTAAACATGACAGACGGGTATTATCATTGATGGCTTTACAACCTGTGATATTATTAAATTATTAAAGATGTTTTTAATTTGTTGATTAGAAATGTTTAGAAAACTAATTTAGCCAGCATTTTTGGTGTAAGATTAAATAAAACATATAAAAGAGCAATTTCTTATATTAGCATAAATTGTAACATTTCTATTAATCAGATTTTTTCCAAATCACCTCGGTAGAGAAAATCAATATTGAAATCAATTTACGTCTCTGTGTATAACTTTAAGTCTTTTTCACTGAGAATGTTTCCATGTGGCCTACATAATTTAATTTTTAAAGAAAATATAGTTCCCATTAAGTAAATTCATAACCTTTAAAAACCTTGTCTTAACAAGTACTTTAGAAAAGTATTAGGAAGCACAAAAACACAATTTTATTGAACCTATCCCCCAATTTCCATGGTCAGTCTAATCAGGTCTAACTCAAATATTCATTTAAAGCAAAATCGCATAATTAAAAATAACAATAATAAAACAGGATTTCCCTCTAAATTGATATGATACGTGATGTTTCACCAATTTGAACTTAATTATTTGTTTTATTAAATCTGAAATGCTGTCTCTATATATGGAATCAATAAATAATATAAATAGGCTCACTTTTAAAATGAACTCCACATATGAATTATATTGAGTTGTTCACAAGATACAAAAGGTAATCACGTCTAACGCAGTATGCTCTTCCTGTTCTCATTTAAGTTAATTGCACAGAAACTTCAAACACACATACCACCTACAGCTTAACGATATAATGCAAGAGGATTTTTAGATGTGGCTCTTCGTTTTCTAATTTAAAAATGGCTTCATAAGGTTCTGTTATTATTGAGGGGAGTGTAATGAAAACATAGAATTTAATTACTTTCTACTATATTTATTTTTAACACCAGAAACGACTCGAGCAGTAAAGAAATTAAGATTTAAATCATGTGAGAGACGTCTTTGCCAATAGTTGTGCTCCTAAATTACAAGCAAAAAGACAAAAAAACCTGCCCAGAGTTCAAGGAAAAAAGAGAGAAAACAACTTTATTCAGTTTTTTCATTAACTTTTTATGTACCTTGAAATTAAAATACAATTAAATTGACTGTACTGTAATAATGGCAATACATACACATATATAAACAGGTATGTGGTGCATTATGCTGTTTATCAGTAGCAAATGTACAGTATATACAGCTATGTGCAAGTTCATTTTCTTTACATGTGTAGGAAAAGTAAAAATTCAAAATGTTCATACCTTAACGTTAACCCCTCACACTTGCATGTAGAATTGCCGTACATACACAGTAACATGGCACTACAACAGTTCACAGAGGATTAAAGCAGTTTGTTTTTTGTCTTTTTTCATCTTTTTTTTCTGTAAAACTGGCAGAAAATACTGTCCACAACAGCTCAATGAGAAATTAACTGTATGTCAGCATGTGCAGGTTCTCTTTGTCTTAAAGGTGCTTTTTTTTTTGTAACTTGTACTTGACAGTGTAAAAGACAGTCTTTCTGAGGTAGACTGCTCAGATTCAAGGACAAGCTTTTTTCTGTCTTTTTTTAATGTTGTTTTATCTTTTTATCTCCCCACAAAAGCATGACATTCAAAATGAACCAACATACGAGTACAATATGTAGCAATGAGGTAGAAATGGTTATAAAGGACACCACACTTTAAAACTGGATTATTATAAACATTTTAAGCCGTTCTCAACAATACGTGTAGTTACAGAAATACTGAAAACTGCAATTCAAGTGATGGGAGTCAGTTTGAGACTTGATGTGCTTTTCAAAGGTTCTGCTCAAGTGTGACTCTAGGTCCTTTCATTAGCATCGCTCTTGATAATTTATGCCTAGTAATAATAATAAGATCTAAAACATGAGAAAAAATACCTTTGTCTGGATAAATCTTCAAACGTTTCGACAGTTAAATGTCATGCCTCTAAAAACCATTCAAGCACAACTTTATTTGTGTCTCAGAGCAAAGAAAATGCTATAATGTGAACTTTTATTGTCTACCATCAGTGCTGATATGAACACATTACCCCTTTTCAACAAACATTTCTGCTTAACCGCTTAAACTATGTGCTTTACAATGCCACTTAGGGAATTTTAATGCCCTCTGAAAAGAGAAGTGAAACAATTCTATCATAAAGTAGAGATTTTGTGTCATCTTCTGTCAAGACCTGTGCCATTTATTTAAGTTTTTTAATTAAAGACCAAGTTCACTCATTTTTGAACACATTTGCAGAGGTCTCTTTTCTAGGTCCAGTGAGTCGATCTCTGTGGGAAAAAGCTCTGGCGCTCCTGTTTCAGGAAGTAGAAGTGAGCCAGAGGAGAGGTGAGCAATGCAAGGCAGGATTTGTAGTCTTATTTCCTGATACTTGGACATCTCACCTCTGATTGGCTAACAACAACACGACTCTACCACTGACTCTGTTTGCTTTGCAAAGTTGATGTTTCAAATCCATGAATACCACAAGCCTGAAGAAGTTCTGCTGTGTGGTGGAGTTGCTAATGCTAACGGTTAGCTTCTACTAGCCGAAACGTGCTATGCTGTTTCCTGGACTCTAAATCAACAACAGCCTTCCCCGTCACAAGCCAAGATGGGTGAATCCATGAATACTAATTTTCAGTGTGATGTAGAGTTGTCAGGCTTTTTGAATCCGAGCATTTCCCCATCTTTTTTCTATCAGAATCTAATGCAGGAAATAGGGATTTCATACTATCCTCCAATCCTATTTAAAAAATTACATGTAAAAAATTGGTTTCTCAGTAAACTTGGTCTTTAAAACAAAGGGATTAACTATGATCTGTGCCTGAACATTGGTAAAATATTCATTATCTGTGACAGAAAATGTGTAAAAATAAAAACCACATATCTGTTCAATCATTTGAAACAATGACCACCTATTGAATGTCAGTAGAAGCCCAAAAATTCACAATTTCTTCAAAAGTTTAATGACATTGAAATAAATATGGTTTACTTTGGTTTAAAGAAAAAAAAAATAGCTTTAAAATTAGGATTCTGTGGTAAATCATCTAAATGCATGGTATTTTTTTATTAAAATTGTTGTGTCCAAATTTTAAACTTTGTTAACAATTATTGTAACCACTACTTTTGAAAATTTGCAGAAACATGACAGATTGTTATTATTTGTATTTTTTGGGCAATCCATTTTTGTTCAACATAAATCAAAATACCAGTAAAGATAGTTACCTCCACCAAAATAAAAGAAACATACAGGCACTCATATTAGACACTATACGGCTTCTTCACAAAACAAATGGTTGTTAACAATTAGCAAATATTGTGCTATAAAAAAAGCATCAAATGTGGATCCTTCCTCGAGCAATTTCAAATACTGCGTTTAGTACTCTAAAACGTGCAGATGTTGATCTTAGAAAAATAACAACCAGGTTTTAATAAGTAATAGGAAAATGTTTTAATAAAAAAGAAAATAAATTAAAATGTGTTCGCCAGTCAAGAAATACTGTAAAAAAGGACCTTTTTAATAAAAAAAATCCTTTTGTGCCTCTGCAGTTTCCATGCAACTACAGCGCTCTACTTCATTGGCATGTTTCAGTACAAGAGGGCTTTGCTTTCTTCACAGCTCTCATGAAATAATACATTCAATGCTTTTAGTTGCCAATTAAGCTCTCAGGCGTGGCTCTTATGTTGAGGGAAATGTCGCATGAACATTTTTAAATTAATGGCAGCAAAGAGGCTTTAATAACACAGGAACAATTTAAAAAAATAAAAATATGAAACCGACCTTCAAGGCATGTTGTTAAAAAGGATTGCCACTCGTTTCATGAATTCTTTAAAGAGGTCAAACCAATTCTTGTGTAAACTTTGCATTGAAATACTTAAAAGACAGAAAATGTGCACACAGCATCACCTGCAACATGTCTATGGGTTTAACATAGATCCGTGAAAGAGTAGGCTGATAAAACCAAATTGTCCTAAGGCAAAGGCAATGATATTCAGTGGTATTCCCCTTTAAGTGCATTATGTGGTGAAAAATCCTGGGTCATCTAAACATAAAGATTTTGCACACAAAAAATACTCAGTTTGGTGTTTTTATATAGGAGTTTCAGTGAGAGCACGGACATTTTTGTCTTTGAGAATTTGTCTTTCACAGATAACAAACAAACCGAGGTAGAAAGGAATTTAGGCTGAACGTAATCCTTATGTTTCATTAATGATAAAACAGCAGCAGGATGGAGCCAAATAGCTCGGGGCAGCTGTCTTCCTCAACCTCAAGATGCTTGTCTGCACCTTTTGAATTTCTCTCCACACTGTACCACCACAAGCTGAACAGTTTTGTCTGAAAGCAGGGAATTAAACAACTGGATCATTGTGTTTGATGTAAATGAATGTTTTCCATTTTATAGCCGGCGGGAAATGAAAATGAATGAAATTTTAAACAGAAAGAAAAATCCTCAAGGCTGCAATTCAACCTACACAATGGTGCTATTATTTTCCAAAGGCAAATCTCTGATCATAATACAAGTTTTCATTTCAAATGAACTCAAAAGGTAGAGAATCCGAAACAAATTGATTTTAAGACTTGCAAATAAACCACAATTACCCTCATACATTCATCATAGGAACCTTCTCATTGTGAGATCTTTGAGGTATTATAAAAGCCTCTTGTGTTTTGATGATGCGGTTTCAAATGTGAGCCAAATGTTTCGTGCTTTGATTCAAGCTTCTGAGGTACTGGACATGTCATCATCACATTCCTGAGTTTTCAAATATGAAACTGCAAAAAAATAAAAAGGCATAATTTTATATGGTGAATTTCCTCCTTTGCTAGTTAGTGTATGACATTATCAGAATCACTTTGTTTTCTTTTTGTCTTTGCATCAAAGGAAAAACTCACAAACGTGACCCAAGCTGTCCACCGGATGCGTAAGCCTGCCTCGTGTAACGTAAAACACATGTTTTTTTGAGCTCAGCGGCAGGTCCTTGCCCACTGGGAACATTTCAGGCCCTGTCCACACATAGCCGGGTATCTCCCAAAACTAAGATATTTTTCTACGATTCGGCCTGTCATCCACACGAAAACGCAGTTTGCCGCAACGAAAAGGAGTCTTTTTAAAAACTTCGGCCAAAGTGAATATTTGCGTTTTCTCCGTTTTAAGCGTTTCTGTGTGGACAGAAATAACTGGAGTTTTAGGTTTCACATCACTGTCTGCGACAAAAATGCTGACGGCCCATGTGCGACCTGTGTTTACGCTACAACATGGATGCCCTCAGAGCTGTGCTCACGTTATAAATCGTTCAAGCCTTTTCTGACACTTGTTAATTTTATACTCCAAAACTACATTTAAGAGCAATTCTACCTCCTTATTGGTCCACACAAGCGAGCTAGGCGCCATGTTTCATGTTTTGTTGAAGTTGAGCAGGAAGAAGAAATGGATAGGATTTGGGGAACTACTGTTCTGGAAGCGCAGCAAGTACAAAATAGACCCAAAGCGTAAATTTAGCAGAGCAACGCTACACTACGCTTCAGGTTAGGGCCGGAATATACTTGCTCTTTAACCTCGCGTTGGCGCATGCAGCAGGCTACGTCTTTGTTGACAGACTTGCTGCTACATGGCACTGCACTGCATGTAGTACTCGAGTGTTCCACTAGGGGGAAACTAGAGTACTCAGACCGGATAGAGAGCCGGGTTTGTGGGTACAACCAAAGCAAACATGGCGTCAATTGAAGAGATCAGTAACTGGTTAATTTCGAGATCACGGCAGAAAAAAAGACAGCAGCGGTATCGTAGATAGTATGAAAGACCTCTAAACCAGAGACGGAGTCACCATGGTGAGTGTTTTGCTTGTTTTTTCAACTATGCCTGCTGGTTACTCGTATATTCCAGCATTCAGACGCGTCGCGTTAATTTCGGGGGATGCGCACAAATGACGCTTCAAATCAATGCAAGTTACGCAAAGGCAGAAATTTTAAACATGCGTATGTATCGTTAAATAGCAATTATATTCCGGGCCTTAGAGTCCAAGACGTGCTGCTTTGCAAACAGTGGAACTCACCCCATGACTAAAACAGTGGCTATTAGCCGCGTATTACGCTTCACAGACGTTACTCAATACTTACGCATCCAATGCAAAGCCAGGGTAAGTTTATTAGAAAACAAGTTACTTAGTTGAAGAAAAAAAAAAGTCTCAACTAAATTGTATTAAACTTGTGATGTAATGAATCAGCATGAAAATGCTCCTGATTCATTTAATTCAGCTCAAATTAACCACACCAGTCCATAGAAAGCACGAAACAGACACAACTGGAAAACACTGCCCAATAAAAGTAAGAAATTAATAACAAAAATTGTTTGTTTTTTTTGTCACATTGTAAAGCTTTTTTTTTTTTTTTTTTTTTTAAGCACAAATCACCATTGAAACTGTGAGGCCAAAGAAAGAAACTTAAACAGCACCATCTCAGGCACTTGATAGCAACAAAATCTCAAAATCAGCAGAATATATATATATATTTTCTTATATATATTTATACACAAAAACTGATGGGGGCATCCTTTTTAGGTTATTTTAATGAACAAAGAGCTGCAGTTAAATAAAATGTGTTGATTTTTAACATTGTGCAACGTCCAGACTGCTATTTGTGTCTGAAGCATTTAAGGATATTCCTCATTCTTTACATAGAAGTTCATTTCACCGGTCTTTGTCTTCAGTAAAGACGAAACACTGATTTGCGTATGTAACAAATTAGAAACTGTTTTAGCTGGGTTTCCTTCACTGAATACAACCAAACATTTTATTCCACTCGGTGTACACATCAAGCTCTTTTTGTGATATGCTGGGCTGAAATTTGCAAAAGACATTGTCAAAGTCTTGGTATGAGACTGGTCTCATCTGACTGGGGTGGATGCTAGCAAGGTCTGCACCAGGAATGCCATGGAGAGGACCAACCAGAGCCTCTTGACACAGCTGGGCCACATCCAGCCCTGAAAACCCCTCTGTCCTCTGAACCAATAGGGAAATCTCCTTATCACTAAGACAGTAGTTGTGCTGTGAGAGCGCTTGGCTGATTATCTGATGGCGTGCAGTTCCATCGGGCAAGGGGATGAGCAATCGCTTAGTAAAGTACCTCCGTAGAGTCTCTGGGATCTCTTCAGGCTTGCTGGTGGAGCAGACCACAAGAACATTGTCCTCAGCAGAGGTCAGAATACTGTCAAGCTGTATGAGGAGCTCAGCCTTGAGGTGATTTACTGGGCTCTCCTCGGTGAGCTGGGCGGACAGTAGCAGATCCACATCGCTGATGAAAACCACTGCTGGCTGGCGACAGCGAGCTAGAAGAAAAGAAGCTTGGATAATCTTGTCCCCTTCTCCAAGCCACTTAGTCACCAATGCTGAGCTGCTCAATCGCAAAAAGGCAGCCCCCAGCTGGCTGGCCATGCAGCGAGCCAGCAATGATCTACCAGTTCCCTGAGGTCCAAATAAAAGGAGGCTCCGAGGTAATGTGGTGAGTCCACTAAACATATCAGGTCGTAAAATAGGCCACAGTATCTCCTCTTTGATAGCTGCTTTGGCCATATCCAGACCTGCAATGTCACTCCAGTTCACCGGAGATCCCTGTTGAAGGATCTCCGTATTCACCATCTCCACCAGGTTGGAATCGCTGTTTTTTAATTGTTCCTCTGCAGCGTGGATGGACGAGGTAGCCGAAGCTAAGTCAGGCCCTGACAGGGAGTGGGAGAGGTGCTGTCTGTGCTCTTCAGTTTGCTCACTCATGATGGGAGACCCAAACTTGTTGTAGGACTCACCTGTTCTCAGCTCCCCTGTGGAGTTTTTGGTCGATCCATAAGTTGGAGGAGTTAGCGCTCTGCCAGAGTGTAAGCTAAATTTTCTTTGCTGATCAGAGGATATTGGCTGTTTGGTTGGCTTGAAGGCTAAAGACGACGTTTCCGCATTTCTTTCAAAGCCACTGCCTCTGTTTGAGTCTGAGACACTGCTGTCTGCTACTCTGTACATCGGGCTGTGTGAGGAGCGCTGTTGGTTGTAGTTGAAATTAGCATAGTTTGAGTCCACGTCTCCATGTCCGCTCATGTAGAAAGCTTTTCGTTTTAATGAGTTGGATGTGCTGCCATTCAAAGGTGTGAGTGCAATTGGTGTATGATTATGGGACTGGTAGGTGTAGCCAGGCAGAGTGGAGGGAGGTATTGGAGTAGGAGCTGCAATGCCGGATGGCAGGTAAGTAGAAGGGGGCGGAGCTCCCCCAGGGCTATAACCAGGGCCCACAGCAGTCTGAGAAGCATACCCTGTAGGAGGATAACTATAGTTGGGAAGGTTTGGAGAGCCAGCATTGTAGCTCGGCACTAAAGCAGGGGGAGGTGGCGGTGGTTGTAAAAGCCCAGCACTCTGCAGCGGTGAGGGGTGTGGGGAGGGGAGGGCTGGGGTACTCTGGCTGCTGTAGCTAGAATGCAGGTATGAACCGTTGTAACTGGCAGTATATTCCTGAGAGGGGAGGCCCGAGTGGAGAGTGGTGGCTGGGTGACTCCCACAGTTACTGCTGGAGTAACTGGGCTCAGACAAGCTGCTGGCCACCCCCGGGGAGCTTCCTAGGCTAGCCGACACGTCTGTAGGGGGGAGGGCAGCTGTCATCCCAGCTTTGCTCACAGATATAACATCTGGAGCACAGTTCATTGGGTAAATCCCCTCCTGCCAGGAGTCATTCTCTGACTTCCGTCCATTCATGAGTCCAGTGGTGCTATCAGAGTAGGAGCACAGCAGGGCTCTTTCATTTGGGCCTTCTAGGATCCCAGAGTACTTCTCTGCGTATTTCTTGAGCAGATTGGAGGCAGTCAGTGCAGAGATGTCATCATTTGCCCACGCATACTGGTATGTTCGCTGTAAGTGCCCCCGGTAGGCCTCCACTTTGTGTGCTGGCGAGCGAGTAGTGGATGAGATGTCAAAGTGTTGCTCTGCCCATTGTGTATGCTCCGGGGTCCACTGCATCTTTAGACCTACATATTATGCATAGAAGAAGACACATTTAAAATTAGCTTTCAACAGAGACTAACAGTCAATTAAAATAACATTTTTCATGAACAGTAAAAACATATTTGAATGTATGCGAATTAAAAAAAAATAAACAGTTTTAGAATCCTGATTTCTGTTTGTGCACCGACTGGATCTGCATGATGGTCAGCATGAGGATGTTGGACCCAACACCTGGTTACCATGCTATAATCCACCCAATGCAGAGCAGAATGACACAGACATTGCAGGTCAGTCTATAATCCAACTCTCATCTGCGGCATTCTGAGACAGTTTCAAATCTGCTTCAAGGAGTGCAGCAAAGCAATCTTCCTTGGCAGCGCTCTGTTGCTTTCATCACACAAAGCCCTCGGCCCAGCATGAATTACATCCACATCGAGTCTGCCTACTGCTTCCTAGCCGACAGAGTGAGGAGGAAAAAAAACATGCTTCACTTGTCTTTTTTCTCCGCAGCCTTGCTCAGCCTCTCTGTGAGGCCTTAAGGGTTTGAATGACAGAAATAATCAAGTTAAATCCTAAAGTCAATCTGCAAATAAAAGTTTTTTTTTTCTCTCATGCTGGGATCTTTTTCCTCTGGGATGATTGGAGATTGTGCTGCGTTGGATCAGAATGGATACTGTTAAGGATTAAAGCTCAAAACAGTGTGAGATACAGGGCAGAGTCTTTCAGCAACATTAATCTGAGCAAAACATGAGCAGATGCATTTATCCAAACATTTGCTAGTAGCCTCTCTTTGTTTAGCTGACACCACACTGCGATACTTTATATTTCAGTAGGTTAAGTCGATATCGCAGGATTTAAACAGCAAACAGCTTCTGTCCAGAGGCAGATTACAAATGCAGTGTTTGTCTGTGGATTCCCTTCTGACTCCCTCCTAACCATTTGCCAACCCGCCACGCTAGACACCAGCAGCTAATTAGCAGGATGATGCTGCACTAATTGTGTTAATTTACAAGGTTTTAGTCAAAGAGATCTGGGCTACGGCTCACATGGTTGTCAACCATCCAAGCTAATGATAAAGAAAAAAAGCCTGAAGCAACAAGCTTCAGGTGAAAAACAAGACATAAAACATAAAAAAGAATTTAAATCATGATGCATAATGGCAAAATTATTTCATGACATTTTATTAAAATATTCCAAAAAAAAGTCAGATTTTAAATGCAAATTTTTATTCTGAGGTAATTACACTAAATAGCCTTTTTAGACATTACAAAGCAGGAAGAAAAAAGCTCCAGCACTGAAAACAATATTGGTGGAAACGGCGATGATGACTGTATTGTCAGCCAAGCATCTTAAACGGTTTTGGCACTGCAGTAAGAGTAGCAGGATAATGGATTTTGTAAAAAATCATTCAGTCGAGTTCCTTAACACTCAAGCCCCATTTTGTCAATAACAAAATTGCACACAGCTCACACAGAGTGAGATTCTTCTATTACTGCAAATCCTCTCTGAACAATTTGCCACTTTGGACAATCAAAGAGGAGCTACTTGCAAAGTGTACTTGAGCTCACTGAGCATCAGGTGTTTTATAAAGCAGCAGATAACCCAAGATGTTCAAAATATAGCACTTATTTTTGTAAATGTGTACTTTTGTATAGCAAATTATTTAAGTCGAGCAAAAGAAAACCTACGTAATTGAAACATTTCGAGCAGATAAATTAGTGTAAATGCTAAAAACAATGCATGGAAAAGTATATTTTAAAATATTTATGTTGCAGTGTGAAGATGAGTGAGGCTTCCTGCTAATTCTATAATGCATGCTCTAAAAGTAGCACACATTTTATTTAAAAAAAATTGCATATACAGACAGACATAAATAGATATTTGACTGAATCTGCACATTTTTTGAGTGTTTACCTATCATGGAGACTGCAGATTAAAATTAGCCAGTGGTAAAATCTGGTGCAAATGTGTTTTCTCTTCTGAGAGTATTATAATATGTAAATTATGGTAATAAACTGATGCAAAAATAAATAAACAAATGAATGAATAAATAATAGACACAGATATTCCTGCACACACATGCATACAGATCTGGTACAATTGTATTTCAGTAAATCTTGCGCTTTATTCCACGTGCATAGAAACTTAAAAACTGCATCTACGGGTTTCTTTGTCCTTCTTTGAATTGGTAAAATTACAGCGTGGTTAACAAGCGGAATGTTTTCAGATAGCCTCAAGACACAAGCTCAAATTCCACTGATCAGTCGCTAAAAACAAACAAGGCATTTGTTGGTCCTTTTAGCTGGTCAGTGTGAATAATCCATCTAGAGGCCATTCTAGGATGATCAACTCAAAACTACATTATTTGTTAAATATGGCCAATTTTCCAGGATCCCAAAGTCAATGATGCCATATGTGAGCTCTAACTTCAGATTATTCGATATTTAAGTCATCACTAATATCAAAGCGTGATCCTGAATTATATTATTACACTCATCATTCAACAGAAAAGCAGGTACATCTGGAAGCGAGTGACATGTGATGATGCGGGGGGGTCATTCTGCGTCGCAGTGTTTAATTTTTGGTTGAGCGATCATCATGGATGAAACAGAGATGCTGACCTTTTTGGCAACTATTAATTTGGAAGCCCGGGCCGTTTTTAAACAGACAAGAGCGGGCCTCCACTCTGTCCATCCAATTTCCTAGTGCGTAAATTGGACCACCGCTTGCACAATTCTCTATTCATTACAGTGCTGCTGAAAGGAAGCACAGAGGTGGCAGAGTGGTTTTCTTTTCCCTTTTTCTGTGTATGTGCGTGTGGGATGTGTGTACGGGTGAGAGGGTGAGGAAGGGAGAGACGGAATGGAAGCAAAATGCCTTCCAGGAGGTTCCCAAGCATAAAGACCGGACTTTCCTTCTTCTTCTCTTATTTTTTTTTGCTTTGGGGGAGGGGAGAGTGAGACAGAAAGGAGGGGTGAAGTAAAAGCTGTCGTAATTGAAACGCGGCCTAATCAGACTCATTACCATTTTCACCAATTTGCACCACCAAAGATGCTTATTAGGTAACTGTGTTTAATAAGCTGCTCTTTAGAAAACTCACTGTAATGAGCTCTTTAAAGTCAGACTTGAGCATGATTACACACTGCTGAAAGTGTTTTGCAAAGCAGAAGCAGACTGGTGCATTTAACCAAGTACAATGTCATAATTAAGCTGCACAAACTCAGCACTTCACACCAATACTCCCAGCTGCAGCTGCACTGAAAAGTGTTTATGATTACTTATCTTTACAATCCGAGGATTTTCATCACTGGCTGTAAACATAATTATGGGAGCAATTGCTTTTATTCTGCACAGACACAACTTTTTACATGACATGCATGTAAATACTGCTGACAGACCGTAATTATGTTTATAAATAAAAACAAGCTCATCCGTGTGTTTGGATTCACTGGAGATATTCCAAGTGGGGCGAAAACGCTCAGCTTCACGGTGAAATGGTAATCGGTACGGCTACAGACAGTCATTCATCTCACATATCAAGTTAAGACAATTTAAACTCAATTTGGAGCTCCGTGTGGCAGTAATTCCCATCTTTGGATGGCAGGGTGCCATTTAACCCCTCATTTACAAAAGCTAAGCCATCCTCATTCACAGCCTTTTCCAGGGCTACTGTCCATACATTTCATAGCGTGGCCACCCATGGCAGCAAATTACTACGTGTCTCCACATCTTTAAAGGCCACTGATCCCTGTGAATGATATTCCAATCAGGGGTGGAAAGTGATTGTCAAAGCATGTTAACCTGCCAGTTCAGCAAACAGATCTCTTTTCTTAGCAGTCACAGTGAAAGCGTACATTCACACGAGTCAAAACTGATTTACTAAACACTAACATGTTGGATCAAGTCGTCTAAAACATCTGGACATTTTTCATCCACCTCTTTGAAGAGAAATGAATCAACTGAATAAAAAAACTAGTCAATAACTGCTCAAATTATTATTTTGGAGAATTGTTTTAATGAAGTATATCCAAATGTATTAATCTTAATTACCACAATCAAAATCTGAATATTATTTGCTGCTTTTTGAAACCCAATTTTAAATCTACCTGTAGAAAAAAAATGTATGCTACTAAAACATTTTTTTTCAATAATGCATTTCTTTGAACAGTGTAAGCATGAATATTATTCTTCAATGTTGGGATTGACTAATTATTCAGCTGATAACCAGAGCAGGCCAGTTTTAAGGCTGACCAGTTTGACTTGACAAGTCAAAATTTAAAAAATATCTACTTAAATTAAATTATTTTGGTCCATGTTTGCATCTCAGCTAATGAAAGTTCCCTTTATTTCAATCAGTGAATGCACCAAATGAAGTACTACAGTGTGCTAATTTTACTAATAAAAAGAAGAAACACCCAAAGTTGTAAAATTTGTGATTAAAAATGAATATAATGTTGTGAGAGGCATCTGTGAGGATTCAATTTCTCTGGTTCTTGGAGAGAAATCAGAATCAACAGGTTGCAAAATGATGACAAATGATATAATGATAATGACATTGATTTTAGGTCATATCGCCCAGCCCTAGTACGGACACTAGCTATCTACCTGTTTCACAACAATAGCTGTTTGCTGTACTGGTAGCTATATAAAGGCTAACAGTTAGCTTTTTCAGTTCACCAACCATCAATAAAAAGCACAAGAGGAAGAAACTTTTTGCTTTTTCTGTTGGCATCATGATGGAGTCTGGGATTAAAAGCAAGAGAGTAATGTCTTTGGAGGTGAAGCAAAGAGCTAAACCCAGAGTTAACATCAGCACGGCCTACACTAGTTTGAGGGAGCTAAAGGAGGCTACGACATCACGGACTGATAATGACCTGGCTTTGTTGCTACTGAACTTGTAAGTAATAATACTAGAGTGAATTTTTTTAACTTTGTGGCTTATTTGGTATCAGTTGGCTGGTGTTAGCGTTAGTTCATTGTTAGTGCTAGCTACAGCAGGCTGCGGCAGGGTTGTTTAGGAGAGTTGTAATTCCACTTTCAACCAGTAGGGGGAGAAGTTGGAAACGTATTTAGTGTTGCTTTAACACTTTGAGTTTTATTCCCTTTTTTCTTTTACAAACCATCTCATTTATTCTGACAAGCACATTTAGTACATGCTCAAATAACCAGTTCACACTAAAAATACAAAGTTAATTGAAAAATCTGAAAGAACAAACCAAAGTACTTCAAGGCACAAGTAGCTATGAGCACACATCAGCCATGAATTGTATTTACTGTAGTTGAACTTCAGTTTCTGATAAAATCTTTTCATATATTAATGAACAGACATCTAATTCTGACATTTACAGACGTGTTAATCCTTTAATGGCAGACATGTTACAAAGAGACTTTTCTACGCCCTTCTGCCATGATTAGATTTCCATATGCTCAGTTGGAAAGCCTTCAGTAGTTACCATCATGCTGGACCTTGTCACTGCAAGCTACACCCACTGAGGACAGCAAACAGACGTTTGATACTTAATCAGAAAGTCAACAGCTTCTTTCACCTGTTATGGAGGAGTTTTACCGAATAAACAATCAGTACACTCACCTCCCACAGATCCTAACTCACCCCAAAGAACTGGGAATACCTCTGCAGCCCACATTTAGTTCAAGTGGAGGTACATCTATTTAGTTACTAAACACATCCCATCTGACATGTTCATAAATCTAACTGAGCTAGTCTGAGTTTAAACAGTTTAATAAACTTTAATAAAATATTACAAATAAGGATAAAAGGAAAAATGCTCAAAACAAACAAAAAAAAAAAAACACAAAAACTGTTTTGTTTTCACCAAAAAGGGTTTTGCTTGGACTTATGTTAACAGTCAGTTCAGTAAAAAAAACAAAGAGTAGTAAACATCCCTGACGTAAATAAAAAAACAAAATCAAATTTACTTAAATAATTAAATCCAATAAAAATGCAGCCTTCTTTGAAAGAGTAAAGTTTTAACTTATCTCTATTTTTGACATGAACAATGATTGAACATGGGTATTTCTAATTTCACCCAAATAATAATAATTAACAAAAATAAAAAGTATTTTAATCAAAATGAAAAAGTTTTAAATAATTGGTTATGCAGGATAAAAGGCAACATTTATTACAGAAAAGTAAAGTAATAATTTTCTTTATTTAAAATTTTCTTCTTAAATAAACTAATTTAATCTCAGTATTAGTTCTGCTGTACAATAAATTATTTTAATTACATTTAAGGTTTTTTATTCACAAACTAAACATTTAGTACAACAAAATAATTAAATGCAATTAATTTGAACAAAAGCGGATTTTTAATCTCTAATTGCATTTTTATTTATTTTCCTCACTACAAACTTCTGCTGTTCACCCCGGTCCCCCCGGTATCTGAGCTAAGGCCACGATAAACTGTACTGGCTTTGTGGAACATCCATTTCTCACATTTTCTACTAATCCAGTAAATTGTGAGGTTGAGCTGTCATTTCTTTTCCTCGGTGATGCTCATTAAACCACGACTCTTCAGGCCAAAAGGCCCCTGAGGCAACATCTTCCATTACTGCCCTCAGTAAAGCAAAATCCACACACACATGCAAACCAACATCCCAGCACACACCAGTAGCACTTGAATACTGTTTGCGGCTGCAGGAGACAGCTTTCACGGTGTTCTGTAGTGCATAATACTGATGAATACTCAAATGGCTTGTTAGTTTAAAAAAATCACAGCTGTTGAAATCAAGCACTGAGTAAAACTTGTTTAACCTCTGAGCAGAAATACAGTAGAGGCTGTGAATTTGCGAGCCTCTATGAACTTGGATACTTTGCCTCTCGGGGGATCACTTACACACTTCAAGAGAAAGGAGAAGCAGATTGTGACCCTTCTGCACAAGGGCTCATTGACCAAAAGCTACTCACTAACATCTCCATCCCCTAAAGTTCAGCTACCCTGAAGAAGACAAAAACAAACTGAATACCTTGACTTTTACTGGTTTTTACCACCCAATAAAAAATCAGCAGATTTACACACCAGCAGCCCCTCTGGAAATGAACAAATTATCTTGTTCACCGGTCCAGTTCACAGCTGTTATTATTTCCAATCGTTAGGTTTCACAACCACAATAACCGGCCTAAAACGGGAAATAATGAAATAATAAATAAATGCCATTATTTCATTTTTGGGAAAAAATTAAAGGATTATTTTCAGCCTTAAATATAATAATAATAATAATAATAATAATAATTTTTAAATCACCTTTCAGGACACCCAAGGTCGTTTATCAATAAACTAGATATAATTAAACAATAAATAAAAGAAACATAGTAATTAATGAGCAGTTAATAAAAGCAAACACAATAGAAAGTAGGTAGAAACAATAAAGTGAAAAAGAGCAGTGGAACTAAAGTAAATAAGGAGCAGAACAACCAAAAGCTCTTCCTCCCAGTGACGAGGTGGGAAGAGGGCACAGCGAGACCGGAGGGAGTGGGAGGAGGCAGCAACGATGTCACATGAATAGGGAGGAGCAAGATTGTGGATGGCATTGAATGTAAATAGAAGAAGTCTGAAGATGATTTAGGACACAACAGGTAGCCAGTGGAGTTCTTGAAGGACAGGTGATGTGATGATATAACTCATTACGGATTTAAACGTGCATTTCTGGTGTCTAAACTAGAGATCGACTGATATGGGTTTTTCTATTGCCGATACCGATATGAAGAGGTCAAGAAATGGAATGTTGAAATTACTTAACTAAGTTATGTCAACTGGTTCCATATGAGTATTATACATTGTTATACTTTGTTATGTTCATTACATTCAACCAATAGGTTTAATGGAACCAGCTGACATAAGTTGGTTAAGTAAGTTACATATTTCATTTCATAGAGAATTGTCAGCCGAGGACCAATTTGAACAACGATTTCTTTTTTGGGGGCCAATTTTCATGGCCGATATTTAGACTTTTTCCACATTATCTACACACTAAAATATCAGTAATGAAATCAGTGGATGTTGAACATTTCTGAACCTAATCGGTTTTTAAACTCTGAATTTAACTAACTCATGAATCTTAATATTGTGCAATCAAAAATTTACCAAAACTTTATCAAACAAATCAATAAACTGACCAAGTATTAAATACACAAAACAGGTAAATAAAAAGAAATGTCCATCTGTACCTGTTTTAATATCATTATTTTGTGATTGTTGCCTGTGCAGCGCTTTGGTCAGCTCACATGCTGTGTTTAAATTGCGCTATATAAATAAAACGGTATGGTATGGTATGATTCTAAATTTCTTTTCATTTCTTTTGATTTACCAGATTTGAATATTCAATCCTTGGTCAGTTTGATTAACTTCAGTTAGATGTCTGATTTTAACACTGAGCCGTGCTCAAAATGAAGATTTAAAAGTTGGTTAAATTCAGAGTTCAAAAACCAATTCAGCTTCAGAAATTTTGTGCACCAACTGATGTTTTTAGTGACATTTTACCCAGCCAATCAGAAGGAAAACGTCTAGATATTTGCCAAGAAAATTGGCTCAGAAATCGGCAGTACAGATCGGACATTTGTGGAACAACTATGACCTTTATGGCATCGGTATAGGCAGTAGAAAAACCCATATCGGTCGACCTCTAATCTGCAGATGTGTCTGGCATTAAATCAGCTCTACTAAAGAGGTACAGACTATAGGGATATTGGTCTTTTCCTAGTCGAAACTCTGGCAAAATTGGGAAATAAAATTCATCTTTTTTCCCACCACACAAAACTACCGCAAAACATCTAGAGCCAGATGAATAAAAAATATACATTTCTTGATAAATTCATTGTGACATTAGATTTGCTTGGACTATTGAGGCGGCAAATCATCTTGAAAGACTTATCATCATCGCAGTATCACTGTCCACACACCAATAATGGAAGAGACTGCTCAAACTACAATAAGTGTTAATCTAACATTTTTAGCAACATGGAATGGAATTTTGAGTTATTCAATACTTTCATGGTCTTTATATGTAATTGGACAATAACACAACGTATTAGGGTTACAAACACACAAATCTATTTTAATTAGAAGGAGCCATTGAACTACTTAGCTACAATGTAATGAAACTATAGTTCAGTACCCTTTAAACAGAATTACAGCCATGTTTGTGTTTGATTAGCTGTGATGGCCATCTTGACTGAGATTGACTCTAAAAGTTAACCAGTCTTGGACTTATGTCCAATTATTACTTTCTGACAGTTTCATTGAAATCTTTCCAGTGGTTTATAAGATATTTGATAGCAAACACATGCACACAAAAGGGAAAACCTTCATAACATGCCTTAAATCAGTGTTTTTGGTAGTTTCAAATTTTCTAATCTAAATAGAATAAAAGCTGTTGAAAGAAAAGTAAAATAAACTATTCAATTCGTAAGTTAAAGACATGGTGAATGGGTTAAACAAAGAGAAATAAACCAAACAAGAAAAATAAAGAAATCAAAAGAGAAGTCAAAAAAATCTTTTTTTCTTTATTCTAGTTCGTTACATAGTTCAAGAACACCCAGATGGAGTCTTGGTGACACTACACCAAAACAATTTCTCCTTTAAATTCTATTAATCTGGTTTTCCAAAACTGTTAGGTCACTCAGCTGTTATTCTTTTCTGCAGTTTAAAAGAAAGAAAATGTCAAAGTCATTGGACAACAGAACCTTCTGGAAATATAAAACGTTTTTAACCAAAGTATTTTTAGAAATAAAAAAAATCTCCTACATCAACTTTAGTTATGAAATGTATCTAAAGTCCCTAAATTATTCAAGCAAACACGACTAATAAAGATACAGTGACACATCTGTGCTCATAAACATCTACAATAGAGTACATTTTCTGATTGCATTAAATAATTTCTGCTTTTGACAGAAATTTTTCAAATAATAAAAAAATAATTTAGTCGCCTGAAAGCCAAGGCCTTCCTCACTTGAATTTGCCTAAACTCATTCAATAAAGTCATAATAAAATGAATAGCAGATTTTTTTTATCTACAAAGACCATCAAGGATATTTGTAGTTATATTTTCTGTTTCCCACATATTAAACTGATTAAAAGTTTAAACTGAACTCTAATTGAAAATACCCGAGCGAGCAGCAATCGGATGCCAGCCTGTAACCGCCGTTAGAAACATTCTGCGGTATCGACTGCGAGTCTCAAAGAAGGTCACTTCTCCAACACAGGCCAGACAAAAGGTGAAATGAGACAACTGAAGCAATCTTAGGTCAATATGAAATAGAAATCTCTCAGCTATACTGTAATAAAGTTACTGAAGTGAAGTAGTGAAGCCATAAAGGGGAACTTTTACAAAGAAAGAGCTGTAGAGGAGATTGGTTCGCCCACTGGCAAACAACATCTTGAAAGAGCTAAGCTGGCATGATGAGTACAGCACCACAGAGCTAGAATGCAGCATTAATGCTTCAAAAAAGTCATTTTGAGATTTAGATTCCATTTAATATGTTTCCATGTGAGAAACCAATCTCTTTAAAAAGTCTTTAAAAGTTTACCAAAACAAGCAAAATGATGAGCTTTGTGTGGTTGGTTGAGCAAATCTGAAATTGAGCTAAGGATTTTTGAAAAATAATATTTCTTGATTGATTTATTGAATCATTTGATTGCAGAATGCAGATTCAGAATTTGTGAAACTAAAAAGAAAGAAATGTTTTAAAGAAGCACTGATATATTTTAGTTATTGACAGCATACATATGGGGGGTCCCATATGGTTTGGTCCATGGTTTCCATGGTGGCCCCACAGGGGTTTGCCCATACATGTGCCCGTTAAAATGTTTGTGGGCAAGCCCCTGTGAGGCCACATGAAAACCATGTTTATAACCTGTTGAGACCCATACTGTTTGCCCATATATATTCCATATGGGCAAAGTCTTTGATGATATTCTAATAGCTAACGACTCAGGGGAGGCTGTGATTTTGGTACTCCTAGACCTGACTGCAGCATTTGATACTGTGGACCATACCGTCCCGATCAATCGATTGGAGCAATGGGTTGGAATTATGGGACTAGCACTCCAATAGATTAGGTCCTATCTTTCGAGGAGAAGCTTCTGCGTTAGGCTGGGTGATTACTCATCCATCACTGCTGAGTTGCCATGGGGAGTCCCACAAGGATCTGTTTTGGCCCCACTTCTCTTTTCTCTTTATTTGTTGCCTCTGTGTCACCTGTTCCACAAGCACCGTGTCAAGTTCCATCTATATGTCGATGACTGTCAGGTCTATCTGCCACTAAGACGTGTTCAGGGGAGCTCCATCAAGGCCCTCCTAGATTGCTTGGGCGACATTAGATTGTGGAGGGATCAGAATTATCTGTGCTTCAGTAAGCAAGTAAGCAAGACTGAAGTGATCCTGTTTAGGCCTACAAGCAGACAAGGAGTAGTCATGGGGTTGACCTCTCCTCACTGATGCCATATGAGAAGGGGGTGGTTATTAGTCTGGGAGTAAAGTTGGACGCAGAACTTAACATGGATCTCCAGTAGGGGTGTAACAATATCCAAATTTCACGATACGATATTGTCACGATATGAACCCCACGATACGATATTTATTGCGATATTGTGTGGAGGCTCACGATATTGTGGCTATTGTCACAATAATACGACTCACAACATAAAATACTTTGACTGGTATCCTCCGTGCTGCGTTCACCGCTGTAGCCTCTATCCTCCAGGTTTGTTTTTCTTTGTTGTGTGGGCTGTATGCACTCCAATTGACAAACTAGCCGATGACACAGAAGCAAAGGATCATGGTCTATGTAGTTTACTTTACCAACCTCCCTCGCCAGCTTTAAGAGGTGACTGAAAAGACACCTGTTCAATGTGGCCTTTCTTTATGATGAGTGCAGCTAGCTGGTCGCCCACCTTTGGCTTATTACCTCTCCTTGCCTATAAGGGGATTTCTGTTTTATGAATAGTCTTTTAGATTGCATTATTTTAACTCTAAAATTTTATGTATGACATTATGGTTTTTCATCACTTTGTTTGACCATATTAGTCATGTGAAGGTGCTTTATAAATAAAGATGATGATGATGATGATATGGGGCCCGTCTATGTATGCTGGCTGGGAATTGTGACAATTTTTATTTTTAATTTTTTTTGTAATTTTAATTTGTACTTCGGAAGTATGGGGTACCAGGCCCTTTGATATGGGATGTTAGTTTCTTTTTTGACTGGTGTCAGAGCTTGGTCCGCATTGCCTGTAAGACAAGCTCGTTGGACTCTACCAAGGCTGCCCTTTGTCACCGAATCTGTTCATAACTTTTATGGACAGGATTTTTACGTGCAGCAAAGGTGTTGAGGGGATCTGTTTTGGTGGCCTAAGAATCAGGTCTCTGCATTTTTCTGATGATGTGGTCCTGTTGGCTTCATCAGACCCTGATCTCCAGCTTTCGTGGAGCAGTTCGCAGCCGGGTGTGAAGCAGCTGGGATGAGAATCAGCTCCTCTAAATCCAAGACCATGGTCTTGAGTCAGAAAAGGGTAGAATGCCTTCTCCAGGTCAGGGACTAGATCCTGCCCCAAGTGGAGGAGTTTAAGTATCTTGTGGTCTATTTCATGAGTGAGGGAAAGATGGAGCGCGAGTTCGATAGGCAAATTGGTGCTGCGTCTGCAGAGATGCGAGCGTTGCACCGGTCTGTCGTGGTGAAGAGAGAGCTGAGCCTGAAGACAAAGCTCTCGATTTACTGGTCGATCTACGTTCCTACCCTCACCTATGGTCCCGAGCTTTGGGTAGTGACTGAAAGAATGAGATCGCAAATACAAGTGGCTGAAATGAGTTTTCTCCACAGGGTGTCTTGGCTCTCCCTTAGAGATAGGGTGAGAAGCTCGGTCATCCGGGAGGGGCTCGGAGTAGATCTGCTGCTCCTCCACATCGAGAGGAGCCAGTTGAGGTGGCTCGGGCATCTGATTAGGATGCCTCCTGGACGCCTCCCTGGTGAGGTTTTCTGGGCACGTCCAACTGGGAGGAGACCCAAAGGAAGACCCAGGACAAGCTGGAGGGACTATGTTTCTTGTCTGGTCAGGGAACGCCTTGGGATTCCCCCGGAGGAGCTGGCCCAAATGGCTGGGGAGAGGGAAGTCTGGGCCTCTAGGCTTTACTAGACCGAAATTCCAGCGCCATGCCTACAAAATTAGGCCCCCTTGCGACCCGACTCTGGATAAGTGGATTAAAATGGATGGATTTAAAAAATTTTTTTAGAATAGTTTAATGAAAAAAAATATTCAAAGCTATTTCAGGAAAAGAGACCTGGAAAATAATCTGAACTAATGAAATTCCAGATGTGAAGATAAATCTAGAATGGTGTGCAATGTCAGATAACATCAAAAAAAGGTTTGCCCTTCACTCACTGTGTGTCTTCATCAGGAATAACCTTTCATTCTAATAAAAAACATTATTGACTGAAACCCGATTTTTAAATGACTGTGGATTTTTACAGTTAAAACAAGGACAACCACAGGGTAAATCATCATAAAGTACTTTTATTCTTTAAGTATTGTGATTTTTTTTCCTGTAATAATCAGAATCTGAATCTCTGATTTGATCTTGTGATGGAGAAAAATGTCCTCCCATAGGTGTGGACTGCAGCTGTCCCATCATGCCATGTGGTTGGGAATATTAAAATCCTGTCAGAAGCCCTCCCTTCCAGTTAGACCTAAAGATTTAAAATTTAAGATGATTTAAATGGTCAGTAAAGAACCATGACTTTGTCATGTTCATTTTTGTTTGTTCATTGAGTTATTAATTTAGTATTTTTATTTTCTTTAACATTTCATTGTACATTTGGGTCATATAACCCAACATAACCCAATATTCTGGGTGAAACCTATAAACCAACCCTGTTGGGTAAAAATAACTCATGGCTGGTTTGGTCCTTATTTCGCAGCAGCTGGGTAGCAAAGCAACCCAAATTGGGTTATTTTTAACCCAGCAGTTTTCAGAGTGTAAATCAGGAACAAACGTATTAGTGAGATATGTGATCCCGAACCATGCCATCTAAGTTACCCTACCAGTCACATCTAAGGATTGTTTCCCCCTGACCATAACTGAATCCTGTAAGCAACAACAAGCATATAATGTGAAATAGTTTACAAAGGTAGAATTTCACTTTGCTATTTAACATTTGAAAAAATCTGTAAGCTGCTTAAGAAAAGTTAGAAGCAGCACAAGAGGTGAGAAGCTAAAAGGAACTATAGATTTTCTATTGAGGTATTTCTGCTGCTCAGTAACAGGTGAAGGTTTTTCCTTTATGGACCAGCTGCCACTGGAACAGGTGACACATTTATCCCAACTAACTGTAAGACTTAGAATTAGAAAGCAGTGGATAAAGGTAAAAGAGTCTAATTATCAAGCTGTAAATCATTGATCTATCAATAAAAAGAGTTCATTTCAGTTTATAACTTTAGACACTGCTGAAATTTATATTAAATGAGGACTTGTAAAGTTATCTTCAGAGTCACTGAGGCCTTGTCATGCAGTGTTCCTTTGGTGATTTGTTTATTTATTTATTTTTGTATTATTTTTTTAATTTAGCCAGAAATTAGAATACAAAAGCATCACAGAGAAATCTACCTGGAAGACTATAATAAATGTAAATGTTTCTCTTGTTCAAGCTGTCCTTAACATTATCATGTGTGTTTTCTACTAAATAACCTTCAGTTGAATAATTTCATAAACACTTTTTAACAAAAGACATAACCAATATTAGTGTGTTTGCACTGTATGTATTTTTTAGTATAAACAAAACTACACCCCTAAGAAATGAAATGTTGAATTTACTTAACTAAGTTATGTACACTGGTTCCACTAAACCTGGTTGCTTCAATGTAGAGTAATATATACATTGTTACACTTTTTCTTTTTTTTTTTTACATATAAAGAAAAAACTTGTTTTTTGAGCACTTTTGCAGTAGTCTCTAGTATAAATGAATGACTTGTGAGTTGGTCTCTGTGGGAAAAAAGCTCTGGCGCTCCTGTTTCAGGAAGTAGAAGTTAACTGGAGGAGTGGGGAGCGGAAGACGGCAGGATTTGGACTCTTCTCAATTTTTCAGACATCTCTCCTCTGATTGGCTAACAGCAACACGACTCTACCACTGACTCCGTTTGCTTTGCAACGTTGATGTTTTATCCCCACAAATAACTAGCCTGGCCTGCCAAACTCGCCCTCTGTATTCTTCACAGAGAACTAGTCTGGTAACGCTCCCATTGAAATAACCCCACCCCCTGAGAATTCTATCCGAGCCAATCAGCTCTGAGCAGCGTACGTCACACACCATGATGCTCAGTTTCTCATAAAAAGGAAGACGGCGTCTGAAGCGGAGTTCGCTGCGGCTCTTTCCTCTGTTCTAAATGACTTGGACGAGTCTTTAAAACCACAACCGGAATTAGCGCTAAAAGCCTTTCTTTTAAAGAATGATGTTTGTGCTGTGCTACCCACAGACATATATACGTAGACGCCTCGTGGACTGGCACTGCCGTTGTGGCCGGCCGCCATCTTAGATGGGTCTCCATTCGCCCCCAGTGAATTCATTTCTACTGCGGAAGGTGCTTACCCAGCTAAAAAACACAAATTGTGGCGTCACCTTTACTTGCGCTAATGGAGCAACAAGTAAAAAATGCCAGAAAGCTGGGGTTAACTGCAGTGCAGCTTGGCGTGAACAGTGAGAGGGAGATTGTTAGCAGTGCTCCTTTGACGCCATCTTTGACTACAGCTAAAAAACTACAGCGGTAAGTCGTCATTTCTGCCTGTTTTCGGATTGGTTATTTTTGAGCTGGCTAGTCCCGCCCCTCATGGTGCACGCTGCCTCTGAGTTTCCAGACTCTTCTGCTGTGTAGAACAGACAGAGGGAGAGTCTGGCAGGCCAGGCTAACAAATAACACAAACCTGGAAGAGTTCTGCCGTGTGCTGGAGTTGCTAATGCTAACAGTTAGCTTCTGCTCGCCGAGACACGTTCTGCTCTCTCCTGGACGCTAAATCAACAACAGCCTTCCCCATCATGAGCCAAGATGAGTGAGTCCATAAATGCTAATTTACAGTGTGACATAGATCTGTGTGGCTTTTTCTGACCCGAACGTTTCCCCGTCTATTTTCTGTCAGCTGCTAATGCAGCTAATAGGAGTAGAAGACTATTTTCATGTTCAGCCTGCACGTTAAACTCAGAGTGACCAATCTTGTTTTAAACATTACAAATAAAATTAGTTTCTCAGTGAACTTCCTCTTTAAGCAACTAGGTTTAGTGGAACTAGTTGAGATAACTTAGTTAAGTGAATTCAATATTTAAATTTTTGCAGTGTACGCAGTTTTGCTAAAAAAACCAACTTATTACTGGAAATAAGACAAACTAAAAGTTGTACACTTTTAACTAAACAGATTTCCAGCATGTAGTGTTGTATTATTTATTTCTCGTTAATTAATTATATTATCATGAATAATTAATTATTATTGTGTTCTTTTAATTGACCTTGTGATTTAAAGTGTAAATTACAGCAGGGATTAGGTTTGTTTGCTGCTTTAACAGCATATATTTTACATGATTAGCTTTAAAAATCATGAAAAAATATTTATATAAGGTAGCAGAACAAACCTTTGTTGGTAGCAGAGGAAGATGAGAGACATGACTGTATAGTAAGACAGAAAATTACAAAGCAGCAGATATATGAGGAATGTGCCTTCAGAGAGCTTTGACACAAATGAGAGATGTGCTCAGAAAATTATTCCAGAGCGTTCCTTAATAGATTATGAAATGAAGGAAATAAAAAGGTCAAATTGTGTCACAAAGCAATTGTGAAAAATAAATGAGATAATTAATAAAAATCAAGAGGAGGACATTTCAAATCTGTTTTCTTTGTTCACCAAACCCCTTGTAGGGTTTTGTTTTTTTCTCATGTTTCTCAGGTAACTAAAGAAAGAGTTGCATAAATAGATGATCAGTAACAGAATATCCATCTGATGAGCATTCCCTCTCTTTTCATGATGTGCACTCCTTTCTGCAGTTTAAAGCACCAATTGTTCCACGATGTGCTGCATTTGCATGTTCAGAATTCAACCAATTAAAAGCTAATTAATTAGACACAATTCTATTAAGAAACAAATCCCAGTCATCAATATACACAACCAAGGGTCAGCCATTGCTCAAATGTGAATTGGCTCTTTGCACCATGCAGACTAAAGAATAGCACAAAAGCACTATTGGAACTCACAATAAACAGTTTGGCATGCATATATTTGCTGGAGCATGAACTCATCAGTGCTGATTGATTTTACCTCCCTGGAAAGAAAGCTGAGCTGCTGCTTGGACATACAGATCTCTATCAAATGGTCACTTCTTTATAAAAAAAATCCCATTTCTCTCTGACTACTGTTGATCTTGCTGTTATTGTAATCAAACACTATTCTAAAAGCTTCAATTTGTGCAAGAAATAACGAGATAAAACCAACACAAAGAAGACAAAATCAATCAAGGTTTATATCCTGTCTGTGCGGAAAACAGAAGTTTCAAATCCAAAAATGTTTTCATTTTCTCTAAGATTCAGATTTGATGAATCTCAGTTCGATATTTTAACAAATAGTTCTGGTCATTTAAAGTTGGGTTTTGTTGAAGGGATTAAAAATAATTAACAGATTTCAGTTTTTAATTGGCAGCTCTTTGAATGACCTTAGTTTAGAGAAAAATGTTTCTGACTAGTTTGAAAAGCAAATAGTTTATTATTATTATGAGATTTTTAAAGTAATTATGTCTGTAATGTGCATTTAACGTTCTTAAAAATCCCTTTTGTCTCTTATATTAAAGAGCAAGTCACCCCCGTACTAGAGTCTTACTCCACCCACACTTCCTGTTTGAAAAATGCACCATAAGGAGGTGTTGCCTGGAAGACCGAGAGAGCAGCGCTGCAGCAGTCAGTGACCGCACCCACCCTTCCACACACACCCCCACCCCCAGTGAAGGTGATACTCCATTGGAGAAACGAGCCACACATACACACACACATACACACACACAAGCCTCTTTTATAAAACAATGACGCCAATTTGCTACAACGCCGATGCGGCATCAGGGAGCATAAGGTCGTTTATAAGAGCTCAGACCGTGGCGGTAATGTGGTGCAATTGTGTCCTTTATACAAAAGATTACGCGATGGCAGCATAAAGGGGGTATGGGGGTGGTCTCTGCGCTGCCGCGGACTTCCGTGTATCTTTGAAATAACTTGATTTTTATTGCGATCGAAGCCACGCTCGTTAAGTTGTTTTGACAATGCACTCCTAAAGGCGGCTCCTCCACAGTCCCCGTGCAGCCTATGGTGATCTGAGCTCCAGCTTTAACAAAGAGAATCTTCTGGAGCTCTGCATCGCTCCAGTTTACCATCTTAGCTGATTTTGTTTACAAAAGAGAAACTTTTGCCCGTGTTTACTTTCATTTTCGAAGTAGTTGCCAGTCGGAGCTTGGCAGTAACTCCCCAAGTGATCATGACACCTCCCTCTGTTGCGCCAAGGTGTAATGTGCATTCACAAATCCGGCTTCGCGGCAATATTACTACCAAGCGTGGCAGCATGAATGCCGCAAAATTCCCACAACGTCATGCCGCCATGGCGCGTTCATAAGACACACCGTTGTGGTAATATTACACTGATTTGCCGGCATGGTGTGTCTTTTAAAAAAGACTACACACACACACTCAGATGGAGAAACAACAGAAGGCTTCCTAGTTGGGAGGATTTCTCTCCACCTCCTTCATCAGAGGAAAGAAATGAAAGGGAGGAAGAAATTTCTGGAGGAGGCTAATGGCTCTGAGCCGTATCGTTTTGTATCAGCTGGTGAGTGGACGAGCCAGTCGGAATTGTGACCGAGACTCGGCTGCTTCTTTACGCCACAGCGGCAGTGTGGTACAGGCTACATCACAATTTTCTGTTTTAGCCAATAGCGATGGCTGATTCAAATTCAAATGTAGCGCCGGCTTTAAACCTGAAGAAGGTGACGATTTTAGACTGAATATTTATATTTTCAATAAAACGCTATAAAACGCCACAATAATGATTACACACGTCTACAGCACTTATACAATTTATCAACAAAAGTTCATTTGGGGGTGACTTACTCTTTAACTAAAGTTTATGTTTCAATATGAAATCCAGCAACACTCTTCATAAAATCTGAATCCAAAGCTTGGATAAAACTTCTTTTTAATCTAATCTCAGTTTAACTTTCAAGCAGCAGATTTCCATCTCATGCACCAAACGTTTGTGAGGCAAAAGAAAGGCCTTCTGGCAGAAATGTGCAATAACAAAACATTTACTCTTTTGTTTATTTGTTAGGTTTTTGTTACAAGTTTGGTGCTTACTGTTAAATAAAACTGCTTCTAGGCAGCGCAAGTTCCCCAGATGGATAACAGTGTACTGGTCCACTTTATACAAGGCAATTCATGCAGCCTTGTTCATTTGGGTATGCATGAAAAAACAATATCCTACTGGGAGCACTCTGAGTTTCAAACACTTGGGGTCAACTACACGAGCAGATTCCACATGTGTAGCCTGTGGCCACTGAGGTCTGGAATCTACCTCCCTCCTGGCTGGGTGACGTTGCATGTTCTATTTCCAGACCGAGGGTTGAAGTGAGGCTGCAGGGAGTGTAACACTGACCCACATGACCTGTGGCCTAGAAAAGCAGCCTGAAGCTCTGCACACACACACACACACACACACACACACACACACACACACACACACACACACACACACACACACACACACACACCAAAACTCCACACTCCTTTGCTGCAGACAGTCAAAGGAGAACAAAACCTTTGCACGTAGCATGTGTCTTTTCATGCCAAATGATTTGCATCCTTTTATTCACATCTTTGACTTGTCGCTGTCGTTGGAGCCCGATGCAAACTCGCCGAAGTCTCAAGTGGGAAGTCGGAGAGAAAGCCGAAAAGGAAAAACTGTTTTACTTTCAGGCTCGGTGTCTACAGGCCACATGTCTCCAGTCATCTGTCACTAGTTTACATACATACTATGACACTTCCTCTCTCAGTGGGAACCCGTTGTCACCACTTGGCCGCCAGCGGAGGCTGACTGGGTGCTGGATGGGTCTCCCCCAGGTATCTCTGGGGAGCCACATTAGGCCTAACTGACAGACTGACAGGAGCACACACACACACACACACACACACACACACACACACACACACACACACGTCCAACCCTTCTCCAAGCACTCTTCACTCCTCCAGCAGCACACTCGCTCGCTTTCTCCCAAGGCACAGCACACTTTGCATAAAGCAGTGACTTTGCTTTACATCTTTTTTTTTTTCAGACAAAAATTATTTTTCACCCCTCTAGCCTCTCCGTGCTACATGGAAGTTTTGAAATGAATAATGGAAACAACAGAGCTGAAGACTCATGGGATCCATTTAAAGATGTGGGAGAGGCGATGCAGTCAGAGTTTGGGCAAAAGCAACATCACGCTCTCAGTAAATGAATCTACTATTGTTCTGGCTTGTATAGAAATGCTGCTTCAAGCCGCGCGCAGGCCGCATGGTGCCAAGAATAATGTGGTGTAAAATATTGTCCTTTAAATATGTGAAAGTGCAACAATAAACTTTTATTTACTGTTGCACTGAGAAGTAAATAAGGCCTGACTGAGGAACAAGCACCAAACACATCATAATTCAGCAGATTTTATATCATTTTAGGCTGCAATCAAACACAACAGCTTTGCTTTAAAGCATGCAACAGGAAAAAATGGCTTAACTTCCTCTGTGAAAGTGGGAGTTAAACTATGTTTAGCTGGTATTTCCACCACGGCGTCCTAAAGCCTTACAACACAAGTGAGTGTGAGAGTGTGGGGCGGTCCGTTGTAACAGCTATTTTAGACAATGCAAAGTCAACACGACTCCCTGAGGTGATTTCCTGATAATGAACACAAAAGAAGTGTCAACCCTCCTGAAGCTGTGATGACTCTGAATTACCGCACGCTCATCCTTTTTTCTTGTTTTTTTGCTGATTTAAATTAATCAGGAAATCTAAGAGGGGCTGTCAAACAGGTCAATTACACACCGAAAAACAAAAACTCTGGTTAATATATGTGCATCTATTAATCTAGCAAGAAAAAAAATGTTTTTTTCTTCCTCTGCATGTCCACTCGTCCTGTTAACTTCTGCACAGACTGGTGTGGTCATGTCACCATGCCACTGGGCCTGACACCTTAAACCATCATGGCAGCACACACACACACACACACACACACACACACACACACACACACACACACACACACACACACACACACACACACACACACACACACATCTCTTTCCCCTTTCTTCCCTTCCCTCCAGGCATTCTCGTCTCCCTCGCCTCTACGCCACCAGGCAAACCCCAACCCATCCCCTCTCGTCTCTGGCGCTCGAGGCTCCCTCTGCCAACGGCTGGCACCGGGCCAACCCGTCATCCGCCCGACACCACAGAGGATAAATGAATCACAGACAACTTTTCAGAAAAGACACTGATAGCTCACATCTCATCTGATCATCGTTTTGGCTAATTGACTCAAATTGATATTTCAGTCAAATAACAAAGGAAGTGTGATAAATGAGGAGGAAGGTGGGGAAAAAAGTCAAAAGATGAGCTCTTATATTCAAAGATAACCCACATCTGCTCGTGAATATCAGTGTCAGCATTAATTTGAGCATTCATTTTAATGCTTGAATGATGAAACTGTCACATTGGTGCTAGAATGTTTGCAGCACGCTCGTTTTTGTGCAAAAAAAATGTCTATTTTCTGTCTAAATTTGAAAAAAGTCAGAAAAATCAGGTTTATTTGAAATTAAAGGTATGCTTGCAGAATTTTGATGATTTGCACAAAGTAAAAAAACACATCTACAATAATTCTAATCACATAAAATGAAACAAGACTAAAAAATATTTGCAGTCTAGGAGCAGAAATGGCACTGGCGTACAAGAACTCAAGAGGCATTTCAATATTTCAAAAATACAGACTTTTTATCTTTTATTCCAGTGAAAAACTCGCTGTTCTTTCACAATAAAAACCTCCCCAACAGTTTGCACAATAAAAGCACCTTGGAAGAAGGACAGGAACAAACACCCCTCTTCGCCAAGGTTATTCAATGATAAGCAACAGTACTCAGGCACACAATGATGGCTCAAAGTGCCGGCTATTTTCAAAAAGTCATGAAATTGGAGATTTTGTTAATCATCCACTCTGAATGTTGGGGCCTCGCAGCCTCGGAGTGACAGCACGTTATCTGGTTAAAGAAGTGAATTACGGAGAGAGAAGATTCAGTCACGTTATTTCTTTAGATGAGTAACATGCTCGCGTCGTCAACAAGAGCTGTCAACAGCTCCTCGATTCACTCTCAGTGCTCTATCCTACACTCAGTGGGACACTCACATTCTATATTTTATAGTAAAACTCTTAAGTGGTGTGAATTTACAAGCTTAACTGCAGGATTGTATCTTCTCTAAAATAAATCTCCAATCGTTTTGGTCACTTAGGTAAAAAATCCAGAACGTTGCATGTCTAATTTAAATGTAAACAGTGTAATGAGGACATCAGTGATTTAGACAAATGTCTCTCTGGCTGCCACAGGGGGTATGATAATTACAGAGGCAAATCTATGAATGCACATGAATCTCCTACAAGTCCAGATTAAACGCCATAGTGCTAAACCTAGTTTCGTACACCTGGGGATTGTCTATTCTAGCCAATCCCCAACAGGCGCAGAGCTGCCTCGTCTTCTTATGAGTGCAGAGACACTTCATGTGAAGGAGATGAAACAAAGCCCCTGGTTTCACCGTGTTGGAAATGAGAAGGACGAGGAGTTTCAGGCAACAAATGCTGCACTTTGGAGTAAATATAATACGCCTGCAAGTGGCCTGAATACGTGCGGCCCTGCGACACACTTTGGTAAAGTGTTGCTATTAAAACCAGTTATTCAGCAATGTTTTATGTAAGGGATGGAGGTATCAGTTCTTAAAATAAAAGTAAGATGCTCTAATATTTATAATTAATTAAAAAAAAAAGTGACAGGGAATCAAAAAAGTAAAGACCGATTAGAAGCAAGTTGCAAAAATCAGTTTTTGGTTGTTTTACTAGAAATAGAAGGGAAAAATATTACGTGACGGGCCGGTAGCTATGAGGTAAATACAAGCAGCCAGTGGCAGACACATGCATCCTAGAAAATGTCTATGCCATATGCTGTCACTCACAAGAAGAAAAAAACAGGTCTGAGCAGACAGTCACTGTGTCTAAATGAGATGGTGGGAGGAGGAGGAGGAGGAGGAGGAGGGAAGAAAAAGGGAGGATGTCAAGGATTCATGGTCCTTCATCTTCGCAGTAGAGCAAACACGTCCCTCAGTATAGCAACAGACAGCTGCCTCCACCTTCTAATGCAGTCCAACTTAAATCACTGCAAGGATTGTCAGTGCAGAGAGAGAGACGCACAAAGATAACACAGCAAGCTGCCATGAGGGAAACGACAGAGCTGTGTGGAAACAAGGGAGAGACGAACTGAGACAAAGAGAGGAGGGAGGGGGACACATTAAAAGACTGAGTTTTTCTCTTTTTTGTCCATTTTGCTTGAATCTGACTCCTGTGGGGACTCCTTTTGCCTTTTTATATGAAAAGCAGCAAAGAAGCTGCTTAACATGTTGACTTAAAGAACAAACACGGCTGTGATCTAGTTTAAAAAGACGCCTCTGAGTTTTACCAGAGAAATCAGAGCAATGGAGTCTAGATGATGGCTTTAATTGTTGCCATTAGTGTATATGTGAAGTGTCAGATCTATACACGATCCTTTTAAAGTAATGTTTTAAATTGTACTGTCAGCTTTACTGATCACTTGTGGTGCTACACACTCTGGATTATAGACAGAACACTTAGAGAAGCTAAATTGCCTAGCAAGGGCACATCAAGCTATTAAGTCGCAGCTTTATCCAAGATGCACATCCTTGAATATTTCTACTTAGTGCGTGCGTGTGTGTGTGTGTGTGTGTGTGTGCGTGTGCGCTTTAGTACATCTGTGAATAAGTGACCTAACAAATGAATATTGCTCATAGCTCAATTTGCAAACACTAAATTAATGAAAAGATGTGATACACACAGAAAACATGAGTGTGAAAGCTGCAACGGGAGAAGAAAATGTACGATTTTCTTGTAAAGAAGAACCTTTTTTGAATTTTACTCCCACTTTTTGCAACATATTTGGCACGCAGCGAAAAGCTGATAAAAACAAGAGGGCTAGTGTCAGAATTTGTCAGATTTACGTCAAGCAGAAGCTCGTTATCGTAGACGCTATGCAATCAAAAATGCTGCCAGCTTTTTTTTTCTTCCATGCACATCCGAGGTGTCTGAGGTTAAGTAAGGATCTGCGAGAATCGCCTAACACACTTCAGGAGCTCAAACATGGAATGCTTTCCGAGCTTGAACTCTGAAATGTATTCTCACATTGTTTTTTTTTTATTAATAATTCAGGGTCAAAGATTCAGGAAAACGATATGATAAATACAAAATTTATTTTGCAATTCCTTTAATTTGATGAAACTCACTCCCACTCAGAGTAAACAAATGACTTCCTTTAAGATTAGATGCGTGCATGCAGCACATTTATTTGTTTATTTATTTTATAGTTTTGAGTCTAATTAGGCCACAAAGAATAGAAAATGGTTGAAATGCTGAATTTAAAATTAGAGAAAAGAAAATTCAAATTAAAATATTATATATGAGCAAATCTGCTCAGTGTTTTTGTTTGAAAATCCTATTTGTTCATGCATGTTCAGGCTACAGACATGAAAAATATTCTAATCTGAGCAACACATTTAATACCCACTTAACAAAAACCACATTACAACCAAACACTTAAACATAATGACTGTTGTGGTAATGTCGGTTTTTCCCCTGACTGACTGACGGATGCTGGAATGCTGTTTTTTTTTTTTTTTTTTTGAAGAGGAGTGAAAACATACTTCAGCTCACTGATGATGCTGTTAATTTCCTCTCAGAGCAAAAACATGCAAATGAACTGTGTGAGCACAATTAAGTAAATTGTTCTACGGAGGTGGAGGAGGTTCTCTCAGGACA
Organism: Aphyosemion australe; assembly: GCA_006937985.1. Classification (NCBI taxonomy): domain Eukaryota; kingdom Metazoa; phylum Chordata; class Actinopteri; order Cyprinodontiformes; family Nothobranchiidae; genus Aphyosemion; species Aphyosemion australe. Next base: position 1,756,899 of record SSNS01000032.1, on the reverse strand, counting down.
AAGAGTTTTGCAGGAGAGCCACCACACAACCTGTTACGTCTCCCTCGACTTTGTGTCCGTTTACTCGCGTATCACAAATAATTGCTGCTGCAAGAAGAAGAAGACAAACTATTTCTGGTATTCCCTTTGAACTGATGTGTGAACAGATCTTATTTAGTTTGAACAGTGTGGGAGGAAACAAAAGTCATCCTGTAACATGTTGTTTGACAGGCTACCTCTGAAAGCGCTTGCTATTTAATTTAGCATATCACCACTCCTGATATTTATTTTTACATGATTACTTAGATTTGTGCGAAAAATCCTGGTAATTGCAAGAATCTAACACCTAATTAATTTGCTTGAGCTATTCAAATAGATCTTGAGCTGCCTTAATGTGCTAAAAAGTCAATGTGTCATGTTAAGAAAGAATTATTTAATTATGGAGAAATGATAAAATAAACTCCATATCCTGTCAGAAAACAGTGCTGGAGTGGGATTATCGTGTAATCTCCTATTGCAAACTCACACATTTTGCATAACAACATATATTTGCCTAACTAAACATTGTTAGTTGTGCATGCAACAACTGTGCAATGAGAGAAAAAAGACACAGCATATAAAAATGATGACAAATTATTTAACTCTTAAGATTTTTTAAAATTAATTCATAATAGTACTTGCATAACAATATATTTAAGGCATTGTGATTAACATATTGAACTTTAGACGATGATCCATGCACACACACTTACACACACACACACACACACACACACACACAGAGAGAGAGAGAGAGAGAGAGAAAAAATGCTGCAATGACAGCATTTTTTCTTCAAATATGACAAATAAAAATATATATAAATAACAAGAATGAAGGAAATTACAAATGTAACGTAGGCCTACCATAAATACTGGTGCTAGTGATCATGTCTTCAAGCCTAAAAACAAAAGGAGAAGGAAAAAACAGCAGAATCGGAATTTTCACGAGGAGGAATTCCAAAGGTTGCTTCTCATTACAGCCACTTTTCCCTGCAGATATCGGATTTCACAACTTTAAAAAAAGGCACACACACGTTTCCTTGTTCTGTCCTCGGGTTTTCACTCGGGTCGCTTAAGTCAGAGCAGAATTAATCAAACAAATAAGCCCAATTATTTTAAAAAAATGATGAAAATTTAGGTTGAAATGATAAAAAGCAAAAAGCGCCCTGGACGGAGGCGCGGAGACGGCTGCAGGCTGTCACTTCTCTGCTGCGCGAGTGGAGAGCAGGAAGCATGTGAGAGAGAATGGAGATGACATAAAACACACATTCTTCATGCCGCCCATTAGAGGAAGAGGCTAAAGCAGCGTGAAGCCCCCTCCCTTAACGTTTAAAATAGATTACTTGCCAGCAGTTGTCCCACTAAGAGCGCAATGACAACCCATCTATCTATTAACCTCCCGCCCGCTGTTACCGCGGCAAGTTTTATTCAGGCTGACATGCAAAAACTTCCCAATGCAAGAAAGTTATTTGGTAATGAGCCCGAATCCAGCCGTGCGAGACCTCCTTCGCAACATCACAACGAGTGGAAGTGTGTCTAACCCGGAGGAGTCTTGTTTTGACAGCGCTTGGTTTGGATAAAACGCGCAAAAAGGAACCAGGACGCAGACAGAATGCGCTGCAGCCGCCGTGACGCGCGACACCGTTTGTCCGTCTAATAACAACACAGCGCGGCTCAGTTTCTCCTCCTAATTGTTCGCATCAGTGAGAAGCAGGAGGGGGGACTTACCTGTGTAGGTGACAGGGCAGCGTCGGGGTTTATAGTACCATCGATCCGGTGAGTGCGGAGATGAATGGCTCGCTGCGGTCAAGCGTGGCTGCTCACCATTTGAAAGCATTCCAAGTTAGTGAGGGGAAGACTGACCACAGCCTCTGCCATGTTGGAATTCCAAACCCTGGACAGCTGCTCCACTGACTGAAGGCTGCACGCGGCACACTGCGCATGTTCTCTATGCCGAGAGCCAAATTCAAAGAAAATCACCTCTAATGAGCAGCTCTCATAGTCCACCGTGTCAGCACTGTGCTTTGTAGGAACACTGACGTATTGGCTTCATGTACTAATCAACTTCCAGGTAATTATTTGTCTTCAAGACAGATGCATGAGAAATAAACATCATAAATTAATGCATAAAATGTTAGATAAGTGTCAGCTTAGCAGTGATGGAATAATGAAGTACAAGTACTTTGCTATGTACTTGAGTACATTTTTCTGTATCTGTACTTAAAATCAAGTTTACTCATATTTTAATACATTTGCAGTGGTCTCTATAGGAATGAATGCCTTGTAAGTCGTTCTCATGGGGAAACAAAGTTCAAATGCGCCTGTTTGAGGACGTAGACGTCAGCCAGAGGAGAAAATAACTTTATAGGCAGGATTTGGAGACTTATTTCCTAATATTTGGACATCTCACCTCTGATTGGCTAACAGCAACGCAACTCTGCCACTGACTCCGTTTGCTCTGCAACGTTGATGTTTTATCTCCAAAAATAACACAAGCCTGGAGGAGTTCTGCAGTGTGGTGGAGTTGCTAATGCTAACGGTTAGCTTCTACTAGCCGAGACATTCTCTGCTGTTTCCTGGACGCTAAACCAACAACAGCCTTCCCCGTCGCGATCCATGATGGGTGAGTCCATGAATGTTAAGCGACAGTGTGACGTAGATCTGTCAGGATTTTCTGAACTGAGCGTTTTTCCATCTATTTTCTATCGGTAGCTAATGCAGGAAATAGGGGTAGAAGATTATTTTATGTTCCGCCTGTTTATTAAACTCAAAGTGACCAATCATTTTCAAAAATAATTAGTAAAAACAAGGTTTCTCAGTGTACCTGCTCCTATGTAATTTTCTTAAGGCCTACTTTTTACTCTTACTCCACTACATTTTAAAGCAATTACCCATACTTTATACTCCACTACATTTTCTAAAAGTTTCAAAAGTAAAAGTACTTTCATTTGTGTTTTGTCTGACCCCAACCTGCACCCCCGATCTGTTGGAGACCATGCCACACACTCCCTTGTCTGTACCTGGACTGCAGTTCCAAAGGTAATAGTATATTAATTTGACCGACAGCACACACCTACTTACACAACGCATATTTAAATGTTAGTTGAATACTTTTACTTTTTACCTTAAGTACATTTGAAAATGCATATTTCAATACTTTTACTTAAGTCAAAAATACCTTGGACACTTCCATTTTTGCATAAGTAATTTTTTTTACCCCTTTATCTGTAATTTTACTGTACAGGTGAAACTCATAATGAGAATATTGTGCAGAAGTCCATTTATGTCAGTAATTCAACTTTCACATCTGGGTCGGCCTGGCCCAGCCCTGGTAGGTTAATTGTGTTCACATCTGGGTAATCTGTGCGTTTTCCGTGCTCAGCTGACCGGATTTTTTGGACCTGCTCCCCGGCGGTTAGCTTCATGCGGAGCCGACCCAACACACCCACTACCGACTGATTGGCCGGCTGAAGTTCATGCCTACCTATAGAGGGAGCCTCTGATTAGTGGGTAGAGTCAGCCAGTGGCACCTTCTCGCATGCGTGATTCATTATCAATCTGGATGCAGTGGAGTGAACATCTTCTTTGACTGCTGCTCAGAACTGCCATTCCAGCTGCAGCAGCATGAGGACAGACTGCTGTAGGAGCACACAGCAGTCTCAGTTAGACAGTAGGAAGCAGTGAGCTTCATATCCGTTTCCAAAAGCAACACTGCTCACAGCCGCCTTTGTTTACTATCTTAAAGAGAACACCACAGACTTCTCCGTGTGTCTTTTGCCCTGCTTACAAGCTTGAACAACAGACATCATGGTGTGAACAAAACCTGGCCACGCGGGGTTGGGCCGACCCAACCAAAACCTGACCAGACCGTACCAGATGTGAAAATTCAATAGACCATAAAGGCTCAGGAACCGTTTGCAGGTGTTTCTGATTCATTAGCTGATTCGAGTGTGACAGTGCGTTTACATGCACATCAGAAAACCGAACTTTTTCCCTAAAAAGACTCAGGTCATTTTTTTAAATGCATGTAAATGCGTTAGTCTGGCTGAAAGTGAACTTCTTCTAATCAGGCTGAGGCACCCAGATAAAGCGGTAGTTATCTGACTTCTTTCTGCATGTAAATGGGGAAGCTGAGCTGATCCGAGTGGACACTCACGTTCCGGAAGTGACGCGGCCGCAGTAGCGCTCGTCTGATAATATCACCGCCAAAACGTAACACACGTAACACACGTAACAACATCTAACAGCGCAGTACGTACCAATAAGCTGTGCTGCAGCGTTGTTGTCCATTCTTTCATCCTCGGTGCATATCCTGTTTCAATTCCGTCTTATTTACTGCCGCCAGCATTTGTTTACAAGTTGTGTTGCTACAAGCTAACCGGAACAATGCCCGACATGAAAGGGTGCATGTCGCCCCCTACTGTACCGGAGTGGAACAAACTTCATTTGAGAGGTCGGTTTTCTAAAGCGCATGTAAACGAGGATAAAGACTCGCAGCTTATTATCATAAGATCGACCAGGGTCGACTTAGATACTGCCCATGTAAACGCACTGACTTTGAGTCTAGAATATTAACCCTTTTCACAATATTCTAATTGTCTGAGATTTAGAATGTGGGGTTTTCATCAGCTGTAAGTCATATTCATCACAATTATTACAAATAAAGGCTGAAATATCTGGCTTTGCCTGTAACGAGTCTGTCTCATATATTAGTTTCACCTTTTAAGCTGAATTACTGAAATAAATGAGCTTTTGCACCATATTCTAATTTTTCAAGTTTCACCTGTGAGTAAAAAAATTAGGCACTTCTTCCACCACTGCTGCTTATAACAGCCAGAAGCAATTAGAGCTGCTGATCACTTGTGGGACTTTTGTGTTCCTGTAAAAGGTCTACAAACATTTTAGAGACCAAGTTCCAAACCAAAGAAGCTCATCTGGATCACAACAGTGCAAGCAGATTTACCGGATGTCACCTGCTGGTATGAATCCATCTGCTGGCTCCTCCTTTACTTCCTCTATTTGCTATTTTTAAAGAAATTAATAAAACTTCTGTCACTTTAGAATCTTCTAATCTGACAGATCAGCCTGTCAGCAAGGTCAGCCCACCATGTGCTTTCAATGGATTTCTCCAAGAACACCATGTTAGCTAAAATCCTTGCAGACTGGAAACAAATTTCCACCAGAACAAGCTCAACACTAATTTGCAGTTTCACAGGTTTTTTTTCCTTTTGACTTTTGTTACTTGAAACTATAACAATTGGTGTAAATAAACATGGTGGTGTGGAAATAAGAGTCTGTTCTAGTCAACTTGACACCAAACAACAAGCTGCTTCACACCGTGCCAACTTTTATTAATCAAAGCAAATCATGTCTTTTTTAAACGTGTCCTCAAAGGCAAAACACTGCTTCATTTCTTCCTAAAAATATACAAAAGTGATCCATCCCAAGTGTGGCGTTTTTCTTTGCAGAGACAAAACCCTGTTTGTGTTCAAGATGCTTTCTGGGTTTTGGCAGAAGATGTGTAGACACCATGACAGCATAAGGACTTTAAAAAAACACATTCATCTCATTTTTAACTCACATCAAACCAGAGGAAGCAGCACCTTTCTGTTTACAACACACACTTAAAAAAGTGAAACAATACCATTTTTATAAATGTGCTTAAAACCCAGCCAGCACACATAGGTGGGCCCCATATGGAATATATATGGGCAAGCCACATGGGTCCCAACAGGGGTTTGCCGGTGTTTGAGTCAAACCCTCTGAAAACCCATGTTAAAATCTATGTGGGCAAAAATCTTTCTGGGCAAACCCCGATGGGGCCACCGTGGAATCTGCGGACAAACCCTGTTGGGACCCATATGGCTTGCCCATTTATATTCCATACAGGACCCACCTATGTGTTTCATATTTGGAAGGAGAGAAATACAAAATTAGAGCATTTGCTTGTAGATCTGAGCAGTTCCTTCGAAAATATGAACACACTACTTTTTAAGTCTCATTATTTTATGGGTTTTGTGTGTTTTCTGCGTTTCTATAAAAGTAGAAAATCACCCCGCTCTTGATGGTCATCACTGTGCAACGGGCTCTGCTGCTATTCAGAATTAAAGCATTTCAAAGAATCAGTGCATGCCCCTGAGTGCAGGATAGGTCTTTATCCTTTGTGAAAATAATTTTCCAGGAAAATAGAAAATTTAAATTCTTTTTTGAACCATTTGATAGACAAGATACTGAAGGCAAGGTGATGAATAGTGCTAGACATGAGGGCTGTGATGACAGACACTCAAATGAAGTGTTTCAGTCTAAACAATGCTGCAGCAGGAGGAAAGTAATCTCTTTAAAGACAAAACTACATGCATACCGGTATGTTCTTTGAAAACTTGTAAATTGGTGTACTATAGAATCTATGAGAAGCTGGAGGTTGCCTCAACTTAACAAGACTCTATGAAATCCATGAGTCAAGCACATGTTCACACCTCACATAATCCTACATAAAAAAGCAAATTATCACTAGATTATATGCAGATTTAACTAAAGTGATAATCAACTCATTAACAAACTCTCAGCTCCATTTTCTATGTACTCAGTGTGCATTTCTTAGTTTTCTCACCAATAAAATATATTTTTGCAGATTGTTCTCCAGCCACTTACAGTTATCTGTTTCAACCTTGAAAGATTGAGTTGATCCTGTTTTTTCTCCCACTGGGAACTGCAGAGAGACCCTGGTAAGACACATGATATGAGGTTTGGCACCAAAAGTTGCATTATGCCCTCTCATCTCCATACCCAAGGCCCTGGGCGTGATGCATTGATTCAGCCTTCAGCGCTCCCTTGGCTACACCATGCTAATTCCAACATCCTGAACCCTTTAGAGACACACCAATCTGCTATACTGAAAAATGACATTGATAGTTCAGATCTTTTAAGGCGGTGTGGAAAGATAAAAAAACAGAAGCAAGAGCAATGCAGATTTCAACAATCTTAGTTTGCTGATTGTGCTATGAGGAATACTCATTAGGTGTGTCTCCAATGTCCAAACTTCAAGGTAAATTTACCGGAACTTCCCCAGCCAGCCAAACAGACTGTGTACCGGACTTTTTTCAGATACTTTCAGAGGACCTGAACAGGGGTAAGTACTCGGAAAAGCCCAGTGGAGAAGCTGAGGAACATTTGGTTAATCACTCTGATTGGATGTAACTCAGTAGGAAATTACATCAGCAAATGTTGTCCAAAACAACCAGCATTAGTAAAATTAGAAGAGTTGCTTGTGAAGCACAATGGAAGCACAAGCAAATGGACACCATTCGCACTGCTTTAAAATGACCGTTATTAAACTCCCAACGCCAGAAAACTCAGCGAAAATCCCCCCACAACAACGTAATCCATGGGGCTTTGTTGTCTCGCAGAGCGCCAAAAAAACCAATGCTTTTTCTGGTCATAGGGAGCCTAAAGGTTGGTTTATGCTTGACGCATGTACATGCCACGCAGAAAAGAGATGTGCGGATGGAACGCACGTCAGAACTTGCAGCGTTTATGGTTCCTTCCTACCTTCTGAGGCTTGTCTCCGCTGTGAGCCAATATTCTCCCAGACTGTAGGGGGCGGCATGGGGCTCTAAGGCATGCATCCAACACTACACCATAACAGAAGTAGAAATCACTGTTGTTTTACATTTTTTTATTGCTTCCTCATCTTTTCCGAGTGTGACAGCAATTTCTCTCCACAAATTATTAACAATATTTTGATCACGGTGATCTTTATGGGCCGAATCATAGAGATGTTTGTATTTACGAGCCTCCGCCACTACGAGCTCTTGCCAGTCTGCCATGTTTTTCCGCATAGTTAGAAAATTTCCTAGGTGCGCGGTGCAGAAACTTTGGGCCGTGCGGAGGCCACGTGGAGGGGCGTGGTTGCTAAGATGACATAATTTGGCCGCACGGAGCCATGCAGACCTTGAAGACGCGTCAAGCATTAACCAACCTTCAGTCATGCCCATCTACTTCCGGACCATAGCTGATGATTCTGGAATCAAACTCTATTTTGTTAAACTGAGGTCACTCAAAGACCGATCTACAAAATTAATTGCACATAAACTTTAAAAAAAACATAATTCAAACAATCCAACTGCATCAAGTATTTAGTCACTATTAGCAAACATAAAAGAGAAATTGATCGTTATGACAAAGATAGTGAAAATGGGAGTTCTCCGAAAAACTCTTATTGGAACAACAACCAATTAATATTTAAGACTCAAACAGAAATGAATATCCAAGCTCGTAGAGGACCAGTCTGTGAAATTTCCAGTGTGCTGTGAAGGTCATGGTGAAAACAACAGCAGTGTGTTTCCAGGTGTAGCCGCGTCCATTGTCTCCTTCCTCATATGGGCATGTTCGGTGTGTGCCTTTGTCCTTGTGTCAGCAGGCAGGACATTCTAAATTATTTTGCTCAGCTGCCTCCCTGAACTCTTGCTACAGCACGTCAATACACACACACACACACCCACACACACACACACACACACACACAACCATTCAGAGCACAGCTCATGTCCATCATGCACTTGAATCCTACATAAAAAAATGCTTTCGTCCTTTTTTTTTCTTCTGTTAATTCCCGATCAGAGATCTGAATTTTGTTTTTGTTAATAAAGCTGTGATTGAATGGATGGAGTTAGTGTTTATTAGGAAATATGTTCTGAATTAAAACAAATGGTTATGTCTTCCCCTTTCTTGCTGCACACTCAGTAAAACTGTTCATTTCCCCAGGAATGAGGGTCTACATGGCATGTGACTTTTTTTTTAGTAACCTTCAGCCTACAGACTCTTATGTCATGTGTGATCACTTCAGCAATGTTGCTGGGCATTTATTTTCCCGGCTATGAAACACTGCCTCTGAAGAAACCAGCAGCAGCCACCGGAGCGTGAATCTTCATGTAACCGTTGTTATTGCCCTGATCAGTGGTTTGTAGAGATATTGACTGATCTTCTCAGTAATCACAGCAGCAACACTCGCATCTTGTTTATCACAAATAAAAAACACGTGGAGTTCCTATCCGGGCCCTGAAACCTATAACTCTCTCTCATCTTGAGGCTGTGTTTATATTCTCTGTCATTACACGAGTTAATCAAATTCGATTTGGGACTTTTCATGGAGAGATGCTACAAACAATATAATTTACTCAGGAGCAACAGAGTCAAGGGTTTTCCTCATCAGGAATGGGGCTCATATCACACTTGCTGTAGTCAAGCCAGCTCTCGGAAAGATGCTCAAGAAGTGATAAATTACAGACTCGATTTTAGAGATGATTTCAAAATGTGTGTCTGAGTCCCTGTTTAGATGCTGGCTAAAATCCTAATGGGGGGGGATCTTGAAGTGAATAGAGCCCACAAGGGGATAAGCTACTAAATCTTGCAATAAAAGCAATGTGATTTACAGTAAATTCCACAAGGCTGACAGCGCCACAGCTGAGGGCATAAACAGTGCTTTCAGCGCTGCGCCTCAGCTCTCTCTGCTGTGAACTACAATCACGCAGGCATGCTGCTCAGCAGCACTGACTTTGATAAATCACCAGGAAGTCCCACTGTTGGCTTAAAACTAGAACTTGTTCAGTTGCAATTCTGCATTTGTCCCTCTTTAATGTGTATGGAAGTGGCTTTAGCGGTAATCTGTCAGTGATTGATTAGGTGTGGCCAAATCCCCTTTCCGTTCTCCTCCGCTGGCTGGCTCGCTGTTCGGCTGCAGCTGTGTATTTACAGAAAGATGACTCTGTTGTGGAAGAGGGCGCCTTATTTACCTGCAACATAAACACAGTTGCTTCCACATGGGCGACTACAGACCGAGGATGACTACCAGTAAAACCAGAAACAAGGAGTGACATGTTTTGTTGCTGCTGAATTCATGCACCAGTGGATAAAGAAATAGGCTGATAGACCTATGACAGAGCTGCTTTGGGAATAAATCTTGTTTAAAGCTGTCATCCGTGTTCGGAGCAGCAGAAAATGATCCACTGATATCTGAATGCAACACAACCACCTTTCAGACTCGGATATAAAAAAAGCCTAAATGTAACAGATACGAATGTAACCATTAGAACATATTTATTTGCTTTGCGACTCAAGAGGTTGAAAAAGCAATTTAGAAAGGGTGTTGGATATTGATCACACTTACCAGCAATCCATTTTAATTAAATATTAAGAGAGTGTGCCGTATTGATAACAGCTGAACAGCAACTGCTTTTCTTTAGCCGTCACTTTAAAAAAAAAAAGTACAAACTGGAAAAAAGAAGACAAGTTTTAATAACACTCATGTAATTATTTTTGAAAGCGCGGCGGTGTTATATCTGATGCGTGTTCCATTCATTCAATACTTTAGTTATTTTTAAAAGACGTTCTGAGTATGAACATCCGTGCATGAATTTTAATGGAGATACTTAAATGGTAATTATTCCACTCAGGCTCAAACGCAGGTAACAAATGGAATTCAATCAGTGTCCGTGCATAATGATGGTCATTAGGAGAAAGAAAATAATAATGACATCCTTTCTGCATTAAACCTGCAGACACTTTACACAATGATCCTGCAGCCATTATTGATCTCCATGGAGATAAGCAATTGTCACTTTTCAACATTGTGCCTGAATGTTAAATACAGCTCATTTTGTTTTTTCTGCAAACTATTTCAGCCAACACCAAATTTTCATTTAATTTACTTCACCGCTTGAAATCCTTGTCTTGTGTGACATGATTGTAATTTGGGTTCATTGTCACAGCTGCCTCTCCTACTATTTTTCCCCACTGAGTTTTTTTCATAAAAATGAACATCGCTCCTGAATGTGGCTGCAGGGATGCTTTGAGTGTGTCTGATGTGTGAATATGCGCATAGCACTGATACTAAAGATTGGAGGGTTTTTTTTGCTCCTGATTGCTCCATTATGCTTCATTAAGTTGCAGCAAAATGCACAAAAGTTAAAGGTACAATATGTAAAAACTTTACATTTAAATAATAACAAAATAGTCTAATGTTTCAGTCATGTTGGAAGGAAAGTTACATTGAAACAGATTTCCTTTTCAGCCAGCTGGGAGGTTGTCAGTTTTTCTCCTTTCAAAATGGCCAAAGAGGGACGTAGTCTTTGTTTACAATATGTGAGCCAGCATGGTTGCAGTCTGTGCCAGCAAACATTGCTGTGTTGGCATTTGTAATTCGACACCAGCAGGCAAAGCTCCAGAGTTTTTTAAAGAACCAAAGCCAGTAAAAGCAGCCCAGAAGTTGCCATGTTCTGTGACTTCATTGTCGAGGCAGCTGACCACAGCTGTGGCCACAGGGTGGTCAATGCCTGTTGTGGCGGGAACCCCCGAACCCGCTGGTGGACACCGGTGGTTACGGGTTGCTGTCATGCTGAAGAAGGAGTCCTATTGGGTCTTTATGGCCTGTGGGCCTCTGGAGGCAGCTGATGGGTACCGGCAGTCCAAGCGGAATGTGGCTCGCATGGTTGCGGAGGAAAAAATCCAGGTGTGGGAGGAGTTTGGTGAGACCATGGAACAAGACTTCCATACGGCTTCGAGGGAATTCTTGTCCACCATATGGCGTCTCAGGAGGGGAAAGCAGTGCAATAACAACACTGTTTACAGTGGGGAGGGTGTGCTGCTGACCTCGTCTTGGGACGTTGTGGATTGGTGGGCCGAGTACTTCGAAGACCTCCTCAATCCCACCGGCACGTCTTCCAGTGAGGAAGCAGAGTTTGGGGACTTTGAGCTGGGCTCTCCAATCTCTGGAGCCGAGGTCACTGTGGTGGTCAAAAATCTCCTCGGTGGCAAGGCTCCAGGGGTGGAAGAAATCTGCCCGGATTTCCTTAAGGCTCTGGATGTTGTGGGGCTGTGTTGGTTGACGTGGCTCTGCAATATTGCGTGGACATCGGGGGCAGTTCCACTGGACTGGCAGACCGGGGTGGTGGTCCCCCTATTTAAAAGGGGGACCGCAGGGTCTGTTCCAACTACAGGGGGATCACACTCCTAAGCCTCCCTGGTAAGGTCTATTCGGGGGTTTTGGAAAGGAGGCGCCATCAGATTGTTGAACCTCGGATCCAGGAGGACCAATTTAGTTTTTGTCCTGGCCATGGAACACTGGACCAGCTCTATACCATTGCAGGGCTTCTGGAGGGTGCGTGAGAGTTTGCCCAACCAATTTATATTTTTTTTGTAGATTTGGAAAAGGTGTTTGACCGCGTCCCTGGGAGTATGGGGTACCAGGCCCCTTGATACGGGCTGTTAGGTCCCTGTACGACCAGTGTCAGAGCTTGGTCCGCATTGCCGGCAGTAAGTCGGGCTCGTTTCCGGTGAGAGTTGGACCCTGCCAAGGCTGCACTTTGTCACCAATTCTGTTCATAACTTTTATGGACAGGATTTCTAGGTGCAGCCAATGGTAAGGGGATCCGTTTTGGTGGCCTAAGGATCAGGGCTCTGCTTTTTGCAGATGATGTGGTCCTGTTGGCTTCATCAGAACGTGATCTCCGGCTTTTGCTGGAGCAGTTCGCAGCCGGGTGTGAAGCAGCTGGGATGAGAATCAGCTGGGATGAGAATCAGCTCCTCTAAATCTGAGACCATGGTCTTGAGTCGAAAAAAGGTAGAATGCCTTCTCCAGGTCAGGGATGAGGTCCTGCCTCAAGTGGAAGAGTTTAAGTATCTCGGGGTCTTGTTCACGAGTGAGGGAAATGGAGTGGGAGATCGATAGGTGGATTGGTGCTGCGTCTGGAGAGATGCGGGCGTTGTACCGGTCTGTCGTGGTGAAGAGAAAGCTGAGCCGGAAGGCGAAGCTCTCGATTTACCGGTTGATCTACTCCCCTACAAGGGGCTGAAATTAGTTTTCTCCGCAAGGTGGCTGAGCTCTTCCATAGAGATAGGGTGAGAAGCTCGGTCATCTGGCAGGGGCTCGGAGTAGATCCGCTGCTCCTCCACATCGAGAGGAGCCAGTTGAGGTGGCTCGGGCATCTAGTTGCCTCCTGGACGCTTTCCTGGTGAGGTTTTCCGGGCACGTGCAACTGGGAGGAGACCCAAAGGAAGGCCCAGGACACACTGGAGGGACTATGTTTCTCGGCTGGCTGGGGAATGCCTTGGGATCCCCTCGGAGAAGCTGGCCCAAGTGGCAAGTGGCTGGGGAGAGGGATGTCTGGGCCTCCCTGCTTAGGTTGCTGCCCCTGCCACCAGAAGAGGATGGATGGATGGATGGATGGATGGATGGATGGATGGATGGATGGATGGATGGATGGATGGATGGATGGATGGATGGATGGATGGATGGATGGATGGATGGATGGATGGATGGATGAATGGATGGATGGATGGACATAATTTTATTCATTTTCAACAACATTTTGATGGATATTTCCAGAGATTAATGGTAAAAACTACACATTGTCACTTTAAAGCTCCAACTAATCTAAAAAAATCTAAATGTTCAGTCTTTTTTCAAAATTATTTGCATGCTTAATACAATAAAACTCACTAGTTGGAGACTGTAGCATTTGCATCCACATATTGTACAGTAGGCAGCATGTATTGAGTTGTATCCAAGACGACCACTTGGTTGAATAATTAAATAAGATCTCCAATCAAATGATCCATGATTTGCATGCCTTCTGTTGCCAACTAGCTCCATCTGTTTGGTTTTGAGAGCTCTGACACAGTGGCTCGTGTGAGTGAAACAGCAATAATGTAATTGTGGATGTGACAGCTACACCAGATGATGCAGGGACTGTTTGAAAGTCTGTTCCAAGGCATACTGTACAGCATGGTGTCATATGGTCTGAAAGCAAGCACGACAAAAACAGTTTCATAAAGACTCTTTATTGTCTCCTGATCCTGATTATCTTTAGAGAGCTGCCGCAGTGACTGGTCCATTCTTTTAAATGCTCAGCTCCAATGCTGGAATTGCAGTCAAAGCCTGTCCCGAAGCATGGATTATAAGAGCTACTGTGTCTTAATTGAATAGCAGGCTGTAGAGCTTGGCGAGTGGAGGACGATAGTAGCAGGAACCAGTTTGGCTGAGTGCCAGTGGACAATGCAGAGCTGGACTCAGCAGCAGGTAGAGTCCAAATGGAAACCCACATCAGGAGAGACAGCCTATGCTGTTTTGATGGATCTGTCATAGCAGCCTGTGTATGCCCTCAGCTGGAGTTCAAATATCCACCACTAATAACACATTTCTGTACGGTCATCCAGGAAGAGCTGGATGAGCTGAGGGGAAATGTGGTCAGTTTCCCACAAGATAAACATAAATGTTTTTTTGACAAAAGCAAGGCAACTTTGCTTTTTTAATATTTGTTTTTCTTTTTTTCTTCTTAACTGTCCTGTTCTGATGATTTATGAAGAAAAAATGGTGGATCTGAGTGCCACACTATGTCAGAGCAGTTTTACCCTACATCGAGTCCTAGATACTTCACCTGTTGGGTAGTTAACTTTACTGAATTAAGTGCCGTGACAGACTGCACCTGGCCTGAGCAGTAGAATGGGCAGGCAGAAAGGAAAGAGACAAATAAAACTAACAAAAAAGGAAATGGAGAAAAAAGGAAGATGGGGCAAGAACTGATAAAACAAAGTGAAAAAAATGTGCGTTCGTGTGTTGCTCCAAAGATATTATTAGCTTGTCCAAGTACAAATGCATGTAGATACTTTCTGTTTAGTTTTTCCCGTCTCCTTCACCACTAATAATCCTTTTAATTGCATTTTTTTATTTGAAAAATAAATATTCTTTGTGCAGTCATTAAATGTAGTTAGCCGACCTTGGCATTTTAAAAGTACCACAGTATCTACAGTAAATCTAAATCAGGTGATGCAGCTCTTATCGTATATGCACCAACTGTTTGGAACACCTTCATTTTAGGTGTTAGAGAAGCATCCACTTTGAATGTTTTTAAATCTAAGTTAAAAAACGTTTTATTTAACGAATCATATAAGTGAGTCTGATGTTACTGTTTCAAATAATGTTATTGTTTAATATTATTTTTTACTGTTTTTATTGTTTTTACCGTATGATTAAGGATTTATTTTAAACTTATTACTTTTATGCTTTCTCATATTATAACTAAGGGTGCACCAACTGCAGTTTTTGGCCGATCACTGATCTTGAGAAAAACCTGACTTGCCAATACCGATTTTTGCAGATACTGATTTTATCTTAACTAAAAGCAGATTACGTCCATGTTTCAATTTCCTTTTATTGAGAAAACCGACATGAATACTCATGAAACAACACCAGTTTCAACTGGACATGAGGTAATGTTCTCAAATATAAATGAACATATTTAGCATTGCTGTTTGAACTACAAAATCATATTTGTTCCTTTAGACTTTCATTTTTCTAATTTTGAAAACAAAACTTTTGTACCTGTTTTGACACGTGTCCAAAAAACTTATTCTATAGCAATGGTTTGCTTTAACATTAACTAGGGGTGGGCTCTATAAATAAAGTTTTGATTGATTGATTGATTGATTGATGATTGATTGTTAAAAGCATCTTCTGCATACATTTTTCTACATAGATTAGTCTCTTATTCTGTCTCCTTATCTTTGCACTCATCACCAATTTGTTTAGAAGACAATGAAGTGTCTTGGATCTCATTTCCATCAAGAACGATTATTGTTAAAATAGTTATTTTTTAACATATAAAGCGTGTGACCTTTGTCCGTTTAAATCCTGAGACTTTCTCATGATGTCGATAATCTACACTAAAAGGTTCACCAGTCATGTTTATGTTTTAATCAAGATGATTGGTTAACAATTAAATAACAATCAAAACGTGGTCAAAGATGAAGACATTAAAAGCCAGAAAGACATCATTTTCTCCAGTTGTATGCTTTTTATATTAAAGCACATCTGCTTATTTAAATGGCTGATTCCAGGGTCATTTAATTAATGCCTCTCCCTTTTTATCAGCTTCAGTGGCTCCACAGGAACTGAGTGCCTCTTTGCCCATCACACTTAGGTGCTTTTGTGTCCAAGTAAAAGCCCTTTATGATCACATGGTGAGTATTTTTTTTACTTCTTTTATTCTAGTTGATGAAAGTGGATTGAAATCATTTCATGTTTAAAGGGAAATTATGTCTTTTTTCTTCTGTTATGCAATTTAATTCATGTTAGAACATAATTATTGTAAAGTATGAAAATATTCAATTACACCTCTGTAAACTAGCATTCTATGTAAATAATGTTTTTTTTCTCTGTAAATAATTTTTAACTTTTATTTGATTTTTTATTTTAGTTACAAAATGCATTTAGTTGTTGCATTTTGGTCACAATACTTGTCTCATTTTACTGTGTGAAGAGAAATGTGTTTTATCTGAACATAGCTCTGGATGATTATCTGCCAAGTCTTATGACTTTAAGGCAGTTTGGAGGCCTCTCATGGTCCAATACACAACATTCTATGTGGTGTCATTGTAAAATGTAAGCATACACATGCTTATTAAGAGTTTTCCAGCGATTTGTGTGACATCTTATGGTCAATTTTTAACCAGGGAACAGCCATATATTCCATTTTATGAGTTTTTTAAAAGGTTGTTGAACTTTTATAGGATAAACAACGTTAAACACTTACTCAGATTTTAAATTGTTTGTTTTATGGAAATGTCTGAAGATGAATTTACGTTAACTTGAGGATTATTCAAACGAGTATTTTTATGCCAGGATAGCTGTTACTGTTTTAATTTAAGATGTCTTTAGGGTTTCCTTTCCAAAGACATGTAGGTAAAGATATAGTGCTGTTATCAAGAGGCAGGTTTGTTGCACAGAGAAAGAGAGAAAAACAAACAAAACACAAAACCATTTTGTACAGTATATTCATATTTATGGAAAAACAGTTGAGAATAAATATAAAGTATGGATACTAGCTTTTTTACCGTTACATACATATAGTCTAACTCTTAACTTTCGATACCAATATAAACCAATACCAATATATGTGGAGTCCCCCTACCCCCCCTCCCCCAAAAAAGAAAAAACAATAATTTTAGGTAACCAAGATCAAATATTTCCCTACATGCAAACTTAAACTTTAAACATTATTTATGCAAAATATGACAAATTCTTGAATTTATGTTAGGTCAGTTGAGTCAAACAAGCAAAAATATCTCAAAAACTCTACCTCGGATCTATCATATGTTGACATTTTGAGTGAGAGGAGAAGTAGCTGAAGAGTTTGATGTATAATATGTGCATGGTTTGTAAAAGTTATCGCACTGAAAGAATAAATACCGATACCGATAACTTCCGATATTACATTTTAAAGCTGTTATAGTGAATCTGCAAACAAGCTTAATGCAAACACGGTCACAGAACACTCACCCCTCCACTCGGGTATCTTCCCTGGATCCGTGTCCACCGGAACTGGAAACCCACATTACCAGAAGAAACCAGATAGCGCTAAACATCAGTCGCCATACGTCCAAACGTCTTTTGTTGTCCGTGACTTCAAATGGTGTTTTTCTTTTTGGGACTCTGGTAGTTTGTCCTGAAGTTGAAGTGGTAGCAGCTGGCTGGTTCTCCTCTGATATTATTGAGCCACAAATCTCTCACACCTGTGGTGTTCTGTTGCAAAATATACGGGCATGTAATGAATGGAGGACCCAAGGGAAGTGCGGAAATGCGGCAGTTCGGAATCCATTGCTTTTGTTCTTTTTTAACACAGCATAGTAAAAAAGATAGTCATTTCCCTTTAAGCTGACATGTTTCGGCTAGCAACTCTTCATCAGAGCTCGCCGGTCTCTGTGGCGTCACTTCCTTTTATCCGCGGGCAGCAGAGGACAATGTCGCCCTCTACTGCCCATGTTCTCCTTGCCGATGACACAGTCACATGCGTGATCCAATATGTAGACTCCATCGTCTCCTTTCATGGTTTTGTGTCCACGTCTCCTTATTTCTATCGCTTCTTTGATCCATCTTTTGTATTTTTGTTGTTCTGTGTTTATGATCCGTGTACTGTCCCAGTCCATTATATGATTTTCTCTTGTGCAGTGATCTGTTATGGCCGATTTCTTTATTTTGCTTTCTGCTTCTTGTTTTGCTGCTCATGTGTGTCTCCGACTTGTTTCCTTCTCACACTCATTTTGATGTTCTATTTTTCATGTGTTGTGTAGGCGTCCTGTTTCTCCTATGTATGTTTTATTGCAGAGTTTGCATGGTATTTTGTATATGACCCCATATTTTCTTCCTGCTGATATCTTGTCTTTTGGGTGTACCAATCTTTTTCTCACTGTCATGTATGGTTTTGTTGGTGTGTTGATATTATGTTTTTTCATCGTTGTTATTATGTTAAAAAAGATGTGCGGTTCAGCTTGCTAGACCGACAACCGGGTGGTCCAATAGTTGCTTTCGGTTCGAGCCGTGTTATTGGTGGAGGTTTTAAGACAAATGCGAGAACCACTTTATTATTTTATTTTTATCTCCACAATATATTTGTGGCCATACTATGTTAGAGCGTTGTTAAGAGGCATGAAAAAAATGTTTTATGCTAACTTGTTTTCCACATTTTTTATTGCAGCTTTAATGCATTTTTTTTGGATGAAGGCACTAATCCTAATGTTCCATCTGGGTGATTTAAGGTTAAATATGGTTTAATGAAGTGTTTGCAAGAATGGTGTTAGGGTTAGGATTTCACAAGGTGTAAAATAATTTAGAAAAAAAATTAATTGTTCTTTAAAGTTTAGGTGGCAAAACTAAACAATATATTCTTTATTGAATTTTATTCAATTTTTTACCCTAAATATATCAGTAAAAGTAAGTAAAAAGAGTAAAGGTCCAAATATTTTAATATTCACAGTATTTTTGTAGTTTTGGATTCAAACACACCTGTAAAAAGACAGCCATTAAACTTTTTTATTCTCTTTTTACCCCTGGAATTGATCGTAGAAAATAGTGGCTAAAGAAATGCTCTCAACTCAAGATGAAAACGTTAATCAAACAGAAAAGCTGTTAAAATATATGCCCTACCTCTTGCTGAAAAATCTAATACAGCAAAGACAAATGTGAGAAAGGCAGAGGCTTGTGAAACACGCTGCCCGGAGTTTGATTCATTTTGCAAGGCGATGCTTTTCCAAACAGCTCCAAGACTTCCTGATCAGCTGTAAGCCCCCGGCTTTCACACATAAGTCACCCAGAGCGATGGAGTCCCCCTCTGTTTACTCACTCCAACCCAAATGATCTTTCACAAGTAGACCACTTCAGTTGTGAAATGGAATTTGCCAGGGTGTTCGGTCTTGAGTCTATTTCTCTGTACGCTTTACCAATTCCCAAACAGGGCTCAGTCGCTCACAGATAATGTCTGTGTGGATTGAGCCCGGCTCCTCTGCTGTTTTAATGGCCCACGGGAAAAGGCATTTGATGGAAGTAAAGAACGCTTCTTAAGCACATACCCAGCTCTGAATTTTATTCTGTTTAGTGCTGCACATGTTTAACAGCAATTGGGTGGAATTTATTACTGTGAGTGTATAATTTAACATGATACCGGTTTTAAAAATTCATTTGCTGCCAGTATTAATAAAGAACTGAGAGGTATAAAAGAGGAATAAGAGGATGCCACTGAGATTATTGCCAGCGGTTTAATATTTAATAGGATTTAATATAAAATGTAGTTTTTTCCCCACAAAAGCACTGGTTTGTTTTGGCAGATATATGCTTACATATTAGAGTCTGAAGAGCGTAACTGATGGCTTTATTTTTGCAGTGGTTGACAGTATTACTGCTGTGGTATGTAGTTATGATAAATGGTTGTTTAGGAGGGCTGCGTTTACTTTGTAGAGTCATTATGAGAATATTATGTATGAGAAAACAGTCATTAATATTCATTATAATTGCAAACGACTGAGCTGAATGCTGATGGAGTGTGTTCAGTTGCCAACACGAGCCTGCCATTCCTAATGCATTTATCACCGCATTTGTACAGCAATCAATGTAGGTGTTTAGGTGGATTTGTAACTCAATCTGACTTTTAGTCAGAAACCCCATAAAACCCTCCAGGGAGGCATAAATTAATGCACCAAAGTCACAACAGTGCATTGCTTTAGTCATAGGATAAAGCCTGAAATTTTGCGTTGTGAGAATATTTTAATTAAATATCCGTCTGGTCTGAGTGGAGATTACAGTTTTAAATAACTCCAGTATGGATTATGTCATTGTGGTTTATAAACTTTATTATAAACTGTTACACCACTATCACATGTGCTGTTTAGTTATTCTGGTGGCTATTATTTAGTCCCAGCTTGAAGTGCCACTGACTGCACTGAAAATGAAAAGTTGCTGCTGATTCTGTTTGCACACATAACTGTTTAAAGGCGTCCAGGAGTTTAAAATCACATTTTCCTTGTTGTTGTTGAATATAGGCAGCTTGGGGTGTCTAATGTAGCATACCAAAGCCTGTGCCGTCTCTGACCTTTGTAAATTAGTAATGTTGTAAAGGCCACGGAGAAACGGTTTGTTCTGAGAAAAGCTGGTTTAACACATCATAAGCTAAAAGCCTTATACCAGAGCGTAAGACACACACATTTCACTGTATTTACATACTCTGCCATTCAGTGCGTTTACATGCATCAGAAAACCGAAGTGTTGCCCTAAAAAGACCAACGTTGTTTTTTTAAACGCATGTAAAGGCGTTAGTCTGGCTGAAGGTGAATTGGTTCTAATCGGGCTGAAGCACCCAGATAACGTGGTAGCAATCTGAATTCATTCTGCATGTAAACGGGTCAGCCGAACTGAATCGATTGGACGCTCGCGTTCCGGAAGTGACAATACCGCGGAAGCGGTCTTCTCTTAATATCAATGCCACAAAGTAACACGTGTAACAACATCAAACAGTTCAGTATGTACCAAATAAGCAGGTGCTGAAGCGTTGTTGTCCATTCCTTCAGCCATTGTGCATATCCTGTTTCAACTCCATCTGCTTCACTCCCACCAGCGTTTGTTTACTATTTGGGTTGCTACAAGCTAACCGGAAAAATGCCGACATGACAGGGCGCATGTCGCCACCTACTGTACCGGAGTGGAACGAACTTCATTTGAGACTTTGGTTTTCTAATGCAAATGTAAACTAGGATAACTACTCCCAGCTTATTATCATAAGATCAACGTGGATCGACTACTTGTGCATGTAACCGCACTGAGTGAGAGACTTTATCCTTTCAGACTTCTCCGTTGCCTGAGGAGTGCTGCAAAGCAATTTCCCGCCAGGACAACAGAGACCGTAGCGCCACCATTGCAGTCACGTCTCTGGTTGACGATAGTGTATTTATGATGGTGTATTTGTATTTACGTTATGTAGCTACACATTATGAACAACCCATATCACCCTCTGCATGAGTCGGTGGGTGTGCTGAGCAGAT
The DNA here is from genome assembly GCA_006937985.1 of Aphyosemion australe. Lineage (NCBI taxonomy): Eukaryota > Metazoa > Chordata > Actinopteri > Cyprinodontiformes > Nothobranchiidae > Aphyosemion > Aphyosemion australe. The sequence goes on along the minus strand of SSNS01000032.1, from coordinate 1,735,521 downwards.
CTTTTAGTGTGATACACTCTCGCTGCAAGAAAGGAGTGCTTCCGCAGATCATTCATTCCAACAGCAGTTAGGCTTTATAACACATCATGATGTCATGAGTCACTCAGTCACTTTAACGCTACGGTCACCACTCCATGCACCTGATATAGATATGAGCATGTGCATGCATATGTGTATGTATATGTATGTATATACAGCGTGCGTGGATGTATAAGTACATGTGTACGTACATATTCATGCCTATGCTTATAGATATCTAGTACTTGGACAGTAAATAGTAGTTGTAGTAGCAGAATGGCTGATATTTACTATTACTGGCACATTTTTTACAACCCTAAACTATAATGTTTATTAATGTGTTGTGTGTAGACAGAAACTACTCTTGCATATAGTGTCTTGCTTTATCATACTATCTTATTTTGTATTCTTGGTTACTCTTGTACTCTTGCTATCTGTCCTGAGCTGTGCTGGTAACACGCAAACTTCCCTGTTGTGGGATCAATAAAGTCCTATCTTACATGTATTTGAGAGACTTTTTAACACAGACCGATTTGCTGGTCATTCTCCTCCACCACTTCATGCAGTCGCTACCTCCAAACCAACATTTCCAGTAATTTCCTTCCAACAATAAAAATTTTGCTGCGTATTTTTGTACTCCTTCAGTCACGGGTGTAGACATATTTTTATCGTCTGACATCTGTGAGACGTTCTCCGATCTGCTCCTTGCCTGTTACTAGATATCTTCAGAACTAGTTTCATTTTTTGAGAGGGAAACAGCTGTGCTGTTGATACATTTAAAGGAAGTGGTGTCCTGACCAATAACAGGCTTGCGGTCTCCGTCGCTTTTGACGAACAACTAAAAAACTGGGCATGTCTCTGTCACTCTCTCTGTGGGTCTGCTGCAGAGTGCTTGCATCGACGCATCATGGCATTGCATTTCTCCTTCATCGAGCTGACGGAGAAGTATAAATCAGGCTTTAGACACACCACCTTAAATTAGCATGTCCCAACACAATTCAGCATCAACAATTTATAAACGGTAATGCTAACTGCAGAACAATGGTTGCATGAGCTACTGCTAAAGTTAGCCCCAGCCACTGCAAATGATAACTGGAGCTACTGCTAATGTCCTTTTGGATGAGAGGAAAACAACAAAGAAGAATGTTGGAGCACTCATGTTCCATAAGGGTAAACTGGCCAATCAGAATGCAGCTCATTTAATATTCACATCCTGGCCGAGTAGGCGGGGTTAATGTGTTTTGTATTGTAGGGCTTTATTATGGGGTTGTGTTTGGCTATTTATCAGGGCTCCTGGAGCCATTTTGAGTCCCAACAATGTTTCATAAGCTATAGAAGCTCAAAGAACAGAAAAAAAGACTCCAAAAAAAAAACGACTTGCAAGTTCCAGCAATGCAAGATCTATATAATAATCATGCTTAAAACAACTATGATACTTTTGAAACTGGAGATGTTTGAAGATGGCAGCAGCAATAAGCTTTGGGCTTTGTTCCACTTGGACAAGCTTTCAGCTCATAATTATGGTCAGGACTGGCGTCTATTTCTGTAAACTGAGGTTGTTCAAACAGCAAACTTTACCAGGTATGGTATTAACTCCCCAGAGGGTGACTGGATTCTGTTTTTAAAGGCATTTTCCTTTTAATCCAAGCTGCTTCTTTCAAGCGTCCCGTCTACAAAATCGAATGTGACAAATTTTGGTTAACTGAGAATTTACCATTGTAAGAAAATAATCATTCTTATCTTTCCACAGAACTCTGCTTCAGAACTTCTGAACTATCTGATTCACACACTTCATTTTTTGAGCTCGGCTTGCTGCCTCATAGTCTCCTGCAGATGCGGTTTTCCTATTCTGGTTGAGTAGAGCTTGAATTTTGTTTGTAGGTGGTAATTGGAGCAATGTTGAAGTGAGAAGCACTGATACATTTCCTAGTCTACACGTGAATGAGGCTAGCAATGGAAGGAAAAGGTCAGGCCCTGGACTTGCCTTTCTCCCCCAGGGCCCTGAGCTGCAGGGGCCGAAGAACACCACAAACAATTAAACATGTTGCTTCTCAGGGCAGAGCAGGCGAACTGCTGTTGGTTAGAGAAGTTTTTTTCCTCTTTCTACCTCTGTGGGTTGTTGTTGGTCACTCTTCAGAGCAATAATCTGCAGGTCTGAGCAATCAATACAGCCACGACAGCTTCAGCTTCCATTAGCGCAGGCGTCTCCTGAGTGCCTGTGCATGAGGAGAGGAGGACAGAGTAGGCATTAGCAAACACATCAACACACACACACACACACACACACACACACACACGCACACACACACACACACACACATATATTCAAGCTCATGCTCAGAATCACTCGCTCACACATGTACACACATTGACCAGACACCAGCGCAGTGGATACAAACACAAAAAAACAGATAAGTGTAAAACAAAATAAATGTTATAACCATTAAAGGTTATATCACTATCTGATCATTCACACAATACTTTGCCATAAAAATAAATGTTTGTTAGTTATGAAACATTTTATTTATGAAAGTTAATTAACAACACCACGGTAAAATACATCGAAAGACTTTTTTGCAGCGTAGAATAAATTAGCAAATGATCCAGGACTAATGTGTTTAACACAATATTTTAATGGTAAGTCATTTGTTTTATAATACTTTTTACGTTTAAAAAAAAGTCTTAAAAAAGACATTGCTGGGTTTCTCATGACGTAGCGTCCCTGCCTCTTCCCTGCCTCTCCTATTGAAGTCCACGTAAACAAATGCAGACACGGGTCAAGCAGGAGCTGCCTCTGCACAGATCCCTGTTTACTCTGTTGATTTGGCGTTAAAATGCTCAAATTCTGTGTTGTCTATGGTTGTTACAATTGCTCTAATCGTGACAAAGACCAATGGTTTTTTTTGGGTCCTGAAAGTAGTGCGCCACAAAGGACGTATTTTAAAAAAAACTTACTGAAAGAAGACGGCTGAAGTGGATCAATAATCTCCGGCTAAAAACATTAGGAGCTGAAACGGACAATGCTAAAGTTTGCAGCGATCACTTTCTAACAGGTAAGGGTTTACTAAATGTATTTATACTATTTTATTGAACACAGCCATAAAAACGGCAGGTAAACAGTTTGATACTGTTTTCATGTGTCCGTAGCTTTCAGGGTGCTAATGTTGTTAGCAGTTAGCTTAGTGTTGTAATGTGGCGTTTATACCTTATTAAAAACAAACTAACGTACCAGAAATTTAGATTTAAATAGGCCTAGTAAGTTATTTACAAGTAGACTCTAGCACATAAACATACTCATTGTTAGCAATAGCAATAGCATTATTATCATGAGCTAAATAGCACAACTCACTACTGACCTGAGCAAAAACAAGACGACAGTCATTTAGAGCTTCTCAGGATCACTAAATGGTTACCCCAACCTGAAATAAAATAGTTGTAGGCTTCCAGGCTTTTGAAGGCTTTAATTTGGTTTGCTGTATAATACGAGGTATGCAGCAAAAGGTAGTTTTTTATGTCGATCGCTTCAACGCTGGGTAAATCCTCCAGAGAGTATGAAAACGCAGACTTTTTTAAACTACATGGGTCGTAACCTACTTGAAGATGTTTTTGTTCGCAATATCACGTCTGTGCCAGTCCATTTAATGCCTTACTATACTCTTTCCTCCATCGCGCTGTGTTTTGTACTGAAGCAAAACACTTCCTGACCCGCATGTGAGTTTCCGGGTCACGTGAGTGAAACCCAGCAATTGTTCATTTTTCTTGTTAACCCTTTAATGTACAGGTCAACATCTTGGTAGAAACATTTTAGTCCTTGTATTTTATTGAACTGAACTTAACTAAAAAAACTGCTAAAGTAAAAAAACCTCTACAAAATATGGAGATGTTTGAGTAAAAGTTTAACCTTAAATTAGTCTGATCTTAATTTTATTACCTTACCTTCATAGGACTGGAGACAGTATTTGACCATTTGAGCAGATACCTCAAGTCTTGATTGGCAGAAGGTTCTTTAAAAATGGCAAAATAAAAATAGCAAAAACAATAAAGTAAAAAGGTTAGAACGTTAAAATGGTCAGAGAAATGTTTTCAAGTATTTTAGGGAGTTCCTTTTAAAGACCCACTCCGCAACTTTTACACCTTTAAATAATGTTTATTGTAAAATTTTGGTGGCATACTATTATCTATTATGTTCATTTTTGGAGCTGTGATGGTGTTATGGGGTCCCATGTCTGTTTACCGCACTATACAGTTTTTGACCCATGGTCCGCTGGCGGAAGTACTGACTGTGTGTTGCTTTATGGCATCATATGGCAAGCCAAAGGGATCAAAACAGTGTGTGTTCTAAACGAGTCCACCAAAACTTGCGTCTTGAATCAGCATCAAAATCAGAAAGCCTTTATTTATCCCCTAGGGGCAATAGGGTATTCTACAGTTGACGTCACCACGCAAAGGCTGCTGGGAAGGGCCATACTAATAAGCCGCATCAACAATAGAAAATATACAGTTTCAGAGCGTTTTGACATCGATATGAAGGCATAAAATGGAGGAAGTTGTTTTGACAAAAAAAAAACATACCAGAGAGCTTTTCTTGATGGCGACCCTGCTAATTATCGATCACCAGAACTGAAGCGCTAGCTCTAATGAAAGTGAAAGTAAAAACTAACCCTCGCTAGCAGCGCTGTTGTTTTAAATGCCATTATTCCCATCACGGCTCCAGTTCATTACTCACAGTGCTCAAGTAACATTTTCTCAAGGTAGTTTTTTAACTGTCAGGTTATCATTTGTGTCCCTACTTTTTATATTCCACTCACCTCTGGTCAAAAGACTTTTTCGTGGACGTTTGGGTGGACATGCTGTTTGGCCGAGACGTTCAGCTGGACCGCTGCCTCTAACTCTCCGTTAACAACGCTGCCTCTAACTCTCCGGTAACAATGCTGCCTCCACTCTCCGTTAACAACGCTGCGTCCTGCATTAACTCTCCTCCGCTGCTCCTCCTGGATAACCCCACGACTGAGAGCGTCGTTACGACAGGCGGCTGGTCATTCTCGTAGGACTTTCCCCTCCAGGAAGATGTAAGTAACAAATATACGTGCTTTTCTTGATCTGCTCCACACAGTTAAAATCCGCTCGTCCAACTTAAAAACTACCACCGCTTTGCTTCTTCTGTCTTTAGCTTAGCCCATGTAGCTTTCCAGCTGTTTCACGTGGTGTCGGCCTGAAACTGGCGTCTCCGGGTCTGCAGCGTTATAGACTTTACCGGCTTTGGAAAAGGGATAAAAAGTCCTCTCCAACATCTGATCTGGGCGTCTAGAGTCCGATTAGCACCTCCCCCAGCAGCAGCGTTAAGTTCCTTGCTGTTTGAAAATCTTTAGGAGACGAAAAATAACTTTAGCTAGATCGGAGCGCCTCAGTCCCATAGGAACCCATACTAAAATATAGATTGTTTGTATGACCATATTTCCCAGAGTGCTTTGCGGCAATCTATTTTTAGCTACTGTAGAAAGCTCTATTGAACGCGCGTTTTGCCATTAGAACTGCATGTACTACGGACTCTGACCTAGCCGTGCTGTTAATAAATAGGAAAGTAATAAATGATTTCACCAGGGTTATTGTGTTTGGTTGGGCATAAAGTTGTTATACAGTCCTGATAAAACTATTTATTCAATGTGTGGAGATGGAAAAGTTTGTTTTTGTTGTTTTGCCTGATATCAGGAATGTTTGATTTTAAAATGTTTGATCTTAAAATTTGATTTTACAACAGCAAACCTTGAGAGGGCGACAGGGAGCATATGTGTGCAAAGTTCAGGAGTGTGTCTTTAAAGGGTCACTAATAAAAGGATTGCTATTTTATATTATTAACTTACATTACGTATTACCTCTAATGAAAAGATAATACAAAAAATTGAAATTTTCAATGTTTTTTTTGTTTATTTGAAAGCTAAAGTGTTACCCTTTCCTTCAACAGCAGTCAACACCATGGTGACCACAAATAACCTATAAGCTATAAACTAAAATAAATGTATGAAACAGAATAATCTTTTAGATTTTTGTCCATTATAAAGACTTGTGTCCGTATCACCATCTCTTGTGATTGTGTATATCAGAGAAAGCTGTGATATCACTCCTATTTATTCCGTGACCTTTTTTATTTACATCCTTAGCAATTAGTTGATGAGTTTGTCTGCACTTGTCCGTATCGTCGGATTGTAATCAACCCAAACGGAAGAAGCCTGGTGTTCGAGGACCCTTACCACACCATGTTTTATTAATTACCAAACAATAATCAAATGTTGTTTGATGAAAGGGAGGCACCCAACAAATGTTAACCTTCTTAGAGTGCACAACAAGGATGCATAAAATCATCTCAATAACCCTGGAAATAAGATTGCTGTGCAGTAATTATCTTCCAATGAAAGTGTCTTCAAGAATGCTTCAGCTGATAATTACTTTCAGTAATATTCATTACACTCAAAAGCAAAATATGCTTTTTTTACTGATTTATTTATTTAAAGAAACACTTGGTGGAACAGCAGAAACCAGTATTTTCTGCTGAGTTCAAAATGTGCTACAACAAAAACATTTATCACTTATTAGCTGCAGAAAAAAGGTTAAAAGATTATTTGAGTTTAAAAGTTAATGACATCACAAACAAAACCAAATTTAAAAAATAAAATTTTGAATTTTTAGACTAACAAGTTAACCAACCGTTCTGTAATAAATAGAACTATTTTATGAGTAAATTATTAAAGGTTCGGTTAATAATTAGATTTTGTGCCAGTAAAGTACTTTTAAAATAATTACTGTTAAATTTAATAAGTTACTTTTGCTGAAACTCTTCAGACACTTCCAGTTTTGTGTGTATCACCTCCAGCTGGAATTTCATCATAGTTCTGCTGAAGTGTAGCCTAGAAATCTAGACAGACAGCAGCAGAAAAAAAATATTTTGCACTGCATGTTGGTCTAGCCACGCTCCACTGGAACCTCCGCAGCCTAGACCAGTATTGTAGCTTGCCAATCACAGTGCTCTATCGGTGTGGGCCAATCACAGTGATCTATCGGTGTGGACCAATCACAGTGCTCTATTGGTGTGGGCCAATCACAGCGCTCTATATGTTTGGGCCAATCACAGCGCTCTATCGGTTTGGGCCAATCACAGCGCTCTATATGTTTGGGCCAATCACAGCGCTCTATATGTTTGGGCCAATCACAGCGCTCTATCTGTTTGGGCCAATCACAGCGCTCTATATGTTTGGGCCAATCACAGCGCTCTATCGGTTTGGGCCAATCACAGCGCTCAATCGGTTTGGGCCAATCACAGCGCTCTATATGTTTGGGCCAATCACAGCGCTCTATCGGTTTGGGCCAATCACAGCGCTCTATATGTTTGGGCCAATCACAGCGCTCTATCGGTTTGGGCCAATCACAGCGCTCTATATGTTTGGGCCAATCACAGCGCTCTATCTGTTTGGGCCAATCACAGCGCTCTATATGTTTGGGCCAATCACAGCGCTCTATCGGTTTGGGCCAATCACAGCGCTCTATCGGTTTGGGCCAATCACAGCGCTCTATATGTTTGAGCCAATCACAGCGCTCTATCGGTTTGGGCCAATCACAGCGCTCTATATGTTTGGGCCAATCACAGCGCTCTATCGGTTTGGGCCAATCACAGCGCTCTATATGTTTGGGCCAATCACAGCGCTCTATATGTTTGGGCCAATCACAGCGCTCTATCGGTTTGGGCCAATCACAGCGCTCACATTGCTAGCTGAAGTATCTATATGATGCTAAACTGAATGAATAAAATAATTGTGTTTTGTATTTGTAAAACCCAGCGTACAGACTTAGGGGCAAGTAATCGGGTGAAAACTGAATATTTTGCCAAAATTTTATTTAAATAAATATACTGTAAGAACAAGATAGTTTATAGTTTTTAAATGTGAAAATGATTTTGTTAGAACAATAAAATTATCACTTTATAACATGATATCACTCTAATTTTTGTTTTGTTGCATGGCAGCTCAATGGTTTCATACCTATAGAAAATAAATGCAACTTACAAAAAAAATACAAAAACCTATAATAAGTATACATTTTGATTGCGGGGCAATAGCTACAGTCACACAAAAGCAAAAATTTAGCAAAGAATAATTCATCTAAAAAATAGTATTAATACAATTACAGAACTATGAAATCAGTGACTTTTTTTGTTTCTATTAATTGTCAGTAGAACAGCTGTAATAAATATGACCTTTCTTTGTTCACATAGTTACATAAATTATATTTCTACTTGGAGTTAACCAAAACCACGGTTTTGGTTACGCAGCGAGGCAACAGTTTTGTGCTACCATGGGAAGGACGTGCTCCTCTGACTGGGTCAAACTGCACCTTTACAGACCACAGTGTAAACACAGTTCTGTAAAAAATAACCTAGTTCATCTAAAATATACATACATTTAACCCAGTGTTTCCTTGGCTTTATGTTCTTACAGATTAGATGTAGAAACATGAAATTATAAGATCAAGCATGCTCACTGTTCTCCCACCACCTGAGCTGTGACAGTCCTTTAAAGCTGCAATTATCAGAAGATTAACAAGTTCGTGCTCCTACCAAAGGAAGCTGTGAGAATGAATTTTGGTTCCAACAGCACTTGGCGGCTTGCCATAGCTGAAGGTGACAGAAATCTTGCCGATCTTGCACGACATTGAAGGGGGATGGACAGAGTCGGCTGGGTGGAGCTTCTGAAACCGAAAGTCATTGCTGCTTGGGCTTCCACCCTGCCCTCCCTGCCCCGGTCCACCAGATCAGCTTTACTCAGCAGATTCCTCTCCTGTGGGAAACATGGGAGAGGCAGCAAGCAGCTGAAAACTGCCTTACCCAACACGTGGCTAAAGCCTTTACTGTCCTAATGCTAATTATTGATCAGATGATTAAGGCAGATGAAGAGAATTTTTTTCTTTGAAAGCGTGAGCTGTGGTTGTAGAGAGAGTTGTCAAATAATCAATACTTTCAATCAAGTCAGAAAGCTCTTCTGCCAGTCACGCTGACTAAGGTGATTACAATTGAGTCTTAAGACAATGAATAACTTCACAGAGCTTCCTTGAACACACTTAGACTCCTCGCAGGGATTCTAATGAGCTCAGACCTTCTAAATGTGCCCTTTAAACTACTTTAGCGAAGATCCTGAGAGACTGGGCAAGCAGCATTGTTGATGAATAACCTTAGTTTATGCATTCAAACTGCGATGATTAAATCACCACAATAAATATACATAGTCATGGTCCATGATTGTAGCACCTGAAACCACATTTGAATATTTTTTATCTGTTCCCACATGATGTTTATTACAAATATTATGACTCAAGTAAAAATATTAAATAAAAGTAGACATGCTTGTATTCCCATATTTAAAAACATATTTTTGGACTGTAAAAAAACAAAAAAAAAACGTTTTAACTATAAGCAGTGACACTGACTTTGTCTTATTTTTCAAATATTTTAACTCCCTGTCACAATTTTAAATTTAGAAACCATTTCTAAATTTTTTATTCAAAATTTTGGGCAATTTTCACTATTTTTTACATTTTTGTGGAAACTGACAAAAAACAGTACGTAAACATGTTGTCGGATGTTTTTGGATACAAACAGGATTTGATGCATTTTTCAATGCAATGCAGCACAGCTTTAAAAATAATGTATTTTAACAAAGATGGAAATTTACGTTTTAAAACTTGCAAGAATAAGAACACATTTTTTTATTATTTTGCAAAAATTTTTTTTGAAAACTTGGTCTTTTTCTATCCTTATGATAGAAGCGTATTCTTTCATTCTTTTGTGTACGCCGCTCCTCACTTTTGGAATGCTCTCCCTCTCACCGTACGAGAGTCCTCAACGGTCTCGGTCTTTAAGTCTAGGCTGAAGACTCACTTTTATGAGTCCTATGGTTGATTTGACCATTTTTTATTGAATTGCTGTGAGTGTCTGGTTTCTGCCTTTTATTGCTTGTTTGGGTATCATGCTATTGCAATTGTTTATTTCTGCTTGTTTTTCAACTGTAAGGCGCTTTGTTCAGCTCTCATGCTGTGTTTCAATGCGCCGAACAAATAAACTGGTATGGTATGGTATGGTATGGTATGGTATGGTATGGTATGGTATGGTATGGTATGGTATGGTATGGTATGGTATTCTTGACCTCAACAAAGTGTTTTTTAAAACGTATTTTGGTTGATATTTGTGTTTGCAACAGCAGCAAACTAAACAATAAAAAGACTTGTTTTGCTCGTTTTTATCACACTTCCTTTGTTTCTCCACTTGAAAAACAAAGATTTAGCTGATATTTTTCACTTTCTCCATATATTTTCATTATGAAAATATAACTAGGACAGCCCTCTTGTTAAATGATAATTCAACAAAAGTAGAAAAAATGAAAAACCTTTTGGTAAATCGGGTCTTTTGCAGAATTCTTACACCTCTATTGCATCACCATGCTGAGTAACCTGCAACAGAGAAGCAAAGATTCAAGGAGTTGCATGCTAGGGATTTTCCTGTCTGTCTTTAGCAGGCAGCATGTAGCGGTGTTCAGCCCTTCGAGGCTGACACCAGCCTTTCAGGGAGCAGGTGACTTGTTAGTACTCTAAGCAACAACGGGAACAGATGTGTCCCTGACAGTGGATGGATGGTCAGGGTCCATCTGGTCAGTGCAGCCCTGGACAGGAATGATGAATACAGCTTCATCAGTGAATGGCTGTCATCAATCGCGTGGCGTGGCGATGGCCGGTGACAGCCATGGGGCCCCAGGTGTGGTGAGCCAGAGCTGGCTGGCTTTGGAATGCAGGTCAATCAGACAAGTCTGAGCCAGTGGTACGTATCGCAAAGTAAAGTGCATACATTACAAAGCAGATGAGGTGCAGTGCCTAGGTGGGGTGGGGAGAATCTGCTGGTTTTTTGATACACAGCCAGTCTGGGTCACAGATTTATATCAGCACCGGGCTGTTACAAAGCCATTGTGCTAAGGACGAGTAGCAGGCGTCTAGACAAGTCAGGGCTCTACACTGTCTTCCCCCAACGGTCCCAGATGAAATGTGTTGCATCCTTGTCTCCTTCAGTGCATAGACTACGAGAGGAGCGAAAACACTGACCTTGCTCTGGACAGTTCTGAATATCTAATGGCACCTGGTCCCCTTGAAATGTCACAACTTTAAAGCCACCACTTCTAATGGTTTCATACTGTGGGTGGGTCATTAAGCAGAATGTAGGACAATGGTTTATTAGAATTCATACTGTGAGTCATTTAAACAATTGTAATTCTTTATTCGTAATTGTAAAGATGAAGATCTTGAACAGACACGTATAAAAAGCAGAGCTTCTGTTGGAAAAACAGGTTAGTTTCATTTATCTAACTGCCAGTTGCAAGAAGTTCTACAAAAAAAGACGGTTTTATTGTTTATGAAAAGTCGTTAACCTCTCAAATTCTTTCAGACCAACCTGAAATACCTTTTTTCTCATTGTTAAAGATTATTAGACATATTAATACAACTGTCTCTGTTGTTGTTATTAGCATCAAGGAAAATGCTTAAACACAAATACAAATATAAAGGACGTGTGAGAGAGCAGAGGAATCTAATACATCTTTACTAGCACATTTGGCCTTTTTGTATTCATTAAAAACAAGTTTTAACTACTTTAAATTCTTTATATGTCTGCAAAAATGTTTATTTCCTCCTCAGATTAAAGGTACCCTCTGAGATTTATTACTGGAACATTATAGCTTTAATGCTTGAAATGCACTTTACATAACGATGGCAACCAATAAATTAAATATTTTGTCAAAAAAATGTAAACATTTTAATCACCTTCAATCCAGTGCAGACCCCCTCTTTAAATTATTGGATCATAATCCATACTCCTATGAACGTGTCTCGCCCTGCTGTACATAACACCCCCTGTGAATGGCAGGAGGTTCTGAAAGCTATGCGCTCATGCCATTCATGTCACAAGCACTGACTGTACATATAACGTGAATGAACTCTCCACACCGTCACCCGTACGTTTCTGAAGAGCTGAAATGAAGCCCAGTGGGCGGTTCCCACCACCGCCATCTTGGCCGCGTCATGCGTCTCGTCACTCCTGTAAAAAACATAAATGGAACTGAGAGCGGGACTGTGAGTGTGATGGCAGATGATTGACACCCATCAAAATCTGAGCCTATGTAGCTATGAGCTAACTGAGCTAACCGAAGCTAACGGAGGTTGGCGGGTGCTTTAAACCAGAAAACTGCAGCTAAGTGACTCTGCTACCCTCTGCCTTCTAGGCTGTAACACTTTTAACATGAGGCCGAGGCTGAGGCCTTACTTGGAGTTAGCAGAAGGCAAGCCGCTAGCACTGATGGCTCATCTGCTAACTGTTAATCAAAAGAACATGCTTCAAATAATTCATAAATTCAAGCTTTAATTATACCTAAACAGATGAGTTAAAAAAAAAAAGATTTGTGATGACGGTAAACTTGACAAAATAAACCTAACATGTTATTTTTGAACCAGGCTGTAAACATGTTTATTTCTGCTGTGAAGTTGACTGTCCCTAGTGGATGAGGGGGGAACTGTAATTTTTGTCACTTCCACGTTGGCTTCACTTTTGGCAGCCGGAGTTTGGTCATAAGGTGGTGTTGTACCATGCAACCATCAGGTTCAACGCCTCTGGGGGGAGCCTGAGGAAAGGAGTTGAATCTTTAAATAGTTTCATTTCAGAATGTAGCTGAACAGCTTTTCACAAGAACCAATACTGCACCTTTAAAATAAGAATAATAATTCATGGATTTTTTTGCTTCCCCTAAAGGGGTTGTCAATATACTGTAACATTTACAGTTTTTTTGTTTAAAGTGGATTTTTTACATTGATTATTATATTTTTAGTATGTACAAAAATAAAATACATAAACATTGCATTTTGCGACCTGAAATAATTGCAATCATCACAATTATTAAATGATTTTAAAGTTGCACAGTCATGCATCACAGTAGTACCGTTGGCTTGCAAGTCAGTGAAGAAAACTGGTTGTCAGGTTTTTTTTTTTTTTACCATTGCATATTTCAGGCATTTACTCTGTAAACAGATACTGGTGGCATAAGCCTGCTGTGAGCTGGTTTTGTACATTTTAGCAGCCCTGTCGTTTCCTCAGCAGGGCATCCCTTGGGAAAATCAATGGGAGGAGAAGGCCGTGGGGGAGGGTCCGGCAAAAAAAACAAAAACAAACATATGTGCAGGAATTACATTTCCAAAACACATTCAGGAGTCAGCTGTCTGATGTTTCTCACATGTGACTGGGTCTCTGCGTCTAAACGGGCAGGTGTGATAATCCTGCTGGTTAATGTGCTCATTCTCTTTCCCCCCTCTGACAACTGCTGCCGATGACCATCTTAAGAAGAGTCACTTTTATGTTTGAAGCTGCAATTTCCTTTGTGAGACTCGTAGAAACTGACATTAATCCAGTTTTTCTTCAGCAAAGTGACAAGAGGATGGAATGGAGGTGTCACAGCCGCAGACAGCGGTAGTTTGACTTTGACGGTCCTACTTCAAGCATTGCAGCTGCCTGTATCAGTCAGAGCGCTGTAAATTGGATATCCAGAGGAGATCATCTGTAAAGAACACGTCCACCAGTGCTGTGGGATGAAGCAGAGTCAGAAGACCAGCGGAGATGAGGAAAACCCAGAGAGCAAACAGCTCAGTGTGAAGGCATTCCAGTCATTCTAACAGAATACAGCAAGAATGCTATGTTTCATTTTCTCAGGAGGCAGAACAATGCAGCACGGTGCAGGCACCGCATTGTTCTGTGTGGCCACACTGCTGTTTGTTGGAAATGTCTTTTTGCTGATCTGCAAACAAACTAAGATGATGAGTTTTAATATATTTATTTGAACTTTTAGAGTACATTGCATTACTTGTAGTATAGTTTGACCATGTCATATGTAAAAGTTGACTGCATGCACAGACTGGTGACTGCACTTCACACTGAAGTAATTATTTTAACTTGCATCTTTGCAGGAGAACTTTCTGGGGCTTATGTCATTCCTCATACAGTAAAAAGCTTGTTAGGGTGATAAAAGGATCACTTGCATTGCTTACTCATGGTGTGTGAGTCACTGAGCAGCTAAGAAACATAGTCACATGACTCACTCACATCTGTGTTGGACTGTAGATTCATGCTTTAAAGCAACACTAAAGAGTTTTTAAAACTTTAAGCTACTGCTTTTAAACTGGATTCAGTGGTTCTTGAACCAGAAACTTAAAGAACTTCACATTGGATGGCACTCTGTCTTCTGCTGACCAGAAACTGCACTTACAACAGTTTTGTGGTTCAGGTAGGAACACTAGGCCTTTTCCAAGGGCACTACTCAGAGTAACTTGGATCAGTGCAGCTCGGCCTGGCCACCTTTTCCAAGAGCACAGTTTGGTATTTTCCCAAAATTTTTTTAGTCCCTGCTTCTTTGAGGTTCCAAGTGCTCTGAGTCGGGCCAGCATCGCGACTGAGGCTGCAGATTGGCTAGGGGGCGGAGTCACTGGCTGCTCCTAGCTCTCTGCCTGCAGCCATTTCCTGGTTCAGAGTCTGACAAAAAGCCATAAAACTGAGCAGAATGTTGTATTTCTGTGTAGCATACAGGTCACCTCACACTGTTTACTTATCACCTGATGTTATTTTTGTCTCAAGTTAAGACTTTATATAGGATTGCCTACCAGGCTTCCTGGGATGGTGATGGAAAGTGACATGTCATCGGCGTAAAAGTGAACACTTTAATTTGTCACCAAAAATTGGCAAAAAAGATCTTTTGGCCTAAGAATTTTGCAAACATCTTTAATTGGCTCAGATCTTCAGGATGATTTGATTGGAAGTTGCGTAAACATTATTTTATGTCTTTGTCACCAGAATCATTAAGTAAATCCTGTTTAGATGAGGCTGCATGTGCTGTATTTTGCTGCTGTTGGTGCTTTTTAAGTGTAAATAACAACTGAATTCCATAAAAATAACCAAATAAAACTAAATTGGCCACAGTGTAAAAGTTGAAAATAACATTGCATGAACTATTATGACATTTTAAAGGTTGAAATTTGGTTTTGTTTGCATTCAGATTAACCTTTGCTCGACAAGCCTCAACAAAATGTGACTCCTTCAGATTGAATCTATAACTTTTCTTTGATGTAATTTACCAATTTGAATAAATCTACTATAAATAAATGTAACTTAGTTGAAGAAACTATATATTTTCAACATTTGTTTACCCCAAATCCTCTGTTTAGGGCTGTTCCCTGGTTTGATGTGGAACACCAGCAACAGTGACAGCTTTCCTGTGTGATCTAATCCCAGGATCTCTGCTGCCGGGTGGAATCAGTTGAGTCATTTGGATGCCTTGCTTATCTAATGGTTCAGTGATGGCAGAAGCCTTCAGCCTGCATTAAAGCAGACATCAGACTACAAGTGCTAAAAGAGAAAGTGGCCCGAGAGAGGGAACTACAGTACAAACCAACAATGGCAGCTCCATTTTTTTTTTGTATTTATAGCGCCCAGCAGGTGTCAGCCACAGCGGTCTCTCTGCCCCCTTTGACACCCCGTGGCTGCTGCACTCCACTGTAAGAAAAGAAAGCGAGGGGGAGGCAGGGCAGCTGCCGCCTGGGATTAGGTACCTGAATCCAATCTTGAGGAGCAGTGGGCTCCAGTGGCGTTAAAGTGTTTTCTGGAGAATTTCTCATGTTCCCCACTAGCTGATTATTTCCAGATTTTAGTTCTGCCTCGGTGGAGATGAGCTCCACACAGTTTTGCCAGTTGTGGTTAAGATGTAGCTTGACACTCGCGGGCCACACTCGGATGAGTTGTGTAATCCCATTTGGTAGGAGCGCGTCTCGAAGGCAAATCAGGAGCATTTGTACACACGTCTGAATCTATAGCATTTTAACGTTACATTTAACAGCCGCCACAAATAAATGACTGATTTTTTTTTCTCCTTGGCATTTTTTGCTTCATCAGAAGACAAAGACATTCCTTTCACCTCTCTTTGCCTTCGTCTTTCAGTGTCAGCACTGCTCCGTCTACTCTTGCTCATTAACCTTGCTTGTTCTTCCACTTCATAGGTCTGCTAATATGACCCCCCCACCCACACCTCCCTGCTCTTAGAAAACTCATTCCCTTTGAATAACCAAATGGAAGACTGGAGTTTTTGGCGTGTAACAGCACAGCGACTAGCCTCCAGCAGAAAAGAGTTAGAAAAAGCAAGCTTCAGATCAACAGGGTAGCCTTGCCCAGAACCATTTAGAAAAATGTGTGTAGATTTGTTGCTTTATTTCTTTATTTTTATTTTTTGGCTTTGCGTAATATTTTGTTGGATTTAAATCATAGGTTATAGGAACCGTTTTTAAATTATTCTTACTGGTTTTATACTTTTTTGTATGTTGGAATAAAATGTTGCTCAGGTTTTGTTGGTGCAGAATAAAAATAGACCTTGATGGAAGGAAAATGTGTGAAACTGGTCAGGGCTCTATCCTTCAATATCAAACACACGTTTTGTGTGCTTATGTTCAAGTTCTTATTACAAATCTCAAAAAAGTAACTTGGGCTTTCCATTAAAAAAAAAAAAAGATTGCAAAGCTAATTTCAGATTTCATAAAACACTTGGAGGATTTTGTTAAATTAATTTGGGATGCTGCAAAAGCAATGTGAGATCTTGTAAAACGTTTTTTTCTTTCTGGGATGATGCAGAATTCACTCTCTGTCTCCCAAAATTACACTATGTTGTCTTTTATTTTTCCCAGGACTTCTGAAATTATCCGCTTCCAGATTTCATCCAGTCACCCTTCTGATTTCTACATAGTAGAAGCTGAAACTCTAAAAAAGGAAATATAAATTAAACTTGATCTTTGAAAGGGTCTTATAACACGTAACTTGGTATATTGCAAAAGTTTTGTGAGATCTTGCAAAAGTAGCCTACATCCTTTTGTTTTTCTACAAGTTAACAAAAAGGCCAAAACTTCCATGTGAGCATTCATTCTTGACTCACTAAACTATTGAGACGATGACAGCCAACAACCAAAAAGTCCTCTGACTTCCTCACTTAGAGCAAGACGTCACATTTATTACAGCAGAGCCTCGGGTTTTCTTGCTAATGATGCCAAAGGAAGCAGGACTGGGCAGCGCGATCCAAAGGAATTCAACAAAATTCTCATTACAAGGTCTAATAATTAAAATATTGAATAATTAGTCTTACACTGATGTACAGTCACACTGTATCAGACCATGATGCTTTAATTACTTCGCCATTATGCCACTGGCTGACCTACTCCCTTTTTTGTCACATGTAATGAAAAAGAACATTTCTTTAACTGGCTTTTAAATTTTTGACCTGTAAAATTTTAATGGGGAGTACAGTGAGTGTCGAATCTGGATTGGCAGTAAAGTCATGGGTGGCTAATGTCTGTAAGTCTGGTTAAGTGGCTTTACACAACAAGTACTGAAACGGCGCTCTGCTGGGATTGGTTGGTTAGCTCTGGTTCCCACCGGTCTCTACAAAGACTCATTTCACAAAGCACTAAAACATCTGTGCAACGCTCCCAAAGAGAGTGTAAAAGCACTGGAATGTAGTTATCAAAGTTCTTTTTTGTTGGCTGGCTTTGGGTGGTTAGTTAATGAAGAGGTGTTGAACAGGAATTGAATCATTTTTTCCACTCCAAAGAGTCAGAAAATGGTACTTCAAACACCCAGGAGTCCCAAATTTCCTCCTGAAATTGGGACAAACTTAGTGTAAAGTAGTAATTATGAGCAAAGTTTGGGCTGACTAGTGGCAACTCGTAGTACAGGACTCATCGTTCATGAGATTAATCCAGTGATATTTGTTTGTTCCATAGCTCTATTTATGTAAAATCCACCGCTGCAGATTATTGCAGATTAACTCAAAATAAAGCATTAATTTGAAGAGTCTAAAATTTTTAGGCCTTTAGATTCCCTTAAATTATCTAAATGTATCAATGTCATTATGTAAAAATTGAATGATGCTACAAAATCTGCTGAAACCCCTGAGCAAATGCAACATAGAGAAAACCGAAAACAAGACTCACTCAAATTAAACATTCAGGGTTAAACGCTGCTTTAGTGTGAACAGGCCAGTAAAAATCAGACCTATAACGATTTATTGAAGAAGATAAATTTGGAAAGTTATAAAAAATGAGCTCATTGTCTCTAATTCTGATGGATGCTTTTATGATCTGTTATTTCTGATCATTCTCAAAGTATATTTTGGCCACTTCTTTTGTTTATGACTTATAAATAATTACTACCTTATCAGCTACAGACAGCTTTCTTGCCTTAGTTAAAAAATGTTTACGACTGTTTAGCTAACAGCTAACAGTGGTTAATTAAAAAAATGACATTTTTACCCAAAGCAGAAAAGTTTAGCATGGACAGTTCATGCAGTTTTAGGGGTGTGTATAGCAGGAATCTGCCGATACTATACATATATATATATATATATATATATATATATATATATATATATATATATATATATATATATATATATATATATATATATATATATATATATATCTATATAGATATATATATATTTATATTTATATATATATGTGTGTGTGTGTGTGTATTAAGGGTGGGAATTTATTGAGTTAATTATTTTTAATTAATTAGAAAAAAATAACGCGCACGCATTTAACCCTTTAAGCCTGAGGGTCCCCCAATTGGGGGATGTTGAAGTTTAGCAGCAAAATACATGCCCTAAATATCAATAAAGTCAAGCTGCACCTCTAGAGAAAGCTCAGAACCTTGGCTACAAGACCATGGTTAAGTGGCTTTACACAAACTCCAAACACAACTAAAACTACAATCAAATGAGTGATCAGAAATCCCTCTTCATGTGTTTTTGCCTTCATTTCTGTCTCTAATGATGCTAAATCAAATCAAATTGCACACATGTTCTATCAACCCATTATTATTATTATTATTATTATTATTATTATTATTATTATTATTATTATTATTATTTTAAAGACAATACCATTATCAAAATGTACTTAAAATAGTATTGTACTTTTAGGTCTGTCCTATTTTTGCCAGTGATATACATATATTTTTTTTTACTCCTGTTTCAAATTGAAATACAATTTAAAAACATTTTTTTTAAGAAATTTAAAAGAGCTTTTGTTTACAATAATAATGTCAATGACTACTGTTTGATTCTCTGTCTCATTATTTTTAATCAAGATGAATTAATTACAAAGCCTCTAATTAATTAGATTATTTTTTTAAATCGACTCCCACCCCTAATATAATGTGTGTGGGGTTAGGGTTAGGAGAGTAGATACAATATTTGTGATATCAAAAACCAGATGATATTTGCAATTTTTAAGACCAAATTTAATTAAAAACTCAGGCCGGTTGATTTCAAGACTCATCCAGTGTTATTGCGAAGTCTTCTTGTTCTATAAATATGAAGGCAGTTAAAAACTGCTGCCACCTAGCAGTTGGAGTTTGAATTGCACTACACAAAAGAAATTCAGCAAATATGGCAATGGTGGCAGAGGAGTTAAGTGCCCCCCCACACCCCTGACTGGAGTATAGCAGTTGTTGTGTCCTTGGGCAAGACACTTAACCCACCTGCTGGTGGTGAGGGACCGGTGGTGCCACTGCTCCACTGCCTTGTTGTCAGTGAGCCCTAGGACAGCTGTAGCTACAGTGTAGCTCATCATCACCAGTGTGTGAATGTGTGTGTGGGTGAATGGCTGGTTGTGTTGTAAAGTGCCTTGGGGGGTTGTAGAACCCTAGAAGGTTCTATGTCAAATACAGCTCATTTACCATTTTAATATTTGCCTGTAAATTCTCAACATATCTCATTAAAAAATTCTGGATATACTGCATCAATTTAGTATCATAACACGAAATATTACAAGGTTTCAGTGTCTTACATCCCTGTCAAGTTTCTCACTATTTTTGTCAAAAACATGTAATTTTCATTTAGGGTGGTGTTTAGGTTTATAAAATGATGTTTGCATTAACTGCTGTGAAATTTTGATAAATGCAGCTTTTGTGGATAGCTAATCTGATTTTTACTGCTCCTGGACTAGCTGTTAGCCCCTCAATCCTGTTAAATAATAGAATAGAATAGACTTTATTGATCCCTCAGTGGGGAAATTCACTTGTCACAGCAGCACCATCACTCAAAGGGTAATTAGAAGAAGATAAAAACAAGGATACATGTATATACACATAGGCAGTAATCTAGTATTGTAATCTTAGATCACTAAAAAACCACAAATAAAAGATGAAAACAAACTTGGTACCAGCACTATGCAGCATACTGTAAGAGACACAGACAACAATCTGAATCCGGTATTGCACAAGTATAGAACACATGAATATTGCATTGGTGTTTTTGTGTACCAGGATGATACCAGTACAGCTTAAACTGAGGAGTTCTACACTCTTACAGCAGAGGGGATGAAGGATCTGCGATAGCGCTCAGTTTTACATCTGGGATGTCTCAGTCTACCTCTGGAGGAGCTGTCCATGATCTCCACAGTGGAGTGCAGTGGATGGGAGGGGTTTCTTAAGATGGAGGTCATCTTCCCCAGCATCCTCCTTTCACACGTCTCCTCAACAGAATCCAGCGGGCAGCCCAGAACCGAGCTAGCTTTGGTAGCTAGCTTGTTCAGTCTCTTCCTGTCTCGGTCAGAGCTGCCTACACCCCAGCAGACCACAGCAGAATGAATAACAGAGCCAACAACAGAGTGATAAAAGGATTTTAGCAGCTGGGAGTTAACTCCGAAGGACCTCAGCCTCCTCATGAGATGGAGGCGGCTTTGGCCCTTCTTATACAGAGCATCTGTGTTGTGGGACCAGTTCAGTTTACTGTTGAGGTGAACACCCAGGTACTTAAAGGTGTCCACCACCTCAATGTCTGCTCCCTGGATGTTTACTGGTGAGTGAGGAGGAGTGTTTCTCTGGAAGTCAATCACCATTTCCTTTGTTTTACTGGTGTTCAAGCGAAGGTGGTTACGCTCACACCAGTCCACAAAGTCCATGATGACTGACCTGTACTCCTGGTCGTCCCCCTCAGACACACAGCCGACGATGGCCGAGTCATCAGAGAACTTCTGGAGGTGACAGCTGCTGGTGTTGTAGGTGAAGTCCAAAGGTGTAGAAGGTGAAGAGAAAGGGTGAGAGCACTGTACCCTGCGGAGCTCCAGTACTGCACACAACCACCTCAGATATACAGTTGTGCAGCCTCACGTACTGTGGCCTGTTGGTGAGGTAGTTGTTGATCCATGTGGTCAGATGTTCGCCCACTCCTGCACCCCTCATCTTCTGCTGCAGTAGACACGGCTGGATGGTGTTGAAGGCACTGGAGAAATGTTATTTGTTCAAGTAGAAGCTGTTCAGAGAACTTTCTGTTATGAGTGAAATCACCAAGATTATGCAGCAACATGCTTTAAAGTGAAAAATGCTCACAGCTAAAGATTTATTTAAATACAAATTAGCAATTTTTACATGAAAATGAAAATAACTGACAGAAAATGTTTCTTGTTCTGTAATTTTAAAGAAACACTTGGCAGTTTGGGCTTGTTTTTAGCACCCCCTTGTGTTTGTTAGCGAAAGCGTAAGTGAAACTTATCTCCTCGCTGTGCGTTCATCTTTTTAACACCTTAATCTAACTGCTGAAATGCCTCCTCAGCCTTCATTAGTGTCTACAGGAGCGGTTCATCACTAAATCAAACACATCAACAACCAGCTCCGGTGGCCTAGTGGTAGAGTGTCCGCCCCGGGACTGGGAGATCGGGGTTCGAATCCCGGTCGGGTCATACCAAAGAATTTGATAAAAATGGGACCCAATGCCTCCTCGCTTGACACTCAGCACTAAGGGGTTGGATTGGGGGGTTAAACCACCAAATAGTTCCCGAGCGCGGCCACAGCTGCAGCTCACCGCTCCCCACCATGGGGATGGGTCAAATGCGGAGATGTAATTTCACCAGTGTGTGATGAATACTTGGGACTTTAACTTTTAGGGCAGCAGTAGCTCATGAGGTAGAGCGGGTTGTCCAGTAATCGGAAGGTTGCAGGTTCGATCCCGGCTCCGGCCAGAGAATGCTGTTGTGTGTCCTTGGGCAAGACACTTAACCCGCCTTGCCTGCTGGTGGTGGTCGGAGGGACTGGTGGCGCCAGTGCTCGGCAGCCTCGCCTCTGTCAGTGCGCCCCAGGGCAGCTGTAGCTACGTTGTAGCTCATCCCCACCAGCGTATGAATGTGTGTGTGAATGGGTGGATGACTGATTGTGTTGTGAAGCGCCTTGGGGGGTTGTAGAACCCTAAGAAGGCGCTATACAAATACAGGCCATTTACCATTTAACATCAGCTGTGTTCATGATATAAACACAGCTCTCTGGGTTAGATGTTGTTTATACAATTTTACGCTTTTAACTTGTTGGTTTTAATTGTCTTTGTTGATTTTATTAGTTTTACTTTGTTACTGTGCAGCACTTTGGTGGCATGCATCATGCCTGTAAGGGGCTCTATAAATAAAGATGATGACGACGATGATGATGATGATGATGATGATGATGATAAAACATGCAGGAAACATGCTGGAAGCAGACTGCAGCGCCAGGCATGTCAGCTCTACTTTACTAAGTCCAGCAGGGACCAGACCGACACTCTGAAGTTGCAAATGCGGTATTCTCGCCACAAAGGGCGGTGGGGGTCTGAGTGACGTTGTATTTTTAATCATTGTAAAGGGTCATTTTAGCACAAACTGGCTCAAGAAAATGATTTAAATATATGAAAAAGTTGCATAGTATGGCTTTAAAACTCTTCTTTCATTAGAATCATTAAAACCAAAATATAATAAAGTACATCACAAACACCTGTAAAAATATGAAACTTCCTTTATAAAGGAATACACTGATGTCTTTCAAATTTTAATGAGATATGAGCAGCAAAGCACCTTCATGATTTTGCTGCATCAGAACCTAGATTCACCCCACCTTTGTTTGCACCCCGTATTTGCATTTCAAAGGGAGCCCTTGGGACGGCGTTTTGCATATTTATATCTGATTAACAACTTTTAAATGAACATGTCAAGATCTGAAAATTGGTCTTCACTGACGTAGAAAAGTCCATGCCAAATCTGTCCATGTAATTTGATTTAATGTGACGTAACAAAACAGCGAACACACACAGTGATTAGAGTAATGTGCATTGGCTAACAGCCAGGGCTTCTCAATGCAAACATAACTGAGACGATTTAAATCAATTAAAGAAATGAGTGGATTAAATAAACAAAATTCCACGTTTTTAAAATTATAATTTGTGATGGTTAATTAATCAACCCTTTATTATTTGTCTCAAAACCAAAGCAGGTATATGTTTTACTTCATGCTATTCCTCTAACACTCATTCAGTTTCATGGCCAGCCCTTAGTGGTCCCATTATTATGTATTTTTAACACATCTACCCATAATGTTGAATTGAAAGAGGGGTGAAAAAATGGTCAAGCTACCACATCATTAAAAATATCCCAAACTCTAACATTGTGAGGAAAAGAAAACACAAAGTTCACAGTGTTAAGGTAAAGCTCGGTCATCGTTAGGAAAAGCACAGGCTGCTCATTTCTAATAGAGACTTTGTTCATCTGAATTTCGTAACAGTGTATAAAATATGAACTAACTATGTGATTATTAATTGGGCCCATTGTAATTTGAGGAGTCTGGGCTGCATATTGTTGGCAGCTCTCCACGGGGTCTGTCTGTGCAGGAACGTGTCGAGGGGGTACCAGCCAGAATGCCTCAGCCATTTAGAGAGCAGCTTGCCTCTCGCGCATCGGCATACAAATGAGTGGGGTTAAAAAGGCACGGCTCCTCTCAGAGACAGCCCTCCTTCTCCAGCTCAGCTCCAAAGGGTCTCCACGGACTAATTTCCAAAACCACCTCTTAATGTGGGCTCGTGTCAATCACCTGAACAGACAGCTTCATCCCCTGATATGAGAGTAGGCACAGAGTAGAGGCGAGCAGACCAAAGCCATACAGCGATGCTCTAAGGTGGCTGGCATAGAGAAAATGATGAAGAAAACTTGCTAATAACAAATTGATTATTCGTGCATGTATTTGTGAAACAAAGATGACTGACAATGGCAAATCAAGCCATAAAAACAGCAATGTGTTCAATATATTTTATATGATTTTCTGTATATTTAACCTCCTTATTAAAGCAAGTTTTCTCTTTATTTTAACATTTGATGAAAATGTAATCCTAATATGGAAAAAACAAGGAAATTAGCGATGTGCATGCTACAGCAAACTGCAGTAAAGACAAATAAACATCCATAGTGCATCAGTGTATTTTGGGTTGGTATTTTTGTTTTTGTTGACTTTTTCCTTTTTCCAGAGGGTCGTTTTGACTCAACACAGAAGCTGAAGAACCACCAGAGCAGATGAGGTAAAAAAAATTCGTCCAGATAAATCATCCATCGGAAATGCAGTCAGAAAAATATTTGTTTGTATTACTGTACATAACTATCCATTGTTGCAAACCTTTTTTATGTGACTGATTAAACAAAATAATCATTAGAGGTTATAGTTTGTTTTTCACTGACTGATTGCTGAAGATAAGGAACAAGCTCAGGGGAGGTTCTACACTAACATTAGAGGGGGGAAATTCTGGGGCCAGCTGCTCTGTTAGAGAAGCACATTTTTAAAAATAAACACCACAAACCATGCCTTTTAGTATTTCAAATTTTAGCAAATAATTACAATAATACAGTAAAAGCATTTCAGTTGAAGTTACGTTGGATACAGCCGATTTTCAGTTAGTTTCAAAATATAACAATTTTGAAAAACATTTGTTAACTGAGTTTTTTATCTCAGGCCTTGTCCACATGTAGCTGGTTTTTAAAAAAAATAAATATCCGCCCTCCCAAAAAATAGCGTCTACACCACCTGGTTTTAAGAAAAAACTCCACATGTAACCACATAAGTGCATTGTTAAAGCAGCATTCCGCAACTTTGCAGTTATATGGTCTCTGTCGCCCTCTAGAGGCTTGCTGCGTAACGTCACTGTCGTAACATTAAATCTCTCCCTCGGGCATAAGAGGCATGTTTACATTCCTAATGTCAGGCAAAACAACAAAAACAAACTTTTCCACCTCCACACATTGAATAAATAGTTTTATCAGGACTGTATAACAACTTTATGCCCGACCAAACACAATAACCCTGGTGAAATCATTTATTACTTACCTAGCCATTAGCAGCACGGCTAGGTCAGAGTCCGTAGTTCATGCTGTTCTTTCTAGAAGAGCTCTCCAGCAAGGAAAAGACGGCCCAATAATAACTCTGGTCTTTGCTCTTGCTCTATGATGTACTTCTTTTCTTTTCCTACATTCCTCTGATAAGGGATTTCTAGCTTTCTTTGGTGAATCTGCTACTGCTAAACCGTGAGTTATACAATTATGGCAAGCCAAAGGGATAAAAAAATGCGCGTTCTAAACTCGCATTATGTCCGCCAAATCGCTTGTTCAAGAAGTGCGTTTTGGCGGACATAATGCTCGCTTTAGAACACGTGAGTTTTTGCCCCTTTGATGTCAAAACATGCGTTCAGGACACGCATTTTGGCGGATATAATGCGCGTTTAGAAAGCGTGCTTTTTTTATCCTTTTGGCTTGCCACATATTGCCATAAAACGACACCCAGTCAGTACATCCTGCGGCTACCCGAAGCTCAAAAACTGTATAGTGCAATAAAAAGACGTGGGACCCACCAACACTATCACAGGTATGAAAATGAACATAATAGATAATACTATGATGCAAAAACTTTACAAAAAAGCATAATTTTAAGGTGTAAAAGTTGCGGAATGTTGCTTTAAGCACATTCATAGAAATGCCAGACCTGTAGGTGGCAGTAGTTCCCCTGAATCCTATCCATTTTTTTCTTCCTGCTCAACTTCAACAAAACATGAAACATGGCGCCTAGCTCGCTTGTGTGGACTGATAGAGGTAGAATTGCTCTTGAATGTAGTTTTGGAGTATAAAGTCAACAAGCGTCAAAAAGCGCTTGGTCGATTGATAACGCAAGCACAGCTCTGAGGGCATCCATGTTGGAGCGTACACAGGTCACACATGGGCCGTCAGCATTTTTGTCGCAGACACTGACGTTGTGAAACCTAAAACTCTGGTTATTTCTGTCCACACAGAAATGCCTAAAATGGAGAAAACGCAAATGTTCACTTTGGCTGGAATCATTTTCGTTGCGGAAATCTGCATTTTTGTGTGAATGACAGGCAGAATCGTAGAAAAATATCTTCGTTTTGGGAGATACCCGGCTACGTGTGGACAGGGCCTCAGTGACAACAAGAAAATATTTCTCTCTTTTCAATTTCAAATAATTGAATTCACATGTTTAGGCTCCACATCTGTCATTAGGCTAACGTATCACAGAAATTCAGTATGTAGTATTAATGCTTAGGCTCCACCCTCAGCAGGGGAGGGGGGCACAGGGAGGCCCGGGCTTGCTGTCCCCCCTAGAACCCCCTAGAACCGCCCCTGCAAAAGCTCCCTGTGAATCACGTAAACACAACGGGTGCTTTGTTTGCTTTGTCTGGATTTATTCCAATTGTTTTATTTTAATTTGAAAGTGGCAAAGGCCTTTGGAGCCTGATGGAGCCTGATGGAGCGTGCCTTTAGCTCTCAGACCATATTTCACCCATGTGAGCTTTAGAAAAATTTATATTTCACTTTAAAACATTGTTGTTTCTTTGACCGTTTAATAGCTAAGAGGATATTCCTCACATTGAACACTTCTTTAGTTACAATCCAAGATGGCATACAACAGCTATAGAGCTTACGGATTGATTCTCCCTCTGACTCTTTCTTCCCTAGTTAGTCTTTTATTGGCTACAGAGGCAGAGTCATGAAGACGAGTTAAAGGGAGTGAACCACTCTGCCCTGTTTGATCCACGGAGTATTGATAGAGGGTGATCACTTCTGAAAGTACACAAAGACCTGCAAGAAACTGGTGATCTAAGAGATCCCAAAGCTGATTCTTAGCTCTTCTTGCAGTAAGGATAGTATAGATTTAAATAGGAACACTGTGTCCTTTAGAATAAAAAATATTTACATTTTACAGAAAGAAATAAAATCTGAGTAAGATTTAAGAAATTCTGCGTGAGTAATAGAGTTAGAAGTATAATTCTATTTGGAGGTACGTTCAAGGAAATCACTCTGAAGTCATTTCCCTTTAAGCTCCTGGAGTCAGATCAAGTCCACCTTTATCCCGTACCCTAATCAACATGAAAATGTACATTCAGCCTCAAAGAGGGAGAAGAAGATAAGGATATCATTATTTTACTGTATGATTCAGTGGAAACGCATCAGATGTAAAGAGATTAGCAGTTTCCTGGACAGCCAACGGCGACTTAACGGGATAATGAGGATTCTGTGTTTTTCTGCAGCTTTCTCATCTTTATTTTGAATGCATTGTTTGCACTTCTGAGCTCTTATCTACTGTAAGATGTGCTTTTATTTATTTTAGGCTGATAGTTTATGCAATCCCTATAAAATAATTCAACTGGAAAGGGAGAGGAGTACTTTTTTGTTGTTGATGCACGCTAAGGAGCAGAAATTATGCAGATTGTTTCAAATTTCTGAAGACTTTCTGTGAAATTAATGAAAGCTGCACACTGGCTTTTAGTCGGTGTAAAAACTGTTAATGTTATTATTCAGTCACCTCCGTGGTTCTTATTTTATATCAAAGATATTTCATGAATTGAATCCTGATGGTGTGTATTTCCATTTCCTTTACATCGGGGGACCATTAGAGCTGGAAAAGGGACACCTGGGATGCTCTATGTGAAAAAAGCATGAGACACCATTACTTTCCTTTAATACTCTTTACTGGATTTTTTTTACCATATTATTTGAAGTGGATTCCGAGTGGAATAAGCTCAGGGTTCCAGCTGGAGAACAAAGTACAGACTTGAAAAGAGCCAATTTTAAAATTTCAAGGAATATTTGCTTCATTAAACTGAGTTGTGATCAAAAGATTAGGGTAAAGAATCAAATGATCATCAGCTTTTATATAGTAAAAATGTATGTTATGATCTAGTGATCTTTGCAAATTTAAGGTTTCACTTGCAGCTTTTAATGACTAATCACATTATTATTATTGCTCATTCAACAGAACTCACCCTGATACAAAGGTTCACTCTCCGTGGGACTTTATTTTCCCACAATTTGCATGCAAACTGTTCAACTGTCAACTTAGAACAGATGTGGGAGTGTGTGGTTCTTGTTCTGACTTGTCCCTGTAATGAACTGGCACTCTGTCCAGCGTGCACCCTTCCTCTGGACTGTCAGTCAGATCAGATAAGCTCCAGTTCCCCGTGACCCTGCACTGGATAAAGTAGGCATGAAGAATGGATGGATGTAAGTGACACGTATTAGAAGAATCAAGAAGAGGTGTAGTGACTTTTTCTATTTATGGTGAAGAAGAACGGGTCGCCAGAGGAAGATGTCAAACTGATCAGATAGAAAACCGTATCTTCTGACCTGCTGACAGGTTTGCAGCCTTAGTGCTTGTAAAAAACACCTCGATAGCAAGTGACTCTACATTGCTAAAACACCACTTCATGATGGTTTTCTAAGATCTTTTTGCAGCTATATTTATTCCCATACAGCTTTTCTGCAAATTCTCTTTTAGCTAGCTTAAAACACAGGCCTGTTTTCCCATGTCTGCTGCACGGATCAGCAAACAACCCTTTGTCTGCTTTATTTTGAACTCAGAAGAAAACGTGCATGAGAATCGTTTGAGAAAACAAACTTTGGGAGATGTTGTGATCATGGGTAACTTCTGTAGAACCGGTGCCATAAAACACCACATTTTAGCCTTTTAGTGACTCATCAACTCAGAAAATGTGCATCTACTTTTCTGAAAGGTGCAAATATGCATTGTTTAACTTGAAAGGAATAAAAAATGCACAATAAAATGATAAACAATGAAGAATTTAATATCAGTCGATGTGTCTAGATTGCTGCATCCTACATATATTTTGTAGCAGTTTGCATTGTTCAAAATTTCACCAGAAATATGCAACAAGCTTTTCAATAGATGTGTGTGCTTTACCTGTAGGGACATTAAATATATATATATATATATGCATACTGGTGTTGCAGACACGCTGTCTTATGGTGCTTCAGTGTGTTTTGAGAAATTTGGATCTCTAAAGTACTGTTAGCTGCACAGAATAGTAAGACCAAAGCTGTTAAATCAAAACAATAAATGCAATATAAGTCATTAATGCACATTCCAGCTTATCATTATCAGATCATCCTAAAAGTATTTAAATTGGACAGTAGATTGTTAATCTCTAATCTCTATGCTTGGTCAAGATCTCTGTGTAGAGTTTACATTTTCGTCTTTAGTGCAGTTTTTCTGGAATATCTTCCTGTAGATGTGGTGAAAAACACACAATTGCGCATTTTCCCATAAAGTTTCTTTACCGTCGCTCAATTCTCACCTTTGTTTTATTATTTGCCAAGGCTTCTGCATTAGCCCTGCTCTGTGCTGTGCTCCTGCTCTACATCTTTTCTCTCTTTAAACTCATGAGGGATTTGGGGTTTTATGAGCTTGGCTTTGCAAAGCTCAAGTAGCTGCTGCATGCATGTAAACAAATCTGCCATTGACGGGGTTACTCAGCATAAAATCTGTTAACAAATATCTGGATACCAGCAGAAATCACTTAGCAGGTAGGTTTTGATGCCATTTGAAATGTTTTTTTTTTTTCTTAAGGATAACATTGTTAGCATTAAAACTCTGTACTACTGAAACCTGGACTTTCAAAAACACAACTTATAATTAATTTAACAGAGCTGATGAGTGTAGCAGGCCAGTTAAAGACCAATTCACTAAGAAACCATTTTTGCTTGTTATGTTTTTAACATGCAGGCTAGACATGAAAATAGCCTTCTACCCCTGTTTCCTGCATTAGCTGCTGTGTTGATTTTTGCTGCCAGGAGAGAGCAGAGCACATCTTGGCTAGTAGACGCTAACCGTTAGCATTAGCAACTCTGCAACATGGCAGAACTCCTTCAGGCTTGTGTTATTAGTGGAGATAAAACATCAACATTGTAGAGCAAGCAGAGTAGAGTTGCATTGCTGTTAGCCAATCAGAGCCAAGATGTCTGAATATCATGAATATTAATGATTAAGACTCCAAATCCTGCCATTTTCTGCCCCTACTCCTTTGACTAACTTCTACTTCCTGAAACAGGAGCGCCACAGCTTTTTTCCACAGAAAACGACTCACAAGGAATTAATTCATACTAGAGACCACTGCACTATTGCACAATTAAAAACAATAAGAGCTTTACATGGGTCCACACTATTTTGCAGTCAGTATTGATTGATTGAATCTAAATAATGGGGCAAAAGCTTCTATGTTGATCAGTGAGTGACTCATTTAAAACCCATGCAACCTCTGCAAGCATCATAATTACAGATGAAATGCATTTTCCACTATGTGTCCTCTGCTCCATGCTTGTCCTTTGAGTAAACTCTGGACTGACGCTACGTTGAGGACCAAAAACAATAACACACCTTCATCATTTACACCGTGGAGCACACAGAAAGTGTCGACAAAGATTAGAGCCAGTAAATTCTTGCTGTTAGGCTTCAGTCGTTTGAGAAATATGGCGGCAATTACTCCAGCACCATGTGAGCCGAGCTGACCACCTCTGCAAACCATTACACATAAATATGCTGTGATCCCTGTGTTCAACAGCCTGTTGTAGACAGAGATGCTTTCCTTCCTTTCTAGTGTGCAGGCATGTCTGAGGTCATGGCCATTTTGTCCATATCCCATTTCTTGGTGTATCTTTAGCAAGCCAAGTAAACCGTGTGCTACAGCTCAGACTGAAGTCTTTCACTGTTGTTGGTAGATGTGGGTCAAAGAGGAATCTTTTGAAAAGAGGAAGATAGGAAAACTGCCCAGCAGTAAATGAAAGGGGTTTACAAAGCTGGAGCTATTCTCTTAAATGTTTGACCAGAGCGAGCTGATAGTCAGTGGAAATACTCTAAGTGCAAATATTGCTACACCTGCTCCATCACTTTTTGTACCTTTACACACACACAAGCAACTGGAAGGCAGTTCTGAACTGAGATTCAATTAACTTGTGTTATAATAAGGGGCAAAGACTGGAAGTTAGCTGCACAAAACTAAGGTCCAGAGGTATGATAGACGCTCCCCTGCATTCAGCCGCAGCATGAAAGGAAGCGTTCGGTAAACAAATGGCACGCTCTTAAAACATTTTTCCATGTATTCAATTAAAAATAAAAAAAAATCATGTTTTTGGTGCCATAAAATGATGTTTGATTATAAGATACTGCTGCTGTCTGCAGGATCAATGCTGGAACGTTTTATGTATTGTGGCTTGTTGATGAATTGAATAAGTCTGTGAGCTGCGCTGTAAATCCCGGAGTTGAAGGACGAGCTGTATCTCACGCTGGCCTCTATCTGAGGGAAGAGAAAGCCTCGCGGCGCTGATGGAGAAGCAGAGGGGGCAGTGGAGGGACACCTGGTAATTTCAACAGCATCCTCTTTGAAATGTTTTCCTTTTACAAGAGTGGAATCATTGTCCTTGTCATCTTTTGTTTATGTGTCTGTTTTTATCCTTTTTAGAGCAAAATGCAGTGATGGACGTTGATTGATCAGCCTCTTGGTAGTCCGTGTGTTCCTCTGACGACCAACGTTACCATATTTATGCTGATTTGAGATCACCCTCTACTCGTTTAACATCTAAAATAAAACGTCAGGCGTCAGGTTTCGGGCTTTTCGAGGACTCTGCTCAGGATTGGGGTGTTTACAGTTCAATAGAAATGTCCCTCTCTAAATGGTTGACAGTGTCAAACGCGGTCTTGAACCTTTAACGTTTCACTTGACTGCACTTTCCAGGGTTTTTCCCCCTTTGGATAGACACAGAATATTTTAGTCGTGTTCTGGTGTTTGGTCGTGTTTCATTGCATTAGCATTCAAAAATAGCTGTGACATCCTTTTGTAACATTTATGACACATCTTTTTATTTCTAACAAGTATAGTGCAGCTCTACATAGGCCCACCGACATAAGCGCTGAAAATATAAGACTCCATATTGTCACAGCCCGTCAGTCAGTGTGTGAGACTGGGAATAACAAATCAGTGGCGCTTGCTGCAGAAAATGAGAGACAGTGAATCTGCTTCGACAAATATTGAGAAGCATTAAATATCTGATTATTCAGCTGCATCTCGGTTTTGCTGTGTGAGGATGCAATTACAAGTGCAGCTGATGTTAGTTTTTTGTTATATTTCAGATTTTCTCCTGTAACATTCTTTCTCATTTGAACTGGTTTGTTTCATTGATGGCGTCGATCTGAGGAGGTTTGCCAAGCTGTGGCACATATTGGATAAAATGTGTTTGTTCCTTAAGCTTAAAAAAATAACTAAGGACAATAAAATATGAAGAATTAAATAAAATGGGCATTTTTTTACACAAATAAATTAGGAATTGGGGTCACTGGATGCCCAAGTTAATGATATATTAATATTTTTTGCATTTTCAAAATTATATTTAAAATAAATAAATAGAATTTTATCATTTTACATATATTTATTGTTGTTACATATTTTAAGCATCACTCAGAATCTCTACACTAATATTTATATTTTTATTCTCTTATTTAATATAAAGAAATTTCTTTTTGGGAAAAATGTTAATTTTCCTTATTGCATCAACTGAATTCTTATCTGCTTTGAGATTTTAAGCATTTTCTCCCAAATGTTGCAAAAATAAGCAGATTTATAGAATCAGTGCTTTAGACGTGTGAACTGATAAATCCATCAGGTTGTGTTTGAATGCTTTCTGCCCTCTTGTGGTGCAGCTCGTGACTTGATGAGCATTTCAAATGTTTTTATAAATAAGAGGAGCCAATGAAAACCATTCCAATAATTACTCACAAAAAAACTTAAATATTAGTCATTTAAATTTGGTATCATATAAAAATACTATAACTGTTTGATATGCTTTGACAGAAAAGTATGGAAATAGAAAAAAATCAACAAGATCAATAAATACGCTTGAATCACACTTAATAAACTCCTGTTTAAAAAACAAACTCTTAACTTAGATTTATAGAATGGAACTATTTTCACCAAGTTCATGTTTTATGAATATCGCCTACAAAACAGAATTTAAAACTTACCGTAAAACTAAATATTGCAATAAATATTTCAAAGTAAAAGCAGAGAATGGATTAACATAACTGAAAATCAACGATGTGGTACAGTAACATGGATCTGACTCTGAGCCAGATTAGATGGAGAGTGAATCTGTTCACAAATGCCCAGCAAAAAGGTCAGCACGCTATTGAATTTTTTTCAAATATTTTTCAAAATACCCCCTGGCATTGCAAATATTTTTGACCACTGCATAATACTTTGGGGAAAGATGAATCCCCACTCCTCCATGCCCCTATCTCTGCCGCTCTCTTACACACACAAACACACACACACATACCGCTGCACAATGCCTGCCAGTCTGCACTGAAAAACATCGCTCTGGGTTATTCATCGATTGACCATTCAAATCCCAACATATGCTGCTTCGCTTCTATTCCACTGTGTTCTCAGAAATGGACCATTTCCTAATTCTTCCAGCAGCCTTCCCGCTCTGCTCAGGAGTCACTCGCACACCATGTAAATGAATAAAAAAAAGAAAAAGAGAGAATTTAAATTGATCCGAAACGTACGCGGTTCTGCCCATGCACGTGTGTCTTTTGACCTTTTTTGCAGAAAAATGCAAGGACAATATGTCATCTTCACTTGTGCGCTGTAACCTTGTAATAAATTGCCCGATGAGAAACATCATGAAGTTTCTCTGCAAAAGTTCATGTTTGGTTATGAATGACAGAAAACCTGAGAGTTTGGGTTAATATTCACTTCAGCTGCTTTGCTGTCAAACATCTCCACTTTACTTTGCTTTTTGTGTTCTTCTACCTTCACTCTGAAATATTTTCCTTTCCAAGACCTCCTCCTGTGTCCACCACTGCCGTTTTCCTTCTTTTATCCGTCCTTTTGATCACCTAAAACATCAGTCCATCACCAACACAAGCTGTGGTTTGTGTCTTCCTGCTGTCTAAAACTCACCGCCTGCCTTCAAGTGAGAGTTCCTCCCTGCTGAGCAGCTGCCCAATTGCCAAACTTAAGAGTTTGTGGCAAAAGAGAGCAGGCTCCTCCAGTGTTGTTCAGCTGGTGGGCAGCCACACAAGGTGCTGAACTTTAGACTCTGTTTGCTCGACTGTTCTGTGCCAAACTATGAAAGTATCAAAACCTGCAGATATCAGATGCTTTAAAGGGGACATATTATGAAAAATGCACCTTTTGCGGGTTTCTACTGCCTCTATAAACACTCCAAATGTGGAAAAAAACATACATCCATTTTCTGTCAGTGTTCAGTTTTAGGAATTACATGCCTAGAACAAGCTGTTTCAAAATGCCTTCGTTTGTGATGTCACAAATGGGGAAAGTAGAATGCTGGAGGAGCAGCGGCTCTACTCTGAACCCCTCCATGATATCAGAGCTTCTCAGCTAATAGCAGCTTGAGCGGGGGAGGGTGGGCGTGGCCAGCTCCAGCTTGTTTTCTTAAAGTGACAGAGCCCTGAAACGGCTCATTATGGAAGGTAGTGAAAATGCCAAGAATAAAACTGCTGAAATTGCTTTATGTGAGATGGATTTTATGTAAAGAACTTCATGAACATGTTTTGTATCGGCCATAAAACTATAATAACTTAAGAGAAAAAGTCATAATATATCTCCTTTCAATAATCAGAATGACACAAGCTGCTTTATATCTTGTTGTACGTGAAGGTATTGGTTGAAATGGTGAGATTTGCCTTTCAGCTGGGGATTAAGAGGAGACTTGGCCTCAATATGGCTCCCTCAGAGCAAAGCCAGTCCTCCAATGTTAATTTCTCAAGGTGAAGAAGAGCCTCTGCGATGCTCCAGCTTTAAAGGTGGACTCAGAATACAATAACCGGAGCCTCGCTCAGTAGGACACACTGATTCAATGGCAATGCAAGCTTGCAAAGATCAAAGAGGCCAGATAGCACGGTGCCCCTGAGGTGCAAAATGTAGCAGCAAAAACAGAGAAGAATTTTATGAAACGCATCATCAAAACCCAAAAAACAGCAAAAAAGGCAGCACTTGTTTTATTTCACAATCACAGCTCCTGTTCAGACAAACTAGTTTATATAAAAGAAAATGTTACATCAATGAGAAGTTTTACATATTTTTTTATTTGCTTCTCTTTAAGCCCTGATTTTTCTTTGCTGAGTCTTATGAAATCATTGATGCTGTCATTTATAGCTTTAGAAATAAAAAGATGTTTTTTTTTATAAACTAAATTTTATAATTCAAAAAAATATATAAAAAAATCTCATTAAAAATCGCACATGCACTCTTTTCCTTGCTCACTTTTCCAAATGTACATGTTCAGCCTGGCAGTAAAGCAACTGGAATTAAATTGCTACCATAATTGATTAAAAAATATCCATATTTATTATTTGACAAGTATTTTGTGTTAATCTGGTAATCAACAAAGTTTGGTATTCACTGTTTTAATTTCTAAGACCCCCCAAAAAAAGTCAGGGGTTAGAAAAGCAACTTTTTTGAACAACCAGTGCCCAGGCAATTATCTCAGACATAATTCTGCACCAAAAAATGTTCCCTTTGCACCACAAAACAACCACAGCCAGAAAGACCAACTGTACTGGTTTGTAATAACGATGCTGTCACAACACAAGCAATTTCAAATCCCATTCCAAATTTGTATCAATAATTCACTTGTGATTTTTGATGTGAAAGCTGCAACAGCGAATTAACAGAACAAGCTAGCTTTTAAACGCTAAATTCACGGAACACTCACCCCTCCCATCAGGTATCATCCCCAGGCCACATCCACTGGAACCAGAAACCCGCATTGTCACAGTAAACAAGAGAGCACAAAACACCAGTCGTAGAAGTGCGGTGGTTCGGCTGGATGGTCCAATCATTGGTTTCGAACCGAGCCGTGTAATTGGCTGAGGTTTTTAGACAAATGCAACAGAACCACTTTATTATTGTTTTATCTCCACAGTATATTTGTAACTATACTATGTTAGAAAGTTGTTAAGAGGCATGAAAAAATATTTAAGCTAGCTTGTTTTTCAAATTTGCTATATAGCTTTAAAAGCAGGTATTTACTGTTACACACCCTCAGATGCATTCATTTTTGAAGAAACACTCACACACACACACAACCTTTTGGCTTCCATGTCAACCCCCACAGGAATCATTCATCCACTAGAACCACACCTGTTTGCAGGCTCGCAATCCCAACATTGGTTCAATCTTGTTTATGTAGACTCTCAATCGTTCAGAGCAAGATAAAATGTTTTATTAGGTTTCACATACAAACAGTTATTCATGTTTATGTATTTATAGCCGTCAACAACTACACTTGACGCCTAGCATAAGCAAAAAAGAAAATATGTGAACATTCATACATTAAGAAACAGTTTGGGCAGAATCAACAAAAAAAAAACCTAATTATGATAATCTTGAAGATAGGTTAGTTGGAAACAACTGGACATTTCTTGTTTTCCTTGAAGATGTTTTTTTTTTTCATCCAAAAATCTTCAGTTGTGAAACTTGGGTTGGGAGAGTGGTCTGAAACACACATGCTGATGGGGCAATAGGAGTCGCTGGTGAGGCCATTGTTATTGCTAATGAGGTCATCAAGGTCACATGGGTCCCTGGCCCCTCCCTCTATTTGGCTCCGTTTGTGTCGTTGGTGCTGACGATCCTAACAGGGCCTAAATAACGCCGTCCTGTGCACTGTCACATTGTTTCAGTCACGTGTAGAACTTTTCTCTCAGCTCAACACCTTCCTTGAACACCACCCTTGACTGGTTTCTTGAAAAATGGACAACAGCCAGAAGCACAAACTACACCCAGCAGAGAGAAAAATTAGGTTCTTTAATCAAAGCAAACATTGCGCTGTTAATAAAGCACATTTATTTCCAAAGCTCATTCTAACACCTCTATGTACCGCCTAAGATCTGACTGAGAAAATAAACATTAAACTGAACTAAATGTGTTCTGTTCATAGGAACACACTAATGAAGGGCTTCACCTGCCGCAACTGGGAACTCTCTTATTTTGAAAGGGCACGTTCCGGTTACCTCTAGCTGTGTGTTTAAAGAAGGTGTTTCCACAGAAGTGAATAACAGGAAATGAAATGATTCTTTGCAACATTTTTAATGTTTACAGCAGGAACTCTGAGAGGCACATGTAGCTACTGAGTCTGCAGCGCAGGGAGAGGGGGGGCTGTATGAAGCAGGGGAACAGAGAGGCAAAAAGTGTTGAAAGAAAATTGCGTTAACTTTGACAATGTGGCCGCAATTAGTTATTTGTCAAAATCTCCATTCATCATGAGCGCCCCCAACTCCCCGTTTGATTTACAAATGAAGCTCTGGTCCAAAGTCAGTCTGGGTGTTTGGTCTTTATGCTGGAGGGGAAACAAAGAACATTTCTGTTTAGTTGCATTTTTTTCCCAACTAAACCACTGTTGTTGAAATTTGCACCTATTTTTTGTGAGTCTTCATGGGAAACCTATTTTCACAGACACAGCTGAAGCTGCCAACCTTCACTGCATCACACTCTAAAACGTCCTCGTGGACCCGGTGAATCAGGAGAAGAGCAAACAGCAACGTTTTCACTTCATTTGGAGATAAATCAGTTTAGGCTGAACACAGTAATGACAGGGGGGGGGGGGGGGGGGGGGGGGGGGGCAACAAGAGGGACATCCAGAACAAAGTTGACAGCTTTCAAGTACAAAACCTGGAGTCATAAGATTGAGAGTGCAGACAAAATAAATCCTATACAGTGTGCTGGCGTGAAGAATTACAAACACTCATGGTTGTCCATGAGGGCCAAGATAGAGCAGAGACTGGATTTTTTTTCATTCCTTTTACTGGGAGAGATGGTGTATCCACAGGCCGTTTGAGCTGGAATAGAGCTGGATGAATTCATTAAAGCAAGCGCAGTCTCTCCCAGCTGCCATCTCTCCCCCTGCAGCCAGACTCCGATCAATGGCAGGAATACATCCAAAACAACATTTAGCACAAGACCTCGGAAGCAGGGGTGCGTTTAAGACATCTCTGTGTGTGCACATCTCCCCTGGATGCAAGAACGGTTTCGAAATGTGCTCTTGAAGTAGAGCAGGGGAGGAATGGGAGCAATGTGTGTAAATCACAACAGAGAAGATTGACAAGATATTCTCTGTTGTGAGGAATCCATATGTGTGATTAGTATGATTTTAGGGGTATTATTACTAAAGCTATTACTATAATTATATCTGATGTTATTTTAACTACTGTGGTAAAATTAGCTACATAAAGCTAGTTTCTGTAAAATATATCATATTAATGAGTCATTTATTTTATCATTATTAGAACAAAAACTAATTAACAAAAATAATACCAAAGTTCGTGGTTGTTTAAATATTAAGTTTTTTCTAAAGCTCAAACGACCATTCATTCATTCATTCATTCATTCATTCATTCATTCATTCACTCACTCATTTACTCAACCCATGTAATTTAGCTGGTAATATATTATTTTGAACCCCAACAAGAATAAAAGCTTCTGGTACCATCTAGTGGTGATAAAACCATACAGGTGACTTGCAGGCAACAGTAAGGTTCGTAGTAAATGCTTATTAAATAAGTAATTAGTAACACTGATGTATAAAAATACAGTTTGTGCACTTCAAATGACCTTACAAATATAAATTAAACTGAACTCATGTGATTTTAAATGCTGTTTGTTGTAGTTTGACCTTAAAAATAGTGTTAAAGTTGCACAGCAGTGAATGCAAACGGCAGCAACATCTGATCAAACTAATCTATGATGATGAAGGCTTTGCTTTTGATTTTTGAGAGAAAAAGCTGTTTAATAACATAATGAAATCTGTTGTACCTATATGCTCACGTGATGTTTTTTATTTCTCTTGTATTCAAGTCACAAGTCACTTAGTAAAGGCAAACATTTTTTCATCTAAATGCATTTGAAAAGAAAGTTAAGCACAGTTGTGAAAAACGTCCTGAATGAAAATATGTTCCGAAGGAAAAATGGTCTGAATACTCAAAGTTACTTTTTCAGTTAAAAGTAAAAATAAGTTTGATAAATTTTAACTTTCTACATTTTTTGACCACTATTGTTCTCAGACTTTAAAGTAGCTCTCTGGAGTATTTATTTTAACTGATGGCACCATCTAGTGGCTGACAAGCGTATCACACCAATAGTCGGTCGACTCAATAATTTAAGATGGCGACTGCACGTTTCTTGTTTATGAATGTGCTTCTGTAGCCAACAAACAGAGCTAAAACACGTTGTTTTACAATTATTACTTCAGCCGAGGTACTTCCTTAAATTTGAGGCACGTAAGCGGTAGTCTAACGCTATTGGTTACTTTTACTCTGAGCTCAGTTTCCTATTGCATGGATTTTACGGGGCAGGGGTCAGGCTTAGCAAAAAAAAAAAAAAGACATAACGCTTACATTATATCACACTACATGATAAGACAATCACTTTTACAGATTTCTGAAAAATCATACATAGTTCCTGAAAGGGGAAAACTCCGGATTGCTGCTTTAACTGAGCAACTTGTTGGATTTCAACCATGCAGCCAGACTTTGTCTACATCAGAACATTTCTGAACTGTGTGTGAAGAATCTCTGAATAATCAGCATCTTACCTGCAGTCAGAACAACCTCAGCATGGAAAACTCTGGGAAAAATTTTCATTCCTCTTCAAAAGCATGATTCCTGCTGTTCCATCTCTACTTTTTGCACATGCTGATGACAAATAAGTTACCTTGAACCTTGAATATTACTCTATAGATGCTCAGCACCAGCTAGTACATGTTAAAACTTTCTTTTATTGAATTGTGAATCATTACCTGTTTACAAAATGCATTCAGCTTTACAATGACTGCAGGAAGTCAAGTTTAGACATTGTAAAACAGACTTCCTGTCACTAAACCATAACCATGGTTGCACGGTATCTAAGCACCAGTAGTCATTTCATACACTGTTTATTTTGAAAATGGTCTTCTTCTAAAAAACATATAATAATAAACGTAATAACAAAATGAGAGTGGGTTTTATATAAAACAGTCTTTTCATGAATTGTCTTCAAGGCACAAGCCCAATGGGATTGTTCATCCAGAAGCCAGAGTTAAGGTGCTTTGGGGTCCTCTGGAGTTTCTCGAGTCCCACTTCAGAGGGTGACTTGAGTACAGTGGTGCTTGAGCTTGCAGGGAAGGGTCCCTCGATTTAACTGGTGAAACTCCACCAACTGGATCAAGTCTGTGAACTGAGTGTGGCCGTCATCCAAACTGTAGAACACCTGCCCTTCATCATCCACCTGAGGGATATAAACATGAAAATCACACATTTATAGAAACTTTTGAGTTCAGTGCAGAAGCAGTTTTGGACATTTGAATCTTTCTGAGGTCTATCAGGGGATCGGACTTAGTCTATCCCAGCTTTTTATTCTACAGGACATATCAGTGACTTCAAACACATAAAATCATAAAGATTTATCCTGAGCTAAAAGAACAAGGAGTCTCAGACAGATGATCTATAAGTCAGAATCACAAAGACGTCGCAGGTGAAACTTAAACACAAGCTCAGGGTGTGGTAAGTTTTTCTGAAGTTGGAAACGAAAAACTACAAAGAAAATGATGCATGAATTTACTTAGTGTGGTTGTATTTGTGCAGCGGCGCCCCCAAAGGGTGCCCAGGGGTGCCCAAGGCCCCTCATGAACATTTTCTGGGGTCACCACTGTATTTGTGACATTTAATGTATCTTTCTCTCTTTAATTTAGTTTGAGTTCAACGCAAAGTGTTCTATAATCAAAGATATGCTTGACTCACTGGTAGAATCTGAAAGTGTTTGATTTTCTGCATGTGGCAAAGCGACAGAACAAAAGTCTTTGGGTTGCTTTGGCTGTCCCTCAGAAGAAACACTCTGAAACAAGAAAAAAAGAGCCTATCACTGTCATTTACATTAAAACGAGTGCATAAAATGCCATGATCGAGACATTTTGTATCATTAACAGTTTAAATACCCTAAAAGAGAAAATGTGTGGGGAACAAAAGCAGAAAACGTACCCGTCAATGAGACCCTGTTGGGTTATTAGACGCTGAGCCTCGTCTCGAGACAGTTTACCATGAAACCACGGCTGGGACAAATGGATGGCTGATGCACAAAGATGAAATATTACAACTTTTTGTCATATTGTGAGTACTTCAAGAAGAATTTGACAAACCTAAGCTTGAGCTCTGAGTAGCAGAGGGGCTGCCATGACTGCTCAAACGGTGGCAGCTTCTCCTCTAAAAAGAGAAGAAAAAAAAGTCCTGTTTTATGTTTTGTGGCTCGTTTGCAGCAGGGAAACTTTTTCTTAACATGCAAAGAAAAAATCCTCCCACCCTCCATGACAGTCCTTCCTCCACAGCCACAGACAGCGCCTCAGACGGGTTCTCGATCACACGGGTCTTTTGTCCAGAAAAGTCCATGGCTACCAGTGAGTTCTCTGAGGTGCTCCTCTGAAATGACACAGATCTTGCATTTTTACTCAACCATCGCAAAAAAATCTCAACACAATTCTTATTTTTATCCACTTTCCTTCCTGGATTGTGAAAAGAAATGAGAGGTTTTTCTGCTTCAGCGTTGTATTCTATTGCCATCTAGTGTCGGACTTGCCATAACTCCATCCTCATCTTTTCCAGATGATTCCTGACAGTAAATTCCATTGAAAAGCGGATTAGAGTGGCTTTGGAAAGAATGACACATGGTCACATTTTAGTCCTTTAAGCTGTCATAGAGTGAGTGGCTTTAAATAACTGCACACAAGCTTAAGAAAATTCTTCTTATGGGGATTACCTCCAAGCTTTTAAATTACAACATTCATTGATGTGCCACCTACTCAGCCTGCAATTTAAAGAAGTGTTTAAAACAAAATGTTTTATTATTATTATTATTATTATTCCAGAGCTCTTCTTATCTTGTCCGGCCCACATCTGATGGTGTAAACACAAATGAGCTCTTTCTAATTTTAGCCTGATTTGGATGAACCGGTATTGTGAGAAATTCAGCAGCGACGCTCTGCATCTGGCTGGTTCGCACACTTTCCACATTTTTGTAGCAAATCCTCCCGGCAAGCCAGGCGGGCACATACGGCTCTACGACAGCAGAAACGAAGGGATGAGCTGTCAAAAGTGAGAGCAGCTGATCGTTGTGTATTTTTAGAAAGCAACAAGTTCACGAGCATGTCCATGACCATAAATAGATTTAGTTTTTTTCCCCCTAAGTGAAACTATTCTGGGCAACACAACTTACACAACGTTCTGGCTGTTTTGCAGTGTATTAATGTAATGAGAGTGAGTTTTTACTGATGATGCACACGAGCAAAGATGGATGGGGAATGAAAATAAAAGTCATGATTACGAGCTTTGTTTGCTCATGAATGCTGTATAAATCCAGGAAAGTGTGAGGATGTTTCGATCTGAACGTGTCCTGCAGTTACTGTTCACACATGTATCTCACGGCGGGAGGTTTTCTGCAGAAGATGCACTCTCACAGCATGAAATATGACGGAGAGGATCGACTGTCTACAGCATACAGAAGGCTGAACATGATGGGGGAATGTTTTTTTGTTTGTTTTGTTTTTTATAGGAATGATAGATGAAGCTGTTGATGTTAACACAAAACGTGAACAAATCCACAATATTAAAGAGCAAGAGTAGGTTTCACTTAAAGCTGTGGTTCATAGTAGGAGGTCATCAAGGAGAAAATAAGATTTTGAAATTTGAACGGCTATAGGCCCCGCCCCTTATCCCCCTCTCTTCCTGGAATGAGCTGAAAGCCACGCCTCATACCATGCACACAAAAAGCATTGTAGCGCTAAATGACAAGTAATGTTTTCAATATGTTCCTGCTCAGACACACCTGATTCTAGCTGCTGAATTATCTCTTCAGCCTTCATCAGGTTCTGCAGGAGCTGCTTATCACTCATTTTAATAAAATCTGCAAAGTTCAAGCAGGAAAACATCTAAAACCAGCAGGAATCCAGCACTCTCTGTGCTAGCCCGCCCCTGCTAACGCTAACAGACTGATGCTAATTAATGCCGGTC
Organism: Aphyosemion australe; assembly: GCA_006937985.1. Lineage (NCBI taxonomy): Eukaryota > Metazoa > Chordata > Actinopteri > Cyprinodontiformes > Nothobranchiidae > Aphyosemion > Aphyosemion australe. The sequence goes on along the minus strand of SSNS01000032.1, from coordinate 1,692,206 downwards.
ATTTGCATTCCAGCTAGTTTGGTGTGTTAAGCTGACTAGGGCACATTCTTGTTGATTGACAGCTCCCTCTTGTGGATACACAACTCTACTGGTCCGTGCTCTAGACTCGTGTAAATGATTCGTTCAGCTGCAGAGGCCAGAGGAGGGAGTTAGAGGGATTCAAGAGCAGCGCCAGGATTTTTTACCCTGCATAGCTTTACAGTTGCTTAGTGAGTGTAAGGAGTTGCTGTTGTCCTTCGAAGCGAGAAGGGGGGACAAGGATTGGGGTTGCTAAGTCCTTGCTTCGCCGAATCTTGCCAATGGGCAACTATGAAAAGTTTACCTATATCATAGAGCAGGGTCAGATAGTCAAATGTTTTAAGTTAATTTATCTATTTAAGCTACATGCCCCAGCTTTAATTGATCTTTGGTCCAGTTAAGTCATATATGGTCCCTGCAAAAAGATCTTTGGGTGGTTATTACCAAATCTCAAAATTGTGCACCCTTAAAAAACAGAGATAAGGTCTTGAGAAATATTGCAAGATTGCCAGCTTACCATCGGTGAGGCTTTTTGCTTCTGGTGTGGCTGCATGAAATTTTTGTAAAGTTGCATCCCAAACTGAAAAATCAAACAAACATTGGTCGTGTGAATTCTATGATTCAAATACTTTATGAAAAACAAAACAAAACAATCTTTTGTGCTACTGTTTTATTTACTTTTTTCAGCTTATTGAGTTGCGGGGGTGACTAAAGCTCTAAACGGCTCCATCAGATATCCCGACAATGAACACATGCTGCTTCTGTCAAGAGTGGGAATGCTAATCCAGCATCACTCGACAGTTTCCCTTGACCTCTTTCCAAAGCTAAATCTGATTCTAGCACTGACTCAGCATTCCTCCTCTTTAGATATCACCCAGTTATTCATCAGCAAGCCAACCTTTAACAAGCGCATGGCTGTGATCCAGCAGGTCCTGGTCAGCTCATCGTCCGCACAAAGCAGCTTCAAGTCACGAGCTGAGCCGCACTTTGTAGACTGAAGTCACAAGCAGATGCAGAATGTCAGTAAATATGCTATCAGGTGATTTCTAACACATTTCCTTTTTATTGTAGCGAACCCTGACAACAGTGGCACTACCTTGACACAGAAGGCAAACTCTGACGGTGCACTGTGCAGCTTTTTGGCAGATAAAACCGTGTAGACGTCACTGTCACTGAAGTCAGCAAAAAACTGGAGATGCCTTGGTTCCTGGGCGACAAAGACATGTCAAAATAAAAGAGCAGATGCAAATAGTAAAATAAAAAAATTAAATATTTGAATCAGCAAATGTGTGCAAACAAAATTTAAAGTGATGGTTCAGGTCTTTTGAAGTGGATTTCTGCAGGAAGTTTGTGAGCAGTTAGGATTTTATGTCATTTTGGGAAAAAAAATTTTTTTTATTTTGACCCATTTGATGAATTTAGTTTGTTATCAGTCGATTTGCCAGGTTAAATATTTAATTAAAAAAAAGACAAGTTTATATTTAAACACACTGAAAGCATAAATAGCGACTCTGTACGAGATAGAGTTCCAAGAAAAAAAAAACCCTCAAAGACTTCCATTGTTCTGCTTTCATGTGACAGTATGTTCCCACTTCCTTATTTAAAGTAATGCTTCAGCCATTAATGCCTGTGCTGACTGAACAGCGATGTGTTTGACCAGGACACCAGATGAATAGTAAACACGCTGAACGAAGAACAGGCGCCATGCTAAACCTACCTGCACCGGAGGACAAAAGGTCTACTGTTGTAGGAAATGAAAGCAGATGAAAAGTGGTTGTGCTGGCACGGCTAGCGCCCAGGTATAAGAGTCAGTCGTCAGCAGCTCTGAGAGTAAGGTTTCCACCTCGCTGCTATGGCAGCTGACCTCAGAGAAATCATACTCTGCTCCTTTAACATGGCTGGAAGTATGCAAAAATAAACTAAAAGTTCCACAAAGTGCTTTTATTTCCTTTTCATCAAGTGTTGAGAGAATACTAATAAAATGAACTTATTTTAAATGACTAACCTTAGAAGTTCCCTTAGTGGAGAAATAAAGTCCTGATCTCCGTAAAACAAAATAAAACTTCCTCCAGGACTTCTTGCTTTGCTCTTTAACATGAAGAAACCCATGGATCTCTGGGCAGGTGCTGGACTTGAGAAAAGTCTGAGAGATGGGTGTGTTCAGTAAATACTTTGTTGAAAATGACTTCCTCTAAAAATCCTAAAGTATATTTTGTGTATAAAAATACTTACCTCAATCAGTTCAGAGTGAGCCACCATCCCATTAGTTTCAGTCGACATGGAAACCATGTGATCTGGGAAAAAGTCCTATGAGATTGAAATGAATATTTATCTCTCATACGTGGAGAAAGTATGTGCAGAGACAGAGGATTTGTCTGGTCACGTCTCCAACTCACAAGAGGTTTCTTGAAGAATTCATATTTGGCGTAATTCTTCCTAAAATAAAGTCGACTGTCTGAGTCCATGCCGCTGCCTGAGAGAACCTCCGTGACATACTCGTGATCTTCAATGGTTCTTTCTGGGGAAATTTAAAGATGAAGAGGAAAATGAAGGAAAGGCTCAGCTTGTTTCTAACAATCACATGCAGTCAGCATGATTTAAACATCATATAAGAAGAATATTTGAAATATTTCACAAGATTCATAGGTTAATTTTTTTACCTAATTATAAACATTAATATTTATTTATTTTATTATTTTTCTTTGGCATTGTCAAACTAAAATATTTGCAAAAATTGTGTGTTAAAGGGTTCATATGCAAAAATCACCTTTTGCATCCTTTTGTGCTGCCATGTGTGTCTCTATTGCTTCTATAAACACTCTAAAAGTGGAAAAGAAAACCTGTCTCTCTTTTTCTGTCAGTGTTGGGTTTCAAAAAATTTCAAAAAGTTCCCGTTTGTGACGTCACAAACAGGAAAGCAGAATAGAACCACCTCTCATGTTCAAGAGGGAGCTGCTGCTGGAGGAGCAGCAGCTCCACTCCAAGCCCCTCCCTGATATCTGAGCTTCTCAGCTAATTGCTGCCTGAGCCGGGGAGGGGTGGGCGCTGCCTGCTCTATTTTCTTTTACTTAAAGTGACAGAGCCCTGAAACGGCTCATTCTGGAAGGTATTGAAAATGTAAAGAATAAACCTGCTGCAATCGCTCCATGTGAGAGGAACTTAATGCAAAAAAACTTAAAAACAGAAAAAAAGTTTTGTATTGACCATAAAACTATTATAATTTAAGAAAAAAGTCATAAAATGTCCACATTAAATAACATCATGACTTTAAAGAACTGATTAAAATTATTTCTAATGAAAAATTATAGAAAAATAATATAAGCTGGGCCAAGAGATGTTACGACAACATTGAAATGCAACAAACACTTTGAAAAATGCTGATTTAAAAATTTTTATGCTGTGCATTTTGAAAGAATTTTAGACAAAATTTTCATGTGACATTAATTTACTCAGTTTTACTGTCTATATTAAAATGCAAGTATCTGCTGTTATCCTGATATCAGACATTTAACATTCTTAATTTGCTGCAAAAAGCTAACCTAAAGGAAAAAAAGTACCTATTCCCAGATGTGTGAGATGTTCAACCAGAGTCCAGCTGTGGTCGTCGATGCAGTGATTCTTCAAGACAAACAGCTGGCATATGTCCCGGGCAGTGACGTCGTTGGGAACCTCCACGGCTTTGCTGGCGTTATTTTCATCATAAATTTTAATTACCTGAAACAGAAACAGAAACATTCATTGTGGCACTAACACAAAGAAATGCCAAATGTAATGCTTAAAGAAATCTGGAGATACAACTCTGCAAAAGCAAATTATTGTGCAAAGCATAAAAGCAGATAATATTTGATATTTGCTGGAACACCATTCAGTTTTTTGTATTTCTGTGTGTAGCAGTAAATCAGAAAGGAGCTGCATGACAAAACCTCTTGTTAGCACCGTTAAAACTTCAGCTCAGACCAAATCACCTGCCTGCTTTCCTCTACTCTAAGGGTCAAAGAGCCAGAAATCACTCTGCTTAATAATCTCACGGGTGGAGAAAAATCTCCACACGGCTCCAGCTCTCTTGTGTTCACATATCCATAACGAGTGGATCTCTTTCATAAAACCCAAAAGCCCAGAAAGTAAATACGAATGTGCTGGATAAATGTAATGTTAGCTGCGCTTTTTCATCAGTCAGACTCCTTCAGGCCGGGTGAGAAGAGTCTGACTTTTGCAAAGTGAGAAGAAACCAGAGCTGTCGATCTGGGCCGGAGTTTGACTTCTGAAGAAGTCATTAAGAAATGGATGCCTCGGGCATTTTTATGCAAACTGTGAGGAGTTCAATCAGCACAAATCCAGTCTAAGAAGTTTAAATCTCTATTGTTTAAACCAGCGGTAACACTTTACAAAAACTTTATTACGTTACTTAGTGCATTATTACGTATTAATAAATAAATGATCCTTTTATTAACATTCCAGATATTGTTAACTATTAAGTGTCCTTAAGGTTAGGACAAAGGGCCGGGGGTGGGGTCTGCTTAGTTTTAAACAGTTGTTAATGCTTTATTTAATAGTTTATAAATGCTTGATTAATTATTATAACGTGTTACCAAACCGATTAAAACAGCTTCAGCATAAAAACATGATTTTATCTATTTTCTTTTGCACAAATATTTCAATATAATATAATTCACTATTTATAAGGCGTCTCACAGAGAAAAAACTAACTTGGAAAATAAAATGTGCGATGATTGCACTGATTAGAAATGTATTTTGTTTAATAAATGATGTGTTTTTAAATAGCTGGAAACTTAACATTTTGCTCACAGCAGTTCTAAAATGCACAATTTGACACATACAACATCCAAATAGGCTAAAATACAGCATGTTCACTTCTATCATAAAAATATTTTTATTACATTTGCAATATTGATTGCAGTTTATTGCAGTCAATGAAGATAATGAGTATGTCAGCGGAACTTGTGTAAAGAAAAAAAATGCCCAATATTTGAAACAAGTAAAGCTACTAAAATGTTGGACTTAGATGTAGAACAAGTTCTGAACATCAAACTGCACTAAAATACAGATTCTTTTTACTATTGAATCATGCAAAATTGAATATTTTTGTGCAAAAACAGCAAACAAAAGACAATTTTTTGTTTTGTTTGTTTCAAAGATAAAATACAATTTCACCACTAAATACTAAGACTGTGAAGCTTCAAATTCTGCAATATTCAGAGATTGTTTCGATGTTTTCCAAGAAAAAAAAGCGATGAGCTTTAGTGTGCAAAAGAGTAATGATTCCTTTCCACTCAAGCATGTCCACTTCAGTAAATAGATGGTGAACTGATGTTAACTAGTAATTTCAGGTTATCAGAATAAAAGTCAGATTATCTGATCCCAGTGTAAGTGCTGATGCAAAGAGAGTTCTCACAGAGGTCAGGGGGGTGGAACACGGGGAGACGCAGCGGTACATTACGTGCCGTAAGTCTGACAAGGCAGAGTATATCCAGACCCTTACTCCACAGCACTAAATATAGTCTCATTGAACACAAACTCCTCTATTAGACCTTCTTATCTCAAGGACGGTACAGTGTGTGCCATTTTGCCAATTAGCCTCCTAAGGTTGAACCTTGAAGTGCACTCCCGCAGCTGTGGCTCCGTCACTGAGTGGCTGTGAGGAGTTGGCCTCCAGGCTTGAGTAGGAAAACCAGCAGAAATGTCCTCCCAGCTCCCCGCTGTCAAAACACTGGAAAAAACGACGGTTTCAGATTCCTGCAGGGCTTCCTGACCAGGTACCGCTAATACCAGCCAGTGGTGTTGCCAGCTGCTCAAACTGCTAACACCTGTTCGGTGCAAATTACTGGAAAGGAGCAGGGAGAGCACAATCACGGTGCAGCAGGAGATGAATCACAGCAACAGACAAATGTTGGAATTAAGCTGTAAAAGGGAGCTGTGGTATTACATGTAAAAGTGGCATCGTGGTGTGGCGCAGGGCTATTCAGTCCTGATACCTGCATGTTTTCTATGTTTCCCTGCTCCTACGCACCTGGTTTTAATCAATAGGATTCATCTGAGCTACTTCAGGACATACTTAAGAGTTGATTCAGTCATTAAATCAGGTGTGTTGGAGCAGGAAAACAGCTAAAACATGTAGGATAGTGGCCCTGCAGAACCAGGATTTAATATCTCAGAGGAAATTTGTTAGACTTTTTTTGGGATATATTTTATTTTTTTATAATATGATTTGAATTATAATTTAATGAATTATATTAAAATATTTTTGAAGAAAGCAAGCAGGTAAAGAAAACAAATAAATCAGAGTTTTCTGTATATTTGTTGAATTTTATAATTGTCCTAATAAAGCTTTATTTTGGACTAGGTGGCACGTGTCTCTGACATTACTTCATCTAAAAATCGTAATATGTTTTTGTTAAGGTTGAATCAATAGGTTACATGTTTATCAAATTTTATTCCAATTATTTAAAAATAATCACAGAATTAAAGCGTTTTAATGATATAAGAGCGTTTGCATTACAAATTAAAACAGAAACATTTTGGCAGTATAATCAAAAGTTTGAGTTCCAAACAGGAAATGAAAGCAAGACTTTTAATACAAAAACAGAAAAACTCAACAAACTAGCAGGACTTTGACTCTTACCCGCTTCTGCAGACAGAGAGGTGTGATGGCAGGCAAAGTCACTCTTCTTGCATGGAAATTCATGCTTCTGCCTGACATGTGCAACCAGCTACAAGATGAATATCCATCAATACTAAACCAAAGTATGAAGTATCACTTTTACGATCTAATCAGAACAAGATGTTTTTTACATCCCAACCGTACTGCATCTCAGAGAACTCCCTTCCTTGTGAGTGCTGCTTGACCGAAAGTGTGAGAAACTGATTAGCGTTTCCTCCCCACAACGCAAACTCCTCCTTTGTCCTTGAAAATGTTAAATCTATCCTTTTAGAAAAGGAAGCTCACATGAACAAAACAAAGAAGATAATGTTTTTTTCTCAGAGTAAGTGGAGTTGATTTTTACAGCACAAGGCCAGGGAGACGGTAGTACTTAGAATCAAAGCAACAGTGTGAGGATGTAAAAAAAAACACAGAAACGAGCCAAAAACTTCACATGTATCAGATTGTTTTGCTGACTTTGTCCCCAGACACCAGACCGCTATTTTAGTCCCTGACACATGATACATTTCACAAAGCAAACATTAATGAGTGTGTCCATGAAAAACTTTATATAATGCAGTGTACTTTGAAACATGGATATTTATACCAGTCATCAGTAGAAATAACTGACACCACATTAAACTAATCCACAATGAATTTTCTCATTATTTAAAAACATCCCTCTTTTATTAATTACTGGCATTGTTCTAATAGTTGTTAGAAGTAGACATGAAACACAATAAAATCATAAACTTTAAACAATTTGATAACAATCCATCTTTTATCTACAATGAATCCATCTATCCATCCATGAATTTATCATTTATTCTCAATCTATCCATCCATTTTTTATCTAGCCAAAGACCAATCATTCATTGCCATTCATTTGTCCATCAATCCATTCATTCATTCATTCATTCATTCATTCATTCATTCATTCATTCATTCTGCTGGTGAAGGTTCTCAGTCATCCAGGTCATGGTAATCCAAAGGGGTTTGAATGAAGGCAACTGGACTTCTTTGGTTTCTTGAAGACATTTTGCTTCTTATCCGAGGAGCTTTGCTAATTCTGACTGGAATATGGGAGAGTCGAGCTTATGTTGCTGTCTGTTCTTGCTGAATGAGCAGAAACTACCTATGAATACCCCTCCTACCTAACCCTCTGAAGAGTCATTAGCCTCTATTGTGTGGGAGTCATATTGATTAGATGCAGGAGGGTGTGACCTAGACTAAAACGTTTTGGGAATTAGATTCAGAGCTGGAGGGTGAAACCTGAGTCCTCCTCCCCTGTTTAATGTAGGTTTTTCCATTTTGACATAGATAGCTTCCTTCACTCCTCTCTTAAACCATCTATGTTCTCTATCCAGAATGTGTACTTTGTCATCTTCAAAAGCGTGTCCCTTGTCCTTCTGGTGTAAGTGGACTGTATGGTCTTGGCCTAAAGAGGTGGCTCTCCTGTGTTCAGCCATATTGTTGTTTAGTTTCTCCTATGTAAAGGTCTGGACAGTCCTCACTGCATACTGCATAGACGACGCCACTGAGCTTCTGGTGTCTTGTCTTTTGGGTGGACCAATGTCTGTCTGAGGGTGTTGTTGGGTTTAAAGTTTACCAGGATGTTGTGTTTGGAAAAAAATCTTCTTCTTGAGAAGAATTTTCATCCAAAAGACAAGACACCCAAACAGAAGCTCAGTGGTGTTGTCTATGCAGTTCATAGGTAGTTTCTGCTCGTTAGCAACAGCAGACAGCTACAGTTTATACGATCGACTCTTCCATATTCCAGTCAGAATTAACAAAGCTCCTCGGATGAGGAGCAAAACGTCTTCATGAAACCAAAGAAGTCCAGTTGCCTTCATTCAAACCCCTTGGACATTCATTCATTCATTCATTCATTCATTCATCAACTTATCATTTATTTTCAATCTATTCATCCATCCTCTATCCATCCAAAGACCAATGAATTCATCTGGCCATCCATCCATCCATCCATCCAATCATCAACTTATTATTTATTCTCATCTATCTATCTATCTATCTATCTATCTATCTATCTATCTATCTATCTATCTATCTATCTATCTATCTATCTATCTATCTATCTATCTATCTATCTATCTATCTATCTATCTATCATCTATCTATCTATCTATCTATCTATCTATCTATCTATCTATCTATCTACTCATCCTCAATAAATTTATTTATTAATCCACCCATCCATCTATATACAGTACATACACACACACGCACACAAACACACACACTATTCATCCCTTTGCACTTCTTTCCCTTACATAAATTATAAATATACTTCTCCTGCCCAGATCTTATCATTTACCACTAACCAAAACTTCCAGCTCTTCCACAATGCTTTACATTGAGACCCCCCCCCCCCCCCCCCCCCCCCCCCCCCCCCCCCGCCGCCTGGACACAAAACATCCAATACTCCTACATCAGCACTCCCTAAAAATCATGTTACAAACTGAAACAGAGTTCCTTCAGTTCACATGAGTCAACAATATGAAAGTAACTAAAGTATATTGCACCAGTTATTATCCACTCTCTCTATGATCAGATATTTCACATCATAATTTCATGCAATCTTTTATCCTTTAAACTTATATATTCTTTCAATGCAGCAATCTGGCAGTTCTGTTTTGATTACAATCGACCTTGAATAAGAAACAGAAGGAAATGTTCAATGGGTACAAAAAAAGAATGAGACAGAAAGAAGAGCAGGAGAGAAAGTTCCTACTAGCCTCTGCACCCATGTGTTTAACTGTAGAACCAGACAAAGAAGCCTGGTGATTATCAGTGTCCCTCCTTTACACGGCCTCAGCTTCAGATCACTAAAATTAATGGTGATAAAAGCCACAAAAACCTTGTCATCTCTATTGTGTCAATGGAAATATGTCATTTTTAAAGTTATGCACACTTTTATTTCAAAATATATAATTAAAAGTATAAACTTTGCTTTGAATATAAATGCTCAGGTTTGATCAGCTAGAAAACTGTTCCACAAAGACCAAACAAAAACTTCCCATAACTCAAGTCTTTAAAGAGTGCAAAATGCTTAGTTTTATTTGTGTTTGCACATTTCATTACTTTGCAGAATCTGGAGGAACCACTGTGCTCTGACTAAACTCATGAGAACAGACAGGGAAAGAGGAGCCTCCCACAGCAGGCTTCAATCTTTATCTGGAAACAGCACACTGATTTGTGAAAGCACAGACAAGTAGACGCTGCTAGTTATCACACTCAACTAAAATGAATTGGAATTAATGGAGCCAGAACGATAACAGTGTCTCCACAGCTCCCATAACAAACCACACCTCCAGACACATTGTCCTTGACCGTAGCGGATTTAACCAGGACCCCCCTGCAGACTTGATTAGGGTAAAACAGCAACCAGTGGCATGTACCAAAAGGGGTGACAAATTAAAAAGAAATTCCTGAATCACTGACCCCTGCAGGAGGAGGAACTAACTCCCGTTTTTCATTTCAGAAATATTTGCTGAAATTGTTTTTCAATATTCTACGGCAGCGTAGAGCTGCCACCCACACAAAATAAAATTGGAGTGATATCATGTTATAACATCTTAACTTTATTGTTCTAACAATATAATTTTCACATTTGTACAATATACTATCACGTTTTTCAAAATACTATCATGTTCTAACAATTTAATTTTCATGTTTTTACAATATACTATCACGTTTGTACAATATACTATCATGTTCTAACAATATAATTTTCATGTTTTTACAATATACTATCACGTTTGTACAATATACTATCATGTTCTAACAATATAATTTTCATGTTTTTACAATATACTATCACGTTTGTACAATATACTATCATGTTCTAACAATATAATTTTCATGTTTTTACAATATACTATCACGTTTGTACAATATACTATCACGTTTGTACAATATACTATCACGTTTTTCAAAATACTATCATGTTTTAACAATTTAATTTTCATGTTTTTACAATATACTATCACGTTTGTACAATATACTATCACGTTTTTCAAAATACTATCATGTTTTAACAATTTAATTTTCATGTTTTTACAATATACTATCACGTTTGTACAATATACTATCACGTTTGTACAATATACTATCATGTTCTAACAATATAATTTTCATGTTTTTACAATATACTATCACGTTTTTACAATATACTATCACGTTTTTACAATATACTATCATGTTTTTACAATATAACAATTATATTGTACAAACATGATAATTATATTGTTAGAACAATAAAGTTAATATGTTATAACGTGGCATCGCTCCAATTTATTTTTGTGTGGGTAGCAGCTCTACGCTACCATAATTTTCACTGTTACTCATTGGTGAATAACTATATTCTATTTATATAGGGAGTGGTGTTTTTCAGTGATGAGACAAAGGGGGTAAATAAACTATTTGCTGAGTGTAAAAAAAACATTTATTCCAAAGCTGTGACTTTTTTCTTCAGTCATTACGTAATTTGATTTAGTATTTTGACATAGAGACCTGCGTCGTTGATACAACAAGAACCCTATTTTTTGCCAATGTGAATAAAGCTTTGTGAAATGTTTAAAAAGTAGCATTTTCTACACTACTTTTTAATACATTTGTGGAAGTAACCCTATTCTCTTCATTCTGACCAAAACATCTGGAAATCACTCAACACTTCACACTCATGAGTGTCCACAAGACAACATATCAAAATACAAAGAAATGGTAAATGGCCTATATTTGTATAGCGCCTTCTTAGGGTTCTACAACCCCCCAAGGCGCTTCACAACACAATCAGTCATTCACCCATTCACACGCTGGTGGGGATGAGCTACAATGTAGCCACAGCTGCCCTGGGGCGCACTGACAGAGGCGAGGCTGCCGAGCACTGGCGCCACCGGTCCCTCCGACCACCACCAGCAGGCAAGGCGGGTTAAGTCTTGCCCAAGGACACAACAGCAACATTCTCTGGCCGATGCCGGGATCGAACCTGCAACCTTCCGATTACTGGACAACCTGATCTACCTCCTGAGCTACTGCTGCCCAGAAAGAACTTTTCACACTTTCAAAACTCATTTTTCTTTTGATGTTCAGAATTTTTTTCTTTTATTATGAATTCAACACATATGGAAGCCCATTCCCACCATTCAGATTAAAAAAAATTATTATCTCATAATTATGACTTAGCTATCTCATATGAGATAGCTAAGTCATAATTATGAGATACTAAGTCATAAATATGAGACAATATTTTTTTTATCTGAGTGGCGGGAATGGGCTTCCATACACACACAGGACCTAGAGTGCAGTTAATCAACAATCTAAATCAGCTTTGAGCCTCTAAAAAACACAAGAAATGTTCTTTTGGCTTTCATCTGTCCCAGGAGCCCTGATTCAGACCATTCTAAACCCCATAAACCAGCCTTGCTGTGAAAAGAGCTGTTTGCCCCTCCCAATCAGCCAGAACATGAATATGATAATGAGCTGCTTGCTGATTGGTTGGTTTCCCCAGAAGGCCTCAGACACTGGAGACATGCAGGTTCGAGGAGGAAGGGCTCCCTCTTATGACGTGTTAAGGAAGGTTTTCTCAGATCAGACGTTTTTCTCTCGTCTTTTTCAACTTTCTAATTTACATAACAAGTAGGTCACACACGGCTTAGACTTTTTGGCATGCTGCATTTGACCACCCAAGCTGTCTTATTCAACAACAAGGAAAATGTTGGTTTACATTCTAGGTCCTCTTTAAGACTAGAGGCAGATAGCCTGCTTGGGCTGGTTTGCAAGACTAACCTTACAAATACCAAGAAATGGCCTGACAGATCAGACTGCAAGTAGTTAAGCTGCACAGGAAAGACAAATTGCAAAACGTCTCAAAACAATAAAATGAAATGCCCTGATTAGATATCTACAACTTCAATATGTCCCTAAAGTAACTCACTCCTCAAAGAAGAAGCAGGAGAAAATGTGCTGGCCATGTGATGATTGGTATAAGAGAAGCCCCCACCACAAAACCCACGAGTTAGCTGCAGCACTGACTGAGTGTACATAAACACCCAAGGGACAGGCACACTTGATATTGTGAATGCTTGAATCACTTTCACAACCGAGTGTGTGCAATGAATGTACACTGACAGAAAAAAATCAGTGCTCAACCTCCTGGTCTTCATCAGAGGAGACTAACTGCAGCTCAACCCACTGGAGCAAGGGTATCAGTTTGGGCTGAGCAGGAACGTGTAGCACTCACAGTGAACTGATAAAGCTTGTTGAAGTTTGCTTATCTTTCTGATGTTGTCAAGCAAAAATGCTGGGGAAAGTCATCAAATCAGCGACCTAAAGCAGTTAAAGGAAAATGATGACGTGCATGAATGTCTTCAAGATCCCAATTGAAGAAATAAAAATGCTCCATGAAATCGAATCATTTCAGCACGGAATTTGAAAATAACAGATTTGATTGAAAGTTGGCACATTTCCTGATAAGATCAACTTTAGTAGTCATTTCCTTGTGCTCAGCTGTGATTTCTAAACGAGCAGGATCGGCTGTGCTTCAGTCAACACGAGATCTGTTTGATAAGCATTAAAAAAGTGGTACAAATCTCCCAAATGTGCTTTGTTTAAGTGGCTCAAACGGTTGGTGCACAGGCTTCAGACATTGTTCAAAATGGACTCCGTCATGCCTAAAATCCTGGAATCTGTACCTCAAAGAGGCAAGACCAGAGGCTGCCACATAAGGGTTCTTCACGCTGTTCATGAGAGGTAAGATTACCAATAAACCATAACACATTGGGTCAGCAAGGAGCCATAATAATCTTTGTGGAAGCTCTTTTTTACCCACTGTCAGCATTGCTTCAGCATGATTCCACTAAATGCATTAGCTAAAGAAACCACAAGCAATATGCTATAAAGTGTCTACAGTTCATATTAACTGGAAGAAATTTTATAACTGCAATTAACACGCTGCATGCTTTAGAGCAGAATCCCACCAAGTGCATTAGCTTCACTAATCATGAGCCATGCACCAGTTATGGGGTTCATTTTCACTTGACTCATGAAAGAAGGATACTGAGTATAGTCTGCTTGAGTGGCCTGAAGAAAGTTTTCTCAATGCTGTCAGCAAAGGTAGGCATCAGCCTCATAGAAGGATTCCTCCAAGTGTGTAAGCTCATGTCACCACAAGTAATACGGCAGTAAGGCAGCCACCTGAATCCAGAGAGAATGCAGAGACAGAGATGCCAGCATGGTTTGGAACACTATATCACAGATATTTTCATTCAAATCTAAATGTGGGACTGATCTCAACAAACGGATTTCCCATGTTTTTAACATACTTTGAAGGGAAACTGGAGAGTGAGATTCATTATTGAGTCTTAAAGAAGTTTCCATTGAAGGGTACGTAGTTTGAAATTTCTAAAGTAACTTTTAAAATGCTTAAATTTGACAGTTTGACCCTGTTTTATGATGTAAAGTAGATACTCTTTCATAATTTATATTTCCCCCAAGTCCCTCCTCTGGCCTCTACAGCAAAACAAATCATTTACATGAGCCTGAAGCGCTGACTAAAAGATTTCCACAAGAGGGAGCTCAATTAACGAGAATGCGTCCCAGTCAGCTTAGTTAGCGCACCAACGAAGAAGAAGCAGAAGCTGGAGCTTTACAATGGAGCAACAAAAACAAGTACAGAAGAAAGTGATTCCTCAACTGCCTTCTGCTTCTCAAAGAAAATTTAAACAGTCCTGCAAAACTCACTGTGAGACATTTATGACAATCACATAGAATTTACATTGAAGATACTTTTAAAACAGCAAAACTGCAGATACTATAACTGGGCCTTTGTGAAAAATAATCCACAAACGAAAATAGAAAAGACAAAGACAACAGGTGCAAAAGCACCCTCATCCCATATGTGGCAGGTGTCTCAGAGGAGCTGAGAAGAATTTTCTCCAAACACAACATCCCTGTAAACGTTAAACCCAACAACACCCTCAAATAGAAATTGGTCCATCCAAAAGATAAGACACCCAAACAGAAGCTTAGTGGTTTCATCTATGCAGTCCAGTGCAGTGAGGACAATGACCTATATATAGGGGAAACTAAACAACAATTACACAAGCACATGGCTCAACACAGCAGAGCGACCTCTTCAGATCTTGACCTGAAGAGGTCGCACTCTGCAGTCCACCTACACCTGAAGGACAAGGGATACGCTTTTGAAGATGGCAAAGTACAAATTCTTGACAGAGAAGATCGATGGTTTGAGAGAGGAGTGAAGGAAGCTATCTATGTCAAACGGGAAAGACCGACATGAAACAGAGGAGGAGGACTCAAGTTTCACCTTTCCAGCACCTATAATGCAGCTCTAAAGCTAATTCTCAAACAGTTTCAGTCTAGGTCACACCCTCCTGCATCTAATGAAAACAACCATTCTAACACAATAGGACCTAATGACATCAATGACTCCTCTGGGAGTAGGGACGAGGGGTATTCATAAGTAGTTTCCGCTCGTTAAGCAACAACAACAGCTACCGTTTATAAGCTTGAGTCCCCGTATTCCAGTCAGAATTAACAAAGCTCCTTCGATAAAAAGCGAAACGTCTGAAACCAAAGAAGTCCAGTTGTCTATATTTGAACTCTTTGGATCACCATGACCTGGGTGACTGAGAACCTTCACCAGCACACGCTACAGACCACAGCTTCAACTTTGAATGGCTGTGGGAGATTTTAATCTCCAGTTAGCTGGAGCTCTGAATGATCTCAACTCCATTGCAACAAACTTTCTTCCTAACTTGTTTTTACGTTTAATATGGCTGATAACGATCTTGCTGTATTTGCATATTTTAGACCACTGGCTAAACTCCCCTTTTTCCATCCACCAAATTCAGATGATGCTAAGTTCTGGAGGCCTGCCTGGTCTCCATTTACCAAACAAATTTGATTATCAAGCAAGCAACTCATGTCTTTTATGCAACTGTGTCTGGTGTCATCTATCCTGATTTAAGCATCCCTTGATTCAATTATAAAACATAACTGTATAAATCATACAGTGGTTCAAGTTTAAAGATTCTACAACTGCTTCTTTAAAATGCACCATTTAGGTCTTGCTTTTCCATTTCACAATAAAACCTGTTTCTGGCAGGATATCGCCCCCCCCCCCCCCCCCCCCCCCTCCGATAATTATAACTAATGAGAAAACCACAACTCAAAACAGACACACTGGGAGGACTGGTTGGCAGATTTCCAATTATAGAACAGATCAGATGGTGGGTGAGGGGATGAGTGCTGCACATTTGGAACAATGATGTCATTGGCTTCTTGAGTGCCTTGAAAAAAGGTTGTAACCCTGTGCCACAGGGAGTGTGACATAAAAACAGCTGTTCTGACTGACACGCTCCCTTTGTCTTCCCAACAACGTTGGTGAAAAGAATAAGTGAGAGGCTGTCAAGCCCATGAGCTTCAGGCTTCATCAGCAAGATGCACAAGTAGGATCTGCTTACAGGGGTCCACATTGTTTCTGACTGAGGTCAAATGGGTGGCATTTTTCCTATTTACTGAAAACTTGAGGAGTGTTCTGATAAATGTCAAATAAAGTACCACTTTACAAAAAGTCTCTTTTTTGTTTAATATATAGACAGATATGTTATCAATTCACCTGTAAACACTTCATTAATAAATGTTTATATTATGCATTAATTGAAAGCGAGAAAGAAAGAGGCCCAATCCCAATACTCCCACTGCGCCCTACACCCTTCAGTGAAGTGCACTTAGAGGAAGTGCGCAGCAAGGCTTCGAGTGCGTAGTACACAAGTGTGCAAATAAATGCCGAATTGGGACAGTGAGCATTACATCATCGACTGCAACCCTGTTTGTGCTTTTTAAAAAATCTTTAACAGCTTTCAAACAAACAATTATTTGACTAAATTTAAATTAATTGCTGTCCACATTTATATCTTCGTCTAAAACATTCAGAGCATGAATAAATATCATTAATCGTCTTAAAATGAACTTATTTCACTTGAAAATACATGTTTTCAGAAAAAGCACTGAGCCATTGCTCCGCCTTCTTCTCAAAATTCCCATGCAGCAATGGATTGTGGGTAATACCCTTGCCCGAAGTCCGCATCTATGCGAATTTGGGCGAAGTGCGGATTAAGGGTGCACAATGGGCGTGGTCAACTTCCGCACTTGAGAATCGGGACACCCTACGCACTCGCACCCCTGGTTGGGAGTATTGGGATTGGGCCACATAAGCGACTGGTTTCTTGCCAAATCTCTTCATCTTAATATTTAATCTAGAGTTGATATAATAAATATTTCAGACTAAGTTAATTAATTATTTTTTATTGCACTTTATCGCTGCATTATAAAATTCCACAACTATCAAAGGAAGCCGTATTGTAAAGTGTAAAACTGACATTTATAAATGTTTAATAGTCATTAATAAGCACACATGAGATAAAAAAAAACCACTTGGTTTGTTTGCACTGGGATGTAGATTATATGCAGACTACAGAGAGCAAGAATAACAATTACATTTCTCTATTTAGAGAGATTTATCAGTTGTTGCTTTCAAACTACAGCTTGAAACTAAAGACATGAGTCTGTGTTCACAGACAGATAAACAGCACAATTTGGTAATGGAGAGCTACTATCCTGCATACTTTAGATATTTCTCTGCTTCAACACACCTGATTTATTGGGTTCCACCAACCAAATCTG
This sequence comes from Aphyosemion australe, assembly GCA_006937985.1. Classification (NCBI taxonomy): domain Eukaryota; kingdom Metazoa; phylum Chordata; class Actinopteri; order Cyprinodontiformes; family Nothobranchiidae; genus Aphyosemion; species Aphyosemion australe. Next base: position 1,674,802 of record SSNS01000032.1, on the reverse strand, counting down.
GAATTAACAGATTTCTGAAGAACATGACATGCTGGTGGTATGATTTAACTGTTTGAATTGGAACAGAGAAACTTCTCAAACCTGCAGGATAGTCTCCCTCCACAACCATCTTAAAGCTTTTGCCCCAAGCAATATTTTTTTCAAAAATAATAAAGATTCTTCTCTTGCACCAATGTCTATAACGTAAAAACAATCAGCACTATAAAAAACTGCAATTGAAACTGCTGATGATCCAAAGCAAGAAACATATAAAGCGTGGTGGTGCACCAAAGGATGGCCATTTACAGACGACACAAAGAGGATGGAGTCCAAACAAAAACTAGCAAACCCTGCTTGACAAACTGCTGTAGCAAGTCTTAAAACACTAGATGCTTAAGTTTTCTCTTCCCCAAACATAATCTTCACAGCTCAAAAATAAAATAACCATCAAATTGCTTTTCAACAAAACAATATTTGTGCAAAACTCTGGTATTTATAGTGTAAACTGCAAAAGAAGAAGCATTTGCAGGCAGGAGTTAACCAACAGCCAACTGGTTTTAAAAGAAAACACTGTGTAATAAAAACAACCGAAACTGTCTCAACATCTGGATCGCAGTGAAAGCTTGTCAAGTACTTCCCAGCATGCAGTGCACGATAATCACACACCCTGTGCTAAAACAAACAGCAGAGCCGCAGGCACTGGGCCAGGTATTTCTTGGGTAAACCATAAACTTATTAAGTTTCAAATATAACATCCACTGGTGGTGCAACACCTCACTTTGTTTATTCATTTTCATATTGTTTGGCGGCCACCGTGCAGCAGTAAAAACCTGCATTTTCCCATGTAAAAACATGCAGATCATCTGAGCACTCTGACGCAGCATTTATCTCCTCGCTGCCACTGATTTACATACTTGTAAAACCGGTCGAACCATCCACATATCCTGAGGTTTCAATCTAAATTACAAGTCAAACACTGAGCAACTAGGAGTTCACGTGACTTTCAGAAATGACCTGCAGTTGGTTTCACACTCTTGCTCAAACTACACTCAGCAACTTTGCTCAGCGGAGCAGCAAAGGCCATAATTAGTCAAAAAGTGGACACTCACCTGAGCTGTGCTACTTTTCACCCATGGTAATAAACATTCAGATGTGAATGATGGGAGAAGCTCAGGAAAAGGCTTCGGAAGAGGAGAGGATAAGGACTCTCCTCCTTCTCCAACACTCCTGAAACAAGCCAACAAAAGCACCAGAAAGAATGAAACATTAGCGGATATTGTGTAATAAATCATAAGGGAATTGCTCTATTTTGAAATTTTAAAATCCCAAGCACCAACAAGGTTTGCACTGTGTTTACCAAAGCTGTGAAGTGATGAGAAAAACATTTTATATGCAACTTTGTGAGAAATAGAGACAATCTGCAGCTATGGTTGGAGTTTGAAACAGATTAACAGACAAAAAAATCGCTTTTGGGCAAATTAGGTGATAAGCTGCTAGAAGGATTTTTGCATTGACCACTCCTGCTTAGAACTACCTAGGGACACACCCACTCACCAACAGACGTTTGATAAAACAGCAGATAAGAGAAATGGGAACAGCCCTCGTTGTGTTGTACCTGTGCAGCTTTTACACACAAAAATGATGCAGATTTATAAAATAAACTATAAATCACTCTAAATAAAATGCAAATGATGGGTTTAATCTCCAAATTTAAGGGAGAAAAAGTTTGCCAGTGCCTCTTTTATTGAATCAACACTTGTCACCTTCACAGCAGCAGGTGTTTAAAAGGCACTGATGGAACAACTAAATGTGCTTCATTTGCAGCAGCGCCTTTCTGATCAGCTCCTCCAAACACAAACTGTGTATGATTCAAATACAGGACAAAAAAATTGTATTTATAATTTACACTTTTCTAGTTCTCTGCATGCATAAATAAAAATGAGCCTTACCTGTTCCCTTCACACAGCTTGGTCCCGGGCTTCTGAGCATTTGGTGTCAGTAAAGGATCTTGCAGTGGGATGAGGGCTGGGCTGGGAAAGCCACTCACATTACTCTCACCGCTGTGAAAAATCCCTGCTTTCTGTCCGAGGCTTCCAGAAGTGTGAATTTTCTCCAGTGTTTTATTCATATCACTGGTGTGGGTTGGCTAAATCCAAGGCATCATCTGGAGCTAACAGGAGAGACGAGCTGTTGGGCTGGAGAGCGTGCCCAGTTGGAGCAGGCTGACTGACTGGCGGGGCTCTTCTGCTCACAGCTCAGCAGTGCACACACACACACACACACACACACACACACACACACACACACACACACACACACACACACACACACACACACACACACACACACACACACACACACACACACACACACAAGAGTTGCTCTGGCTCATCTGCTGCCCACAGGGCTGGCCCAGTGGGGCAAAACGATCCCTCCTACCCAAACATGATCCACCACAATAAAGATATTTTTAACACAATGACTCTCAGAACAGCCCTGCTCACTCTGACCCCATGATTTTTTAATTAACAATCACCCCTTTTTTACACTTTTAGACTCACTTTATTTGCAAACTGTGAACAGACAGACAAAGAAGACACGGACAAAGGAACTGAGCCCAAGGAGGCTGTAAAACCGACTGTCCCTTCTTGTGGACCTTGCACTTTAAACCTACTGCACTGTAGACTGCAGACAGCTGTAAAGAGTAGCCAGACGGTGCAGCAGACTGGTTGTGTTACTTGCTGTGTCACTCAGTGACAGGCTCCACGTGGGGGATGGTTGGGATGATAGCATCGTTCCGAAAGGTAATGTGTAACAGACCTTGACCAGGGGAAATTCAGACTGACACCACAAAGCTTATAAAATAATTAAAACAAGTTTCCAGCATGGAAGCTTTTATTTGGCAGAGAATCATCTTTCCTAAACAACAGCTTAAATATAACCCAGGTTTTGGCTTCTTTGCACCTCTGCTAAATGTGCTGGAATGGAAATTAGGCCAAAAATAAGGTACTTTTATTCTAGTTGCAGTGATGTAAGGAAACTTATTCAAACATTTATTTGGCCATGCAACCAAAACCATCAATTTGAGAAGTTTGAGTACATTTTTAATGAATAAACACATAAATGAATGAAAACTCAACTGTTGGAAACTAGATATAAAAGTAAGTAATAAAACCAGTTTAAAGTGACGCCTCTGTTTCTTTTAGGGAGAAAATATTTGATTCCAAATGAATTTAGTCAATATGTTTATATTTATGAGCAATGTCAATAAATACCAACAAATGATCAAGTTTATTTTTAAACATGTTAAAAAGTAAATACATTTTACATGTCCTGGATGGGGGCTGCACAGTGGCGCAGTGGTTAGAGCTGTTGCCTTGCAGCAAGGAGGTCCTGGGTTTGCATCCCAGCCAGGAGTCTCTCTGCATGGAGTTTGCATGTTCTCCCTGTGCACGCGTGGGTTCTCTCCGGGTACCCCGTCTGCCTCCCACAGTCCACAAACATGACTGTCAGGTTGATTGGTCTCTAAATTGTCCTAAGGTGTGTGTGTGTGCATGGTTGTTTGTCCTGTGTGTCTCTGTGTTGCCCTACAATGGACTAGCAACCTGTCCTGGGTGTACCCCGCCTGCATGCCCAGAGACTGCTGGAGATAGGCACCAGCCCCCTGCGTGGATAAGCGGGTACAGACGATGGATGGCTGTCCTTCTGATTACAATGGCTCAGGGGTCAGATGTTCACTGGTGGGTTGCTTGTTTGAATCCAGGCTCCGTTCGTGTCAGTTGTGTCTCTTGGCAAAAACGTCACCGTCCTTGCCTGCTGGTGGTGGTTGGAGGGACCGGTGGCGCCAGTGTACGGCAGCATCACCTCTGCCGGTGCACCCCAGGGCAGCGCTGGCTACAATGTAGCTCACCACCATCAGTGTGTGTGTCATTTATCATTTTTCAGTTCAGTTATTTTCAACGTTTATTAACGTTTTTCACTTCCACCGTCATCATTTTTAAATTAATTAGTTAGTTACAGCATTTTGAAATAAATCTAATTTATTAAATTCTAATTAAATTAGTATTAAAAACTGATATCAGCGCTCAGAACCAATCAGTGCATCACTTGCAATGGTGCTTTTTAATTTAATATAATATTTCAAACACTGTTTATTCTCTTCATTCTTGACTTTGCATTTTAGGAACAGCTCACATTTTTGTAAACATATAAAAGACAAAGGGACCAGAGGGTCAGAGACCATAACTTCTAAACTATGCAGCATTTACTTGTCAAGTCTTTTATATGTTGACTTATGCATTTAAATATTTGTAACTTTAAATTTTCATGACTTTTTAACATTTATTGACAGAATAAAAACACATTCTAAACATGTGCTTTACCTTCTTAAACAGATCAAAATTTTGAACCTTAGTAAAGCTGGGGTATGTAGCCTAAAAAAAAGCTTACATTTTACTCACTAACCCTGCTCTATGATATGAGGTAATCTTTCATAATTTATGTTTCCCCCAAGTCCCTCCCATGGCCTCTACAGCATCACGAATCATTTACACGACCAATAGATTTGCGTATCCATAAGAGGAAGCTGTCCATCAGTGAGAATGCATCCCAGTACCCAGCATGCACTACGAGGTGACGCGGATGCGCCTCAGTCAGCTTAGCACACCAACTATCTTAAATTAACTCAACCTGCATTGAGTTAAAGACATACATACTATGCAACTTTTTCATATTTGTAAATCATTTTCTTGAGCCAGCATGTGCTAAAATGACCCTTTACAGGGTTAATGAGATGTCACTCAGACCCCACCTCCCTTTGTGGCCAAAATACCGCACTTGCAACTTCGGAGTGCCGGTCAGGTCCCTGTTAAGACATACCTAGTGCTGCAGGCTGCTTCCAGCACGTTTCCTGCATGTATTAGATCATGAACACAGCTGATTTGTTTGATTTAGTGATGAACCGCTCCTGTAGACACTAATGAAGGCTGAGGAGACATTTCAGCAGTTAGATTAAGGCAGGGTTTCTCAACCCTGGTCCTCAGCGCCCCCCTGCCCTGCATGTTTTCCATGTTGCCCTTTCAAACACCAGTGTTTCCCTGCTGCCACACACCTGACACAAATGAGTGATTAGCAGGCTTCTGAAGCCATGTGCTGAAGCAGAGACATTGAAAACATGCAGGGCAGGGGGGCGCTGAGGACCAGGGTTGAGAAACCCTGGGTTAAGGTGTTAAAAATATGAACGCACAGTGAGGAGATAAGTTTGCCTTTTGCTTTCGCTAACAGACACTAGGGGGTGCTAAAAGCAAGCCAAAACTGTCAATTGTGCCTTTAATGTATGGCTCCGTCCCAATTCTCAGACTTCCACTCCTGCACCTCTCAGTTGCGTGTTCCCGGCCAGTGTTGCGACTGTGTAGGGTGTCCTGATTCTCAAGTGTGGACCTTGTCCCCGCCGCTTCTGCATTTATATTCCGCATTTTGGGCATTACCCACAATCCATTGCTAGACTGAAAAGGCAGAAAATGGCTCAAGAGCCCTTTCTGAAAATATGTGTTCAAGTGTATTAAATATTTTATTATTGTGTACATGGACGATTACAACAAATGTTTCTCTGTTGGAAAGATGCATTACATGTCTTGTGAAAATTATTAACTGAAAATTGTACTGGTGTGTATTTTTGGACACGATATGCCGGCAATTTAATCACTTGTTTTAACATAATTTCAAGCAGCAAATTAGCACAAATAGTGATCGGCATCCCCATTTGGAAGTCGTGGAAATGCAACGTAGTGATGCAGGTCAATGACGCAATCCTCACAGTCCCAATTCTGCAATTATTGGCACACTTGTTTACTACGCACTTGAAGCCTTCCACCAAGAGCACTTCATAGAGGACCATATGCTGCAGTGTGGGCATTGAAACCGGGCCTAATGCTAAACTTCATGCCAATCATGGAAGAGGCGGGAGAGGAACGAAAAGGAATTCACCTTATGTGTATTGGAGATAAGTGATTAGTGCAGCGTTCAACATCGGATTATCGCTTTAACGTGTTGCAGCGTTAACAGGGATACGCTAGTGTTGGATTCATGTTGGTTTAAAATGTTTTCCTGCTTGAACACTGCAGATTTGATTAAAACAAGTGATTAGCAGCTCATGCAGAACCCATTGAAGGCTAGATAATTTAGCCTTTAGAGTCAGGTTTGTTTGAGCAGGAACATATTGAAAACATGCAGCCACATTGGCCCTCGTTTAGCACTACAAGTCTATTTGTGTGCACGGTATGAGCCGTGGCTTCCAGCTCCATTCAGAAGGCAAAAGGCTGCAGGGGTGGGAGCTACAGTCGTTCAAATTTCAAAATCTCCTCCTCAATGATGTCACACTATGGACCCCAGCTTTAAAGTAAGGCAGAGCAGTTTCCTGCTCCTCCACCCTACTGGTTGAAAGTGCAATTAAAACTACCGTAATTAACCCTGTTGCAACCTGCTACAACTAGCGCAAATAACGAGCTAACACTAACATGAGACAACTAATACTAAAATAAACAAAGTAAAAAAATCCACACTATTGGACAAAAAATATTACTACTTACAAGTCCAGTAGCATCAAAGACATGCAATTCACCATCAGTCCGTGGTGTGATTTTGTAGCTAGCTAGCTTAATTCCAAACTGCTGTCGGCCAAGGCAACGTTCACTCTGGCTTTAGCTCTTTGCTTTGCCTCCAAAGACGTTACTTTCTTTCTTTTACTTCCAGGCTCTGCCAAGATGCCAACAGAAAAAGCAAACTTCTTTTCTTCTTCCTGTGCTTTTTATTGATGATCGGCGAACTGACAATGCTAACTGCTAGCATTACAGCTAACAGTTGTAATGCAGGTATAAGCGCACCCCCTAGAACACCTACCCGCTCCACAAAACTGTTACTATTTAGTGTTACTTTAACACACAATAACAATAATTAAAACAGAAAACAAATAAAAAACAATGATGACATTACAAAAGTCTTAATAAAAGTTTTAATCAGAACAACACTCATGAACAAGTGTACACATCAGTGTGAAATTTCAAATTCTTAAATATAAATCAAAATATCATCTAAAGAATATTTACCATTGGCCAGAGCTGATCTGTCCAACACATCCAGTATTATTTTTAAAATACATTTTTTAATAAACCCAACATTACTACTCCAGGAATCATTCAAATAATTTATAGAATTGTTCTTATTTATCGCTCACAACATTTTGCATTAAATGCACAACAGACATTACACCAAATAAAAGAAATCTAAAAAACAAATGCAAGAAAAATGTAAGAAAATAATTACTTATTAAATTTTATCATTTTATGCCGGCTGGTGATGACCGAAAAGAGGTATTACAAAAGACCAGGTCTTCTTTTGTGTTGTGGGATTTAAAAAAAAATCTGTATTCAATGCAGAAAAGATGATTTCCTCCTGGAAGAAAACAAAAAGAAAGTTACAGGCTTGTGTTAAAACATCAGATGTGGTGAAGAGACTGATTTTCTTACCATAAGTGATATAATGTCAGGGTTTCAGCAATGTTACGGACCGGTCTGAACACTGTCTTCATTCTAAAACAAATAGGTAAAATTATTTATTTATTTCAACATCTGGTCCGATTCATGTTAGCGGGTCACAGAAAGCAATGAAAACATCCTACGTTAAAAACAAACTTGTTTTCACACCTTCCAAAAAAAGGTTTAATCTCTTGTCATTTAAGCAGATTTTCTGATGCCTTTTCTATTTTTTACGGATCATAATGTCCATGAGAATCACCATGTTTACAGTATAAATAGGAGATAAAACTAAAGGAAAAAAACAACCAAAGCAAAACAAAACCAACAAGAGGAATTCCAGACCTCTTAATTTTCCCCTGTCAAACGCTTTTTATACATAAAAGCTGTTTGGATTATCAGAGCAAAGATCTCAAAGTGCAGGACTAACCTCTAGTTCTGATAATCCCTGTGACTTTAAGACTGCTGGGTGTTTTGTAACTGGAGAAACGGGTGGAAAAGCAGAGTTGGAAGGTGACTTTGGCCTGTGGGATAGAGACTGGCTCCTTTTCACAGCTGAGGACACCGCCTGGGCGAAGCGGGAAGGAGTTGATGGAGTAAACGGCCGTGGAGCTGCAAAACTCCTCAATTTTTCCAGACTTAGCCCAGCGTTTGGCTCTCTGGCTGGCAGACTGCTCTGCCTCGTCATTCGTGTGAAGGATATGTTCTTATCATCCTGCTGGGGGCTCAGCAGAACATTAGTGGCCTCTGCCGTCTCTCCTTCCCACTCTGCAGGAGGCTCAGGAGGAGGAGGGGACGGTGGTGGGGGAGGAGGGGGTGGCAGCAGCGCTCGCTCTGGAGTCTCCTTGAGGCTGAGGCGCTTCTCGGCAGCTGAGGTTACATAATATCCAGGTGTTTTTTTGTGCTGTGCCAAGCGGAAAGAAGCAGGCTTGGGTTTAGTTGCAGGTGGAATTTTCATTTCCTTGACCTCTGCTGGCGAGGCTGGCTGAGACGCTGGATTAGTGGAGGAGAAGATCTCGTCTGGGCTGCGTAAAGTCGTTGGTGAGGAGGAGTAATTAGGTTCAGGTCCATTTACAGTGTGTTGAGTAGTAGTACTAGTAGTATGAGTAGTAGTAGTGGCGGTTACTGTGCTAGTCAGCAAGTCTTCCCTGGGTAAAATGGAATGTAGCTCACTTTTGTCTTTTGAGACTTCAGTCTGTCCCTTCTGTCTCGTGTTCTCGTCTAAACTGAGAGACCCAACGTTAAGTTCCTCTACGGGAGCCTGAGCAGGAGCCTCCAGTGTCAGTGCAACTTCAAAGTATCTCAGTTTCTCCAGGGATTTCTGAGGCACTATGGTGTACGTCGTCATCCCCACTTTGGGGATGTAGTCTCTCGTCAGCTCGTTGGAAGGCTTCGGTTTTGGCTCAGCGTTGGTGGCGTACAGAGACGGCGCTTTCGTCGTAGCGGGCACACCTGGTGTCGAGTCTTGGCTTGATGCAGAGCGGAATGAGGCGTGTTTGAGGTCAGGTGGTTTCACCTCCTCTGTCAGAGTGGTTGTGTCTTTTTTCTCCACAGTTTGTACGCATTGCGACGTTGCTGATGAAGGAACGTTCTCCTCTTGTTCCTGTGGAGGAGGCGCAGGAATGCTTGTGAAATCCGTTTGCACTTGAGCGTCTTCTCCAGCGGTTGCTCCGTCGCTCAGCTCTTGGAGGGTTTCGGTGTTATTTTGACTGGAGGCCTGCACTTCGGCATCCTTCATCTGAGGCACAGGAGGAGCTTTGTGGTCACCTACAGCTGGATCAGCTGTGAGCTCTTCTTCAGGGGGTCCGCCATCTGCAAAATAAAAATAAAAACATCATTATGGTAAAAAACTGAGAATTTCATTTTAATAAAGGAAATACTCACCAGTAACTGCAAGTGAGTTTGCACCGTGTCCACTCGGAGCTGCAGAATCATTCACCATGCTCTCACGCAGACTAGAACATAACATAAAAACCTAAAAATCCTGCTGACATCAATACATTTAAATATCGCACAGCCATGCAAAGCTTTAGGGAAGCTCGTACTTGCCATGTGAGGACAGATCAGGACACTGATCTTCCCCATTCTCCTCCACGGTGCTCCTGGACTCAATATCAGGTGAAGGCGAATGCAGCGAGACTTCAGATGACACGTTGAGGCTGCTGAATTCTTCTTGGTTGCTGCAAGCAACTGCAGATATTACAGCCCCACCCATCTCCTCCTGCTCCATGATCTCCTGCAGCGTGTTAGCAGCCGCAGTCACTATAAAACACAAAACCGCGTCAAATCCAGTGTGGCATTTCTGACTTTGAAGGTCTTGTCTGGCCCAGCTGAACACTACGTTTATTTATCCTATAGCCTCTGAGGTCTGTTGGTTTGGACGTTACAGGAAGTCTTAACACAGAGGAGCGGTGAGCAGCAGGAATTTCAAGGCTACTTAAACAAAGCTCGCTGTTCTCAGCCTCTGATCTCGGTGTTTACAGAGTCACAAGTAACGTAACGGGAGGTGGTTTTCAGCTGATAAAACTGTATTTTTGGGAGATAGTTGTTAAAATTTCTTATCAAGCATTCTATAAATGACATCTGATGTGTTGGTAAAAGAGACAAAAACAAGAATCACTGTTTTAAAGACAGTATTATGTAAAGAACCAATAAGAAAGGAGCTTTTTTTATGTTATTTAGTTGAATAGACGTCCAAAAGCGAGAGAATTGTGTTTGAGATGTTCAAAGAAGTTTAATTTTTGAATTTTTGAGTTAACAAAAAGCTGAAATTTCAAAAGAAAAAAGAATTTGATTACATGAGGATGAAAGGACGTTTTAAAGGGACACTAGTCAGTTTTAGCTTGTTTTTAGCACCCCCTTGTGTTCGTTGGTGAGAGCGAAAGTGAAGCTTATCTCTCCTCGCTGTGCGTTTGTCTTTTTAACACTTTAATCTAACTGCCTTTATTAGTGTCTACAGGAGCGGTTCATCACTAAATTGAACAAATCAGCTGCATTCATGATCTAAAACATGCAGGAAACATGTTGGAAGCAGACTGCAGCACCAGGTAGGTCAAGCTGATTTTTTTCTAAGTCCCAATAGACCGGACCGGCAACTGTGAAGTTGCAAGTGGAATTTTCTGGCCACAGGGGGCGACAGGGGCTGGGTGGCCTTTCATTAACCCTGTAAAGGGTCATTTTAGCACAAACTGGCTCAAGAAAATGATTTAAAAATATTGAAAAGTTGCAAAGTGTCCCTTTAAGAAGGATCTTAAAAGATTTAGAGAGTCAAAATAAACCACTATAATCTACAGGTAGATGAAAATAAGTGCAGGTTTTAATGAAAAAAAGCACAAAAGTGCACAGCAGGATGTGAAAGGATGCACGATAATATGGTCTCCAACTATAAGCCAGCCTAAACAGACCATTTTTTACGTTTAAACCCTTTGTTCTAAATATTTATAAATCCTTTTAATTTCTACTTTTAATTGCTGTGTATACAGGACGGGTGGAGTTTCCCCATAACAGGACAAAAGGGTCCAGCTGGGCCACACAATCACAGGAAAGTAGATCAAAACTAAAATTATACACAACTAAGGAAAAAGCTTCCTAGAAATTGTTTGACGAACAAAGGAAATAACAGAATCAGGAAAAATTTAATGGATTTAAAAAGGAAATATGATGTTTTTGCAAATAGAAAGAGCGTGTTAAATGAAATTAAACTAAATGTGTTAAATAAAAAAATAATAATCTCTTTAGAATACCGATTTTCACACAGGGATAGTCCATTTGTGTTTTCTTAAATTGAGCACATCTCTACAACAACCACTTGGAGGCGCAATAGCCAAAGGAAGAATGAGTGGATCCTAGTTTTAGGTGAAAGGGCCAGCTTTGCTTTAACATCTGAACCAAATTTGTTTAACAGCCACTGTAACAGAGAATAAATCTTGTGAAAAACAAAACAAACAACTAAAGACAAACCTTCTGAGAGCCCATCGTTACAAATGGTCTCTTGGAGAACAGAACTTGGTGAAGTTGGAGGTGGAGGAGCTTTACGCTTGGTTCTCCTCAGTGAAGACTCTCCTGCAGACCATCGGTTCACACCAGCCACCTTCAGAACAACATACACCAACAATCAGTCCACGGCTGCCTGACATGAGAGCAGCTGTCACAGTCCACCCACCTGATCGACGTCAAACTGGGGGATCGGCTCAGAGTTGAGTCTCCGACGGACGGCGACGTCTGAGTGACAGCTCTGAGACGCCAGGATAGGGGGCTGGGGGGCGCGTCTCTTCTTTGGCATGTCAAGGATGGTAGGAGAGCCGAGCGGGGACGAGTTGGAGCTGGGTAAGGCCATGCTGAGCGGTCGAGGCTTGCTGACGAGCACGGGGGAAGCTGGAGCGCTGGCTGTTGTTGGCTTTAAAGAACAAGCATCCAATCAGAACGTGACGAGAGGCACGTTTCCAAACGACAGTGAACATTGACCAGCCACAAACTGCAGCAGAGAAACCTCCCTCGGAACGTTTCACACTCACCTGACTGACTGACTTCTTCTTGCTTCTTCTAAACATGCTGAACATGCCTTTATTTTCCTTCTCCTTCTGATTTTTATCTTTGCCTGGTGTCACTTCTCCTGTAAAACAAAATCAGAAAATGCTGCTGTGAAGAATCAGATAAATGGAAGCTCTGTCTAAGTCAATATTCCAGCTGGCAGGGGATAAATACCAGAACAAGCTGGAGAGTTTGGAAACACAGGAGAGGCAGCTTGTCCTGCAGAGCAAACAAGCCTGAGATTTAGTGCATGACAAACGGCATTCACAGGGAGGCTCAGAAACGCTCGGACCCAGGCTCACAAGAACTCACCTTTAGTGTCTTTTGCATAAACCTCCCGTATTCCATAATCATTTAGACAGTTGGACAAGTCTAAAGGAGCCAGTGATGTGACATCTCTCAACAGGACTGTAGTTTCCACATCAAATTCACATTTCTCACAAATTGCTGGTAAATGCTCACGGAGTGGAACTCGAGGATTAACTCGTAAAATCGTTTTCTGGGTCTTTCTGTAGTTTATCACCATCCGAACAGTAGCCTGGAGAGCAAACGATGACACTTTGAGCTTTAACTCAACCCGAACAAATAAAAAAATGTATTTATTATATCGCTAAACATACCTCAGGCATCTGCGGACCCGTTTTCTTATTCGAGTCCTCCCCTTTAGGTTTTAAAATGATTTTTTCTGCATCCAAAGTTCCTATAAGAGCGTTGGGTTTGAGCTTGATGTTGTTCCTGTTGGATGTGACCAGCTCTAAAGTGTGGCCCGATGGGTTCAGGTGATACTGGGCACAAAGTGTCACTAATAGGTCCATCAGGGGTGTGCTGACAGAAAAATACAATTAAAACATTTAGTTAACATAAAAATAAGATTTCTCAACAAAAAATGAATTTAAACAGAACCAACTCACTTATGTTTGCTAAATAATCCTTTGAGAAAATATTTAAATACCTTTAACTAAAGAGACTAAAACTGCATTTATTCCATGTATTATAGCTCAAACTATATTTTTTGTATTTTTACTTGAAAAAAATGAACAATTGATATGCAAACAAAGGCCAATTATCTTCCTTCTACTAAGTTCATAATTTCAAAAAGAAAATAAAGGCGCGCTTGTTTAGCACAATGAGTAAGCCCGTTTCCATCAGAACTTCCGGGTAATTTCACCGGACATTCACGGCATACTTGTGTCCCCATTTCACCGGCTGGCCCGAAAGGACCATCTTCCAGGCCCTTTCAGGAACAAATGGAACTGGGATTTAAAGTTAAAGTTCTAGTCATCATCACACACTGGTGGAATCACATGTCCACATTTGACCCATCCCCGTGGGGGGCGGTGAGTTGCAGCAGTGGTTGCGCTCAGGAACTATTTGGTGGTTTAACCCCCAATTCAATGCTTAAAACATAATGCTGAGCGTCAAGAGGTAAGTCATTGGGTCCCATTTTTAAAGTCTTTGGTATGACCCAACAGTGGATTTGAACCCATGACCTCCCAGTTTCAGGGTGAACATGCTTGCCACTAGGCCACTGAGAAGGTATGGACTCAGAGATGGCCTAGTAGAGTCTCTGGGTGGGACTTGTGATTAACTCATCCTGATTGGTTGCAACTCAGTAAGAAATTACATCGGCAGATGTCGATAAAGAGCGGGCATTTTTAAAAATGGAAGAGCTGCTTTAAAACCGCTGGTTCTAAACTCCCAGCATTGAAAAATGCAGCGGAAATCTCGCCGTAATTTACACCTGTTTATGGTCTCACAGAGCACTGTAAAAGCACGCTTCTTCTGGTCATTGAACGCCACTTTTTTACGTCACACAACCACTGTCCCCGTCCCCTGAATGGATTCAATCATGATGTACTTTGACTTTTTTAATGTCACTAATGTCTATGGACGCCTTTTGGCGCTGATCAGTGACGTCACTCACTCCTGAAGTGTTGCGATGTCTTAGCAAATTCCTAACAGGGATAAACTCAACGGGTGAGAGGACCGAGCCATCGTATTTTTCCTGTCACTTTGTCCATCCCAGAAATTTCCCAGAATGCCTATAGTGGAAAAACGGCTATTGGTAAAGTCAACATGAATGTGGGAAAAGAACACTAAAACTAATTTATGATATGCATCTTTGCAACAGATTTTGTGAAATTACCAATACCGTTAAAACATCTGAACCTCAGCCTCAGAATGCCAACTCTGTTTTAGATGCACTCCGAGCCACAAAAGGAGCAAAGGAATGCAGATGTAATCTCTTCAAAATGGATTATTCTGAGTGAATTCTCTGCAGGCCAAGGTGCAAAGGATGCCTCTGAGAAAACTGACAAGAGAAAGATCGTGATATCTTACGTAAACTCTGAGACAGAAAAGGAGAATCGGACCTTGCTCTGAGACACTGACACATGCTGATCTGATTAGCAAGTCCAGTCCCAGTTTACGTCTTTAACTGGCTCGCGTAAATACAATCATTTCTTAAATTTCACAAACTCATTTTTTGCCTATGAGAGAATCAAAATAAAACAAATGCATCGACTAAGTAAAGCTCCCCCACCCATCTGACTCAGCCTGATCAAAGCGGGGCGTCATGTGATGACTTCATCTCCCATCAGCCCCATGCTGTGGAATTTAAATGCGAGAGCAAAACCACTGTGATACCTTCCGTGAACCACTGTCCTTTTTTCCACTGCTCCGGGCAGAACCACAGTCAAAGAGAGCTCTTTATCGATCAGGTTCTCCTTCTGGTCCATGGTTAAACGAGGGTTTCCTGGGTGCCACTGGGTGAAACCTGAAGAATCCAGCTTCTTTAGTCCTGGCGGGGATGGAGCTTTGTTTTTAGCCGACACCCTGCAGTTAGAACAGAAGTGGGCTTTGACTTGCTCTGCATATTAAAATTAAAATGCATTAAAATTTGTTCCACAGGTTTTAGAAAAGCAGCACCAAAGTGGTCAGGGCCGCTTTGTACGCAAGACACCCAAGAGGACAGATTTGCTCACTCAGGCTGAAGAACCAACTTCACTTCACTGGTTTTACAGCAAGTTATCAATAAGTAGAACGTATTGTAGTGTTTTGCATCAGATAGGTAATTTTTTACTTTACATATTTAAATTTTCATCCATTTAAAATGTTTGTCAACAAGCTATGACACCACACACATACCAAGAAACATTTATACACACAAATCCATGCAAATATTGCAAACACAATCAAATGTAATACCATTCTACCTCAGCTATATGATTCTCTGTAATTAGATCAGCTGATAGACATGCATGTGGGTTTTAAAAAGAGAATAACAACTTTTGCATCTAAACAGAAAAATGCTTTCCTTTCAAAAGTGCCGTCGTTGCAAGGTTTAAAGGTTAGTTGCAACACATTTTTGTTTAGTATACCCACTTGAAAAACAGCAGATGTTATGACAAGAAAAAGACAAGCCAGTGTAAACAAGAGATCATATCTGCAGTGAATCCAGAGACATTAGAAATGAGCAGCCAGTTGGTGAGCCTGCTGACAGGAGAGGGTAGACCTAGTGCTCTGAATTATGGCCTGTAAAGTCTGACGTGTTGGTCCTGCTTATTCAAACAGAGGAATCTGAGCAATGCGAGGTCACAGGTTGCACTGAGGCACGTCTACCAAAGGATTATTGGTATCTCTAAAGGGGTGGATGTCCTTAAACACTGAATATTAGATAAATACTCACACTAACACACTAAGGCAAATATTCTTTTGATTCTGGAACGACTGCAGTCACTGTGGGAATATTATATAACTCAAAAGCTGACACAAAACACAGGAAAGTGTCGTCTTATGCAAATGACAAACAGTAAGCTGTAAAATGCATTTCATGCACAATTAACAACATTATTTGCTATGATGATTAATTTAAATATGAAGATTAAAAGGGGAATGGCAAAATGCTACAGAAACCAGAAACTTTATTCCAACATCATTTTTTCATTATAATATAAAAGTAATAATTAAATCCAATCGTTAGACTGTATTTTTAACTAAATGCAGGTTGTTTTAATACGGATAGAATGAGTTATTAATGTGGCCTGGGGGCCAGATGAGGCCCGTGGAACATCTCCATCCAGCCCTCAAAGTCCTTACTATAAACAAAACATCCTAAAACAAACAAATAAAAGATTTCATTTAATTACTGAATTTTCAGGAAATGAAAAACAAAACCTACACTCTGAAGGCAACTGGTTGCCTTCATTTTAACCCCTTGGATTACCATGACCCGGATGACTTAGAACCTTCACCAGCAAAACCTACACTCTAAAAAGTAAAATGTTGAATTTACTTAACCAAGTAAAGTCAACTGGTTCAACTAAACCTAGTTCCTTAAATATAAAGACATTACTGGGGTGGGGCTTTGATTAAAAATTAATTAATAATTAGGCATAAAGTTAGGGTTGGGTTAAGAAGAGGGATTTCTGATAACTCACTTGATTGTAGTTTTAGTTTTGTTTGAAGCACGTTAAAAACGTTTGCATGGTCTTGTAGCCAAGGTTCTGAAGTGTTTTTAGAGCTGCAGCTTGATGAGATTTATTGATATTTAGGGCATGCATTTTGCTGCTAAACTTCAACATCCCCCAATTGGGGGACCCTCGGGCCCAAAGGGTTAAATGCTTTAATTTTTTATTAACGCGTTATTTTTTTTTCAAAATTAATTAACGTGTTAAATTCCCACCCCTAGTCTTTACATTTAAGCAATTAGGTTTAGAGTAACCAGTTCATATAACTTCAACATTTCACTTCGAGTGTAGATGGTATTTTTACTTGTTGCAACAAAGAATAACATCCATGTTTTGGAATTAAATGGGCCTAAACTGTTCTTTCCAGATTGAAACCAGAATTTTAGAAATTAAAATCTGCATACAAAAAAAATCCAATCGACATTTTTTGTTAGAGCAGCAAACAGAAAAGCTTTCTGTTCATCTTGGAGCTAAAATCAATCAGCACAATGAAGCAATCCCAGACAAGTGAAACAATACCATCCAACTGAAACCGTACAGTTACCAAGAGCTAGTTATCAGGTCTCTGTTTATTCTCTTCTCCTGCGTGACGATAGAGTTGAAAAACCTGATTGAGGATAAACAGAAAGTGTCAAACAAACTCAGCCAAAAGAGAGCTTATCTGACTGAGATCAAACTGGATCGCTGCAGCTACTCTTAAATCCATCAAACATCCAAAGTTAAGTTACTAAGTTACAAAACTTACAAAAGTCTGACTATGACTTTAAATGGTAAGGTAAGAGCAGTACAGGTAAAATTTCGACTTAGTGAATTGACCATCAGTGTGATTTGGCTATATTATTTAGTGGCATCTTCATTATAGGATTGGGAATTGGAAACCCTAACCTTACAAAAACTCTAAAGACGCAATTAAGGAAGATCAATGTTTTCTGCTTGTTGTTAAAGTCTGTTTTTTATATATAAAAAGGGACCTAAAAAAGCCCACACTTATTGATCAGTAAAAACCTAAACCATTTTTAAAAGTGAAAAAATACAATCGCCTTTTTTCTGATAGAAAATATTGTCTTAAGCAAAAACAAAATGTCAGTTAGTCCAGCATTAGTTAAGTGCTAACATGCTGCAAGGTCAAGTGTTTCAATGGCAGCATGTAGATACTCATGTTCTTTTGTGGTTAGTATTCTTATTAATAATCACTTTTTATCAGATTAACATCTATATTAATCTATTTGATTCATTCAAAAAGTCAGCAGAAATGTCCGTCCTGTAAAAGCTGGTTTCTGAGTATAAAACGGACTGAAGGTTAATGTGCACACCTGAACACAGACAGAACAGAATGTCTCTGCAAAATCATCTAAAACCTTTTTTCTAAGAAATTAAAAAAATCCCTAAAAGGAAATTAATGGCACCGACACATTACTAAAATTAGATTTTTTTTTCCATGACTAAATGTTCATCATTCAAAGTAAACAGCATGAGTATGTTGTCAATACACTAAATGTGGACACCAATTAAATAATAAAATGTTTGAACTATATTCAATAATTTGCACAGAATAATGTTGAACTTTACATTACAAAACTTTGTTTCATTGTTGACTGTATGGTGTAAAATTTCCAAATATATATTAATTTTTAATTAAAGTTAAGATACGAGTTTCTGAAAAAGCTTTTAGTGCAAGCCACTTTTTCAATATGCACAACCCAAAATATCCAACCCCCTTACTTCAGGTGTCCCCCAAGCCACACCCCCAGAATAAGGAACTCACAATGCTTGTTCCCGAGGATTCAGTTTTACATTCTCAACCCGTTGTTGGCAACTTTTCTGCAACCATTCCCAACGTAACGCACCGGCGTAACCGTATAATAATTTACCATGCTAGCTAATATAGCATGTTGTTTTTATGGTGAAAAAGGAGGCAGTTTTACGTTTTCCCGGTTCATTCTCAACTTCAATAATACAGCAGCTCAGCACCACCGACAATCTGAGAAAACCTCACAAACAGAATCTACCTTGAACCTCATCAGGGTCGCTGTCTCCTTTCTGATGGCTACACATACAAACGCACACACGCACACACACACACACACACACACACAAACGTGTTGCCATAGCAACAAACAGACAGCTCTGCCAGGACAGGCTGCGTTCACAGACAACAGGTCCGTCACCTAAACGTTCCGCAACATTAACAGAGCCGGAATCTAAACAGAACACGTCAAAAAACTCATTAGGTGAAAATTTGCACAAACAGAACGGAACATTCATTCTGTTAAAATCACCAGCCCGGCTCTGGCTTCGCTTCCTGTCCAGCTGCTCAAAACCAAGAACAAGTGCTTCATGATTAAATTATTCATGTTTTGACAAAAAAATTCAAATTATTGGTTGCCACTCGGTATGTGAAGAGCATTTCAAGCTAAAAATGCTTCAGAAATGGCTCATCCACCTTTAAAGGGACACTAGTTAGTTTTGGCTTGTTTTTAGCACCCCCTAGTGTTCGTTGGCGAAACCGAAAGTAAAACATATCTCCTCGCTGCGTGTTCATCTTTTTAACACCTTAATCTAACTGCTGAAATGTCTCCTCACCCTTCATTAGTTTCTATGGGAGCGGTTCATCACTAAATCAGCTGTGTTCTTGATCTAAAACATGCAGGAAACATGCTGGAACCAGACTGCAGATCCAGGTAGGTCAAGCTCAATTTTTTTTAAGTCCCAGCATACCGGATCGGCAACTGTGAAGTTGCAAGTGGCCACAGGGGCGACAGGGGCTGGGTGGCCTTTCATTAACCCTGTAAAGGGTTATTTTAGCACATACTGGCTCAAGAAAATGATATAAAAATGTTAAAAAGTTGCAAAGTGTCCCTTTAATTTAAAAAAAAAAAATTTTTTAATTGTCGTGGATTTTTGGGAATATTTTTTATTTGATAAATCTAGTCAAATCTGCTCCAGACAAACTAACCGATTATGTCAGACTGAAATCAAAAGGATGCTTTTTTAGCCCTAATCTGCTCTAAAAGTCATAATCTGTGTACAATATCACAAACTGGAAGAAGTTTGGTCCAGTAATGCTCAAACATCAGCTGATATTTTCTTTCAGGGTTTGATGATCTCTTCCAATGAAACCGTGTGTCTTTGTGCCAAATTCTGAATTTGCTGTTGTGAGATCAAGCCGTCACTTTTCTCTAAATAAGAAAAAGACCCAAACAGAGTTGTGCAGTGTGTACAGCACTATGAAAGGCCATGTCAACAACAGCTGGGTCAAAAACGTTTCATGTGGGACCACTGCAAACAGAATGACATTATTTTCTCCCACGAGTCAACATGAACACAAACTGCCATTTGCACTCGGGGCAAAGAGGGCAAAGTCCTGACTTCATGTTTGAGTCTAAACTTGTTTCTGTTTCCTCACATTTTAAAGACATTGTGAAACCCAGATGTGTTATGATTCAGCTTGCATGATGAACAGAGGAAAGAAAGCACTGGCAAACTGAAAAAAAGATGCCCCAAAGGTGCAAAACACACAAAAATGTAATAAAAAGCTGGAAAAACAAAAGCAGTATGCACACATTCTGCAATGTTGTTTTGTGGTTTTAAAATGGGTTCGGAAGTGAACTATGTGATATTCTATTAAATGCATATCATGAATAGTTTCTAAAATGCATTTTCATTTTATTTAATATTGTTTTCTAAAAATTACTGCAATGCAACTTAGCATAATTAAGATTAAATGCCCCCTGAAACAGATGTTTAATACATTTTTAGTGAAAACTAAACATTGCCTATACCTCTAGATCTGTGTCATCACAGAGGTGTTTTTAAACTGTCACCTCGGGCAGGTGATGAACACCGAGGACTGTGTGTGTTATCCATGCGTGTCTGTGTTGGTGTGCTGCTGAATGAGGTGAGACATGCTGCAGCTTGACTGTGCTGATGCCTCATTCACAGGTTTCCCCTTGGAGCTCCAACACTCACAAACAAGCCCATTCAACTACCACAGAACACACTTTGCAGAAATGATCACCAGGAAATAACAGGTCGGCTGTCGCTGTGTCATTTCCTACACTTTGTCATAAGATCAACTTGTGATCTCTCACAGAGGGAAAACAAACTTTTTGTTCCGTAAATAAAAGGCATTCCGAGTTGCTTTGATAAACAGAAATTCTTGGAAATGCAGCCACAAGATGTGAATATTACAAGACAATGTGTGGCCTAGTACTGAAACGATTTAAAAAATACATGAATCTGGTGTAAGATTTTTAAAAATAGGGGGTGTTGCATTTGAAAATTCATATTTCTATGATATCCTTAGGCATACCATCTACTGAAAAACTTGAAAAGATGAAAAAAAAATGTTCTTTCTTGCGTTAAAATACCTCAAATACTTCTTTAATCAGGTGTGACGAGACAGAATGAGAGACAGAGGGAAAAGGTGGGAATGTGGGAAAATCTGTTTTTTTAAGTGATCGAAAATGAGAAAAACATAAATCAGCTGAGAAGAAAAGGACATTACTTAACCAGACATTCTCAGGTTTATCTATTAAAAGTCTTACACGTCAAATATTAAAATCATAAAAAGATGAATATAAGTAAAACCAGTGACAGAAATATGACTTTCCTCTGAGGCAAGATGAAGGATTAGCAGAAATGCCTTCTGTGGTATGCTAGCAGCTGCTGGGTAGCAACATGGCCCCTTGGGGAATGATGGGTTTATGATCAAAAGTTTCTTTTTTTTTTTATTGAAGATTTTTCTCCAGTCACACTTTCAGACAACACCCTGTTTATTTTAGGAAGCAGGAGCCACAACTCAAAGCTCCACTGACCATAAACACAAGTCCACTAGCTGTAGCTTAGCTATATACAGTCAGATGTACAGGCTTAAACATGCCACAGAGCAGCAACACACCCTCCACGTCGAGTCAGAACACACACAGTGAGGCTATGTGGGGAAAAACTGTACCCAAAAGCGTTTTAAGTTTGTTCAAGAAAACAGCGGATAAAACAGCAGACTGAGAAGTTTGGAGAGCAGGTGACAGACCTGCTTTTCCACTCGCTCTGCCAGGATTTTCATTCCTTACCTTTCTACCCAGGGCTGTTTCTGCTCACATAATTTCCACTGTGCTGTGATCTTCCATGAGTAGCCAAACAGACTCAGCTCTATCAGCATAGCTTTAAAACAGTCCACCTTAATGCCACGCCCAGATCCGTGACATCAGAAATCTGTCTCCTCTGCCTGAACCAACGCAGCCAAACGGCCTTCTAGCTGGAAGCTGCAGCAGGTTGGCGCAACTCCCTCTGTGGTCATGAGTGGAAAGGTAAGCAGCTTTGCCTCCCTCTGCAGACATGAACCTGAGGGTGGGGCCAGCGGAGCAGCAGCTCACACACACACACACACACACACACACACACACACACACACACACACACACACACACACAAAGACAGGAGTGAATCTGCTGATTGATCAGGTTTGTGTCTTTATTCTGCTCATGCTCGATACAATTATCAGGTTAAACAAACGAAAAGGACCTCTGATCATGATCCTTCTTTCAGGGGCTCCTTGATTTAATCTGTCAGGTAGTTTTCCTACGTTTGGGTTTCACTTTGGGAAAATATTCCAACTGTTTGCAACCACACCTTACTTCTACAGAACTGACTCACTCCAAAACCACATTAGAGGGCTTGTCAGGTGAGCAAAACCATAATTAAAGTGGTTCTATACAAAAGGGATGAAATAAAACCAATTACCAAACTGCGGGTGCTCTCTTTGTCTAAACACGCTAGTGGATTAATGATTATTCTCTTAAAGGTGTTGTCTGAGATTTTTTTTTGCCATATTGCTTGAAATGATCTTCATAATCCTGGAAAAAACCTCATCCAATCCAGTGCTGGTCCCCCTTCTAAATGATTGGCTAATAACCCTTCCATCAAACTGCTCCTTTAAACATCTGTCACCCTGCTGCACATAACACCCTCTGTGCTCGAAATACGCGTTCTTCATGGAGCAGACGAACAGGAAGCTAGCTGAGCTGCCTAGTGTGACGAACAGAATGTCAAGTTATGTTTACAAAACTCATTTAAGGAGTTGTTTTTCATGTTCTGTTCTTATTTAGGTGACGGAGTTATTGTCTGGGAAAGCAGGTAAGTCTGATATCTGTTGTTTGCGCAAGAACAAGTATGTATGTGTGTATGTGTGCTCACGTTGAGCAGGCAGAAAGGGGAGTTTGTGTTCTGTAAGTTATGTTGGTGGTGGGGATTCCCCAGATTGTCGATGGTGCTAAACTCTTGTGATTTTAAACCAAGAAAGCTAAAAACTGCCTCGTTTTTTACCATAAAAGCATTGCACGATAAATTTGCTAGCATTCCAAAAGCGGTGGGGTGGGGGGTGTTACACGAAGTGAGTGAGAAGAGGTTTGGTTTGGTTCAAACTTCGTTCTGGAAATTTTGACCTTAACGGCAGTTCATCAGTAGCCTGACAAGCCATCCTATATATGTGAATAGTCTGGCCACGACCCATACAGAGAGCCCAGGCGTGGGGCAGAATCTACGGTGATACTCACCGCTACGGATGTCAGTCAACGGGGCAGTCGGCCATTTACTGTCGAAGAAGACGCAAATACATCCCTTTTCTAAATAAAGAACTTAAGTACCTCTGCTCTTTGACTCAAAGAAAAGCACAAGTCTAAATAGTCCAAAGTTGATGCCAAAGCCATTTCAATTGAGCCACCGCCATCTTTGTTATTTTGCTCCGTCGCAGTAACATCCCGCCCACCGAACCGATAGAGCTCTGTGATTGGCTAGACACAAGACTCGTGGGGCCTACTGAGGCTCTAGTGGAGCGCAGCTAGACTGACCTGCAAAGCCAAATCATTTTGCTTCTGCTACGGTCTGTCTAGATTTCTAGGCTAGCTCAGCAGAGCTGTGTGTGTGTATGTCGCAAGCAGGTGTTGTACCATGTTGTGCAACTTTCAGATTCTCTGGGGGGGTGGTCTGAAGAAAGGGGTTGAACCCTTGAATTTTTTTTATTTTCAAACTGTAGCTTGCTTGAACAATTTTTCCAAGAACGAACACTGCACCTTTAATTTTTGGAATTTAAAATCTATCAATTTTTCCCTTTTAAGTTCAGAACAAAAACAGGAAGTTATAACCTAAAGTTATAAAACGTTTTGTCTGTAGTTTATATCTTCTTAGTGCAAACCTACTCCATTCTTCATGTGATGCAAAAGCTACTTCTCGGTTCTGGATACTGTCTGGTGCGGAAGCAATAAATCTAAAATAAACTTTCCATTGTGAAATAAGGGTCGGGTGCCAGCTCTTTATCTTTAGTTTTATGCTTTTACTTAAGAATGTGCAGCCCACTCTACAAACACCATCACCAAACACTGTGAAATGATAAGAGGAGGTGAATGGAGATGAGAGCAGGCCAGAGGGGCGTAGCTTAAGCGTTACGCAGAATTAAATCTTAATCTTTTTTATCAGATGTGAAAAGCTTGGATGATGCAGCTGCTACATGGATCTCCCCTTCAAAGGTTGCAGTTTTCCATCTGCTCTTTAAAACACTCCATGCGTGGAATAAATACTGGGCTTCCCTCACTGTCAAACTGTTATCCACCTCACATTGATTTTAAATTTATGATGCTCTACTTTGCTTTTTCCATTTTAACAGCTTTGTACAAGCATGTCTAGTGTTTTTGTTATTGACAGATATACAAAATCATTAGAACCAATGAAAATAAACCAGATTGGCAGTAACCCCCCCCCCACACACACACACACAAAAAAAATTGCTTTTATTAATATAATCACTTACTTACAGTTTTTTTCGATTGCTAAAACTCAAAAAGCAAAATTGAGGCACAATTTTCACAACCTCTACTTCTGTTCCCAATCGCTTGACTCAATTTATCACTACTCAAGATATCCTTATCATATTAGAACTCTGATTTTCCTCCTTTACACTCTGATGTCAATTTCATATTACCTTGCTGTCAAAACACAGCACACAATTATCAGGTTTACACACACTTCTCACATAAATCCTCAAAGCTTCAATCAAAAACACACAAATATTCAAATCTCTAAACTTTCGGGTCTGGCGAGCAATTTGCGATCAGGGACTGCAGCATAAAAGGAGGCTTGACGCTCTATTGTGTTTGATGAGCAATGGAGAACAGAGACAACAGAGAAGGAGAGGGGTATGTATGGGAGTAGGAGGACGGGGTAGGGGAGGAGGAGAAAGAGAAGGAGGAGGAGGACGGGGAAGAGGAAGAGGAGGAGGAGAAAGAGGAGGAGGAAGAGGAGGACTGGGAAGAGGAAGGGGAGGAGGAGGAAGAGGAGGAGGACGGAGGAGGAGGAGGAGGAGGAAGCGGAGGAGGATAGGAGGAGGAGGAGAAAGAGGAGGAGGAGGATGGGGAAGGGGAGGAGGAGAAAGAGGAGGAGGATGGGGAGGAGGACGGGGAAGGGGAGGAGGAGGAGGAGAAAGAGGAGGAGGACATCGCCTGTGATGTTGACAAGGCCCTCTGGCCAGACAGAGACCGGAGGCATGATGCCCCATGAATATGCTTGAACGGGAGGGGGAGGGGGGGGGGGGTTTAAAAATAAAGTGTTTTGTCTCTAAATTTGTGTGTGTCTAATGTTTGTCTATGAGAGAAGTGGGCATTGTAATAGATTCAGTGTTTTCCATTTCTCTAATTGTGTTTTCAGTTTTGCTCTTCAGTGTTCTATCCATGCTTGGTAGTGTTCTGCCAAATGCTACTTGTGTTTATTCAATGAATGGTATGTGTATGTCATGTGAAAATATGGCTGTGTTTACCAAATGAAAACACGTGTTCCATTTTGTTAACATGTTACAAGATTTGATGGCAGAGTTGTTTTGCAAAGGGATGCCAGGGTTTAGGAATTTGTGTGTGATGTTTGGGGTTTTGTGTTTGCAGTTTTGAAAGAAACGTACAGTTTTGACAAACGCGTTTTAGCAATCGAAAAAAACTGTAATACCAGGAGCTTTATATATTACTTATGGAGTCTGGAGTAGAAGCATCAGTGAAGGAAAACCCATAAAAAGGGACTATTTGGAGGTGAAATCCTTGTTTAGTGTTCTGTAAGCTGACCCTGATTAGAGCTTCCTATTCAGAGAAGTTTTTATTCATAGAAACTACAGAAACCCGTCATATCCTTCCTCCACAGATCAGTGTGTTTCCAAAAATATACTGAAGCGTTGCATGTTGTGTTTTAATGGAGTTAAACAGCTGATAAACAGAAGCATATCCATCCATGTGGTAAGATAAGGTTATTTATCATGAAGTTTATATCCAGCTCATGTTACACTGAGATGTACTGGTTGGTTTTTTTAATGTTAAAAGTTTTATTTCAAATTTTTAAAAAGTGTGTCTGTTATTTTAACACAAACAATACAACAATCTGCCCTTATTTTACTTTTTATAACCTTTTTTTTCATTCATTAGGGGCATTAAGGGTTATGATCAAATAAAATTATTGTTAATATAAAATATTCAAAACTTTATATTAAAGTTATTAAGGTAATGCAAAACTATTTAAACATCAGGGTTTTTTGTTCTTAATTTTGTAATAATTTTTGTTTGTTGGTTCTTTTTGTTTTATTTTTTCTTGGCTGGGGTGATGGGGGTGGGGTAGGGGTTCATTTGAGGTCATTAATTGGCAGATCAACTCATTGGTAGGGCAAATTTTTATCCCTGTATCCCTAAAAAAACTACTAAAATTTAAAAATTCAGAAAAATATGAGGATGTATGCAGAAAAGATGGGGAAGTATATTCATAATTTGTGAAAGGGAAAGAAATGCAAAGGGATGAATGGAGGATGTATGTATGTCTGTATGTATGTATGTATGTATGTATGATGTATGTATGTATGTATGTATGTATGTATGTATGGATGGATGTATGTATGTATGTATGTATGTATGTATGTATGTATGTATGGATGGATGGATGGATGGATGGATGGATGGATATCACCATCTTTGCCCTAAATGATTCTAAAAGTGCAAACAAAATGCGTTTCCATTGCTTTTCTCTTAGGTTGGAAGTTAAAGGGTTAAGATACAGAGCCTAAAACGTACTTCGCCCGTCAGCTAAAGGGTTAAATGTGAAGCTTTTAGCTGAGTCTCAGTTTAGTCTTTGAGTCAGTGTGAATCAAATGTATGATTAAAGTTCAGAGTTTTTTAACTGCATTCATCTACGTCAAAACTAATGGCTGCTCAGACATGATTAGCACTTTGGCTAACACCAGAAAAAATAAAACATTAACAGACGTGTGCAATATTAAAAAATCCCTGGTTTAAGCAAAGATAAGGTCAATATTTCTTTACGAAATGCTTATTTTACACACCTGCAGCTAATCTCGTGCCAAAATCGGTTTCCTCCCTGGTTATGAGGTAAGAATCCTTCCTTGGCTCTGGAAGTTTGACGCCCCATAATGGACCTCCTGCACATATGATAAAAGAGCTAAGAATGTATCCCCCTCCCTCTGGAGGCTTGATACACCACAATCTGTTACCCACTATGTTGGTATTTGGCAACCCCCACTTTTAAGTTTTAGTCCACATTAAACCCAAAACTCTCCTCTTTTAGCTTCTCGTCATCTCTTCCTAACAGCTACACTTAATCATACACACCTTGTCTTCTCCAGTCATCCTTGAGCTTATCTTAAGTTTAGTCTAAATGGCTTTTTTTGTGTTATTTAAAAAAAAGTCCAAGGCACGATAGTAGAGACTAGGGGTCCCAGAGGGAAGACAAAACATGAGGCCCCGGAGTCACAGCTGGTAATCTGGTAGGAGGTCACTCACAGTAAACACAAACTTTTAAAGAGGATCTGGATAGGCCATTACTTCACAAACAGTGTGGGATGGGAGGAGACTCGTATTAAAAAAAGAGCACAGGGACCCTTGTGAGAACTTCCCACCTCCTGTGTGTCATTTACCAGTGCAGGCAAAACAAAACTTTTTTTCCCACAGACGTTCCGAACACCAGTCCAGTCAAAGTCACAGGGTGTCGTTTTACGTTATTATATCAAGTAGTGACTTTAGCTTTCATCGTGTTCACTCGTCATGATCGGCCCCAATTTCACTTAAAACGCTAAAGCAGAGGCCAAGTATGTTGGTGGGTCCATATGTTTTTCCACATGTTAGATCTGAGATCATTTACCGTGATTTATCTAAAGCATTTTGGTCCCTGAACTGGGGTCTGCTACGGTACATTACCCTCACTTTATCTCTGCAGCTCAAATATTTTCCCCTCTAAATGTTGCACCATAACAATCCCATGGAACTGCAATAAAAAATGAAACTCTGCTAAATATAAATAAAAGAATGCACGTTTCAGTTTGTGCACATTTTATGCAGTGATCAAGGGAGGGTGAACTCAAAAGAGGCTTTTTGGGTCTTCAGGAAGTCTCTCCCATGTTACACACACAGAAAAGTCCCCTCTCAAAGTGCACAGAGAAGATAAGGTGCAGTAATTCACTCGGGCCTCTGGAGATTTGACCAAATATGAAGATTTTTTTTCAAAGCGAGACAAACATTTAGATAAAACAACTTAGTGAGTGAGGAAGCTTTTCCTCGCAGTCATAATTATAACCATCACACTGTGTCCCTTCTTGTGAAACAGTGCAGCTTTGTCTAAAGTGGGGCATGTGTCTATGGCACCAGAGCATAAGTTCCATCTTTTGAGGATCACATGAACTGAGGTTACCGAAGTGAACGTGGATGGTGGTTTACTGCTAAAAAAAGAAAGTGGTGAGTCTTGCAAAGGTAAAAGCTTGAGTATGCAATGATAACAACACTACTATCCAAATGCATCAAATCTAAGGAGTTGCAAAATAATAATAGTACACAGAATTAACAAGTTAATTTAAGTCATTTTAGAAGCTGTTTACATTGAGATACAAAGCTCAAAATGACAAACTGCATGTTTCTAGAATATAAAGTAGCTCCCCTTTTACTTACAAAGTCTTTGTCCTCACTGAAACTGCTCCAGCTGGCTGATTGTGTCATGCTGTGTTTCATTTGCTTACTGCTCTCTTTGCAGGGAGATGATAAGGTTCACTATGCCTGCACTTTAGCAATGTGATATTATGCAAAACGCAACACGGGAACCAGTGCCAGAATGCACATGCACACTGACAGTGCCATCTAGAGAAACACATCATATCTTACAGTTTCTTATTTTATTTCCCTGAATGTGCCATTTGATTCCAAAACACCAAATTAAACTTCATCTTACGCCTGTAAATTGCAGAGAAAACTGAAAAAAAAAAAAAAAAAAAAAAAAGCTTGTCAGTTAAATGTAAAAACAGATCAGTGGCAAATTTAGCTTTGCAAGCCTGGCCTATCTCTAAAAATCACATGTAAACAAGACAAACACTGATAAAAAAGGTCAAGCAAATTGAAGCAGTTTGTCCTTTTTGTTCCGTAAATTTGTGAATGTTGTTGGAGATATGCAAAATTTCCCATTGAGGGCAAACAAAGGACTAATTCAAGTGAGGGTCATTGTGAATGTTACGTGGGCCAAGAGTGGGAAGCATCCAACTGTTATGGCCTGGAAAAGGGGCCAAAGTCTTCCAGTCTATTTAACTGGTGCATAATCAAGATCTGTGCAGCAAATCTACACAAACATCGAGGTTTCTGCGATATAATGTCCAGAAATAAAGAGAAAATGTTGGTTTTAATGAGAAAAGAGTGCCTAATAAAATTCATCAGCATCCATAAATGCTGTTTATGGCCAATGGGTTGGCTTCGCAGATGCAGCAAAGACGAGCCATTATTCCCTGAGTGTGAGCCAGTCTGCTTTATGCTTGTGAGGGAGAAAGCATCCATGAGATAAAACTTTCCAGTATCCAAACACACACTCTTTCAGTGCAGCTTGAACTTTTACTGTTTTTCCTCTTACTTTAGTTCATCTCGTGGGCGGGTATTTCTCAATGAAACTCTTTATCTTGCTTTATGAGCCCACTGGATGCAAGTGGGCTCTCTGAAGGCAGCGACCAAATTATGTACTATTCTAAACGAAGACAGCCTTGTTGCCTCGGGGGGACATGAGGAGACAACACTGATGAGCTTTATTCTATTCCAGGGCCTTGTGATTTCTATATATTCAGCACGGTCACGGTCTTTCAACTTTATGCACTGAAACCTCTCCTCTCGCTGGAGTCGAGGGTTCTGCCACAGCTCTCATCTGTTCACTCGTGTGAACAGCTGTGCCCTGGGATTGCCTGTGTGTCTGGAAACAGCTGTGGGGATTCAAAATACCTTAACTGATTCCACATTCTGCCCAAAGGAGAGCCAGCCGCGTGAGATCATGGTTTTAGGTGTGTCCAATTAGCAGGGCCAACTCGAAGGACTGCACTGAGTGAATGCAATCGTTTTGTTTTTAACAACAGATCGAAAATGTGACAAAGAAACATTATTTTTGAAATCTTGTTCAAACTTCCTGAAGTTGGTTAAAGCTACAATGGGAATTATGCTAAACAAGCTAGCTTAAAACATTTTTTATGCCTTTTAACAACCTTCTAACATAGTATCTATAAATAAATTGTGGAGATTTAAAAATAAATAAATAATGAAGGGGTTCTCTCACATTTGTCTAAAAACCTCAGCCAATGACACAGCTCAGACCCAAAGCAACCATTGGACCATCCGGTTGTCGATCTCGCCGGACCACCGCGCTTCCCTGGGTCCTCTCATTACGCACTCACGCATTTTGCGACAGAACACCACTGGTGTGAGAGGTTCACGACTCAATAATATAAGAGAAGGAAAAACAGCCAGCTGCTACCACTTCAACTTTAGGACAAACTACCAGAGTCCCAAAAAGAAAAACACCATTTGAAGTCATGGACAACCAAACACGTGGACCTAAAAAACTGTGACTGGTGTTTAGCGCTTTCTCGTTTTCTCTGCCAATGCGGGTTCCAGTATCAGGTGGACGTGGCCTACGGATGCTAGCTGACAGAAGAGGTGAGAGTTCAGTGACTGTGTTTGTGTTTAAAAGCTAGCTTGTTTTGCAGATTTGCTATTGCAGCTTTAAAGACACATTCTGCAACTTTTACACATCAAAATAATGTTTTTTGTAAAGTTTTGGTGGCATACTATCATCTATTATGTTCGTTTTCGGAGCTGTGATGGTGTTAGGGGGTCACACGTCTGTTTACCGCACTATACAGTTTTTGATCTGCTGCCCACCGGCGGAAGTAAATGGTAAATGGTAAATGGCCTGTATTTGTATAGCGCCTTCTTAGGGTTCTACAACCCCCCAAGGCGCTTCACAACACAATCAGTCATTCACCCATTCACACGCTGGTGGGAATGAGCTACGATGTAGCCACAGCTGCCCTGGGGCGCACTGACAGAGGCGAGGCTGCCGAGCACTGGCGCCACCAGTCCCTCCGACCACCACCAGCAGGCAAGGCGGGTTAAGTGTCTTGCCCAAGGACACACAGCAGCATTCTCTGGCCGGAGCCGGGATTGAACCTGCAACCAAGTACTGACTGCGTGTTGCTTTATGTCACTACATGGCAAGCCAAAGGGATAAAAAAGTGCGCGTTTTAAACACGCGTTATGTCCGCCAAAACTTGCATCTTGAACGCACGTTTTGATGCCAAAGGGGGCAAAAAACACGCGTTCTAAAATCGTGCATTCTAAACGGCGGACAGAATGCGTGTTTAGAATGCGTGTTTTTTTGATCCCTTTGGCTTGCCATAGTAGTTTAACGTAGATCCGCGGTTTAGAGACTTGAGTAATGGCCGGACTAAGAGCAAAGACCAGAGTTATTATTGGGCCGTCTTTTCCTCGCTGGAGAGCTCTTTTAGAAAGAACAGCATGAACTACGGACTCTGACCTAGCCGTGCTGCTAATGGCTAGGTAAGTAATAAATGATTTCACCAGGGTTATTGTGTTTGGCTGGGCATGAAGTTGTTATACAGTCCTGATAAAACTATTTATTCAATGTGTGGAGGTGGAAAAGTTTGTTTTCGTTGTTTTGCCTGACATTAGGAATGTAAACATGCCTCTTATGCCCGAGAGATTTAATGTTACGACAGTGACGTTACGCAGCAAGCCTCTAGAGGGCAACAGAGAGCATATATCCACAAAGTTCAGGAATGTGGCTTTAACTGATTTTAACCTGGTCAGAAATTTGGATAATGAATGAAGCACGGCTTTGAAGGAGGGTTGCAGTAAATCTTTTAATACGACTGCATTTGGGGAAAGGGGGCGTTAAGAAGGTTTAGTCACCCCCAAATAAAAGAAGCCAGAATTAGGACAGAAAACACATGTTTCCTTACACACCCCAACAGAGTATGGAATTGTGGTTTACTTCAAAATTTACACAAACCACAAGAAAATTTAGTTGTCTAAAACACCCTATTCTGCCAAGAAGCGTGTCCGTAATGTCGGATTACGCAGTGCTTTTGAAAATGTGAAACACCAGTGATCTAAGAATAATTTTCCTAAACCCTGCACAAACTGGGCATGACAGAATGCGACGCAGGATTGGAAACTTTGCACAGCTGTTGTGAACTGCTGGCTTTGAAATCATCATAGGCTCAAAGTCTCCATCTCACCTCAAATTAAAAAACCTCCAAATCTCTTCAGATTGCCGCTAAATGCCAAAAGAGACTGTAAAAAAATGCCCTGGAAACTCACTCTTCGCTTTTAATGATTCCAACCGCTGGAATACAAGCAGTTGACTTCATTTCAGACTCCACGGACCAAAAACTGATGGGAATTTCCATCAAGTCACATATACTCCGAGCCCTTCTCCAGAGTAATTTTCTTTGACTGGTGGACAGCTTGTGTATATGATAGAATTTCAGTTTCAACCCCAAGCTGACTGCACGGCTTCCGCAACAATCAACGGACTCATCACGGTGACAGAGGAGGCTGGATGTTTACCCTCCAAAATAGTTCCCATGACCCCTGCACATGGTCGAGGGAATTTCTCAGTACAAACTCTGTAAGCAGGAAATGAGGAGGGTTCAGAGGTTGAAGCATCTGCAACAACCGTGACTCCGCTGAGATGTAATGAGTGGAAGGAATGTTTGTTAAAAGCTGGTTATGTGGATGCACCGACGTGACAGAGGTGGCATTATGCTCTCACGTGTCAAACAGCTGAGAAAACAGCCGGCTGTGGGCTGCCAGGTGTTGAAAACAGCAACGTGCACTTTCTAAGGAGCAGCTGGATTACGTTTGTGCACAATTAAAATGTTAAACAACATTTTTTCCGATATCCAATATATCAAATTAGTCTAACTCTTAATTTCTGATACCGATATAAATCAATACCAATATATACGGGGTCCCTCCCTCATAAAAAATAAAGAAAATCTAAATAATTTTAGGTAATTATCACATATCTCCTATACTTTTAACATTATCTGTGCAAAATATGATAAATACTTCAATTAATGGGAAACGTGCCGTATTGATTTTGTCTCCAACAGCAGCTGAATCACATTGTCCCTGAGGTATGATGCATTCCATTTCTGCTCAGAACTTGGAAATGCCAACTTCCAAGTTGGAAAATTCAACTGGCCGATTTCTAGACGTTTTCCACCTTATTTTCATGCTAAAATGTTAATAATAAAATCAGTCGATGCACAAAACTTCTGAATTTAACTAACTGTTAAATCTTTCCTTTGTGCACTGTTCAATGTTAAAGTGAGACACCTAAATAAAGTTAATTTAGCACATTGTTTATGCAGATGTTATTAGTGAACGTAAAAATACATTTAAATTACATTGTGCAACAGCACCAGGCTGTCCGAGGATGTGCCTGACTTTAAATCGGCTTTACTACAGACAAATATCAGCCGATGTATAAAAACAGTTAATATCAGACCGATATATCAGCCGACCGATATATCGGTCTACACCTACATAAAACTCATTGCTCTCTAAAAGAGCATGAATATAAAAGTTGGAAGAAAATTATTTCCAATGGTGAAAAAGTTCTAATGATTATTTACAATTTTGTTTGCATTCCTGATTAAATTTGTGACCATTTTTACACCTTGCTGCTTTGAAAAAATTGCAGACCAGTAATCAAAACATGCTACCTTAATCTTTAGTGGATGCTGTGTGCTTTTGATGAAAAATTACCCGATAAAGAACAATGACATTTTGTGTCTGCTTTCCTGTCTACCTCTTCTTATGTTTGCTATCAGAGGCTAAGATGCAGGTGTGCGGTTACCACGGCGACCTCATGGGTCACTGGCAGCAGCTTTAACATTTCTTTTGATCTTGCTTTTGGCATTTGATCAGCAAATATTAAAAGTTGATGTTGTAATTTCAGATAGATGCTGCTTTGGCACCTTTCATGATAACTTCTTACGTCATAATTATGTCACTCTGAATATATAGCAGCTTTTTGCTGTAGTAGCCTACTTACCCTAGACCAGAGCTTCGCAGATGGGACTGGGATCCACGATCATCCATGACTAAACTCATTGGCTTAACACAATCCTTTGGACTAGTCAAACACAAACAGAAAGCACAGTTCATTTTTAGAGTGCGCTAGCTTCCACCAGTTGTCTCAAGCGACACAAAAATCCAAATGTGGGCGAATCCCACATGAGGTCACCCCTCTCTTAGTGTTATTAACCATTTCTGTCATGAGGATGACCTGCTGTTGTATTAGTGCCCTTACCATGAATCCAGCAGTTGTCCATCAGTCTCCAGGGGAAAAACGGAAAGTAAACCGCTACAAAAAGATTTTAACCGGACACATCGTGTCGGTGTGACGCGCCGTCTGCACGGAAAACATTCCAGTGTCGGTTATTCTTCCTTTTTGCGGCTCCTTATGATCAGAAATGCCTAATCTATGTCCTGGGACTGTCAACAGAACTGTGCCGACTTTCATCTGTAACATCACACACACGCACGCGCGCGCGCACACACACGCACACACACACTTCTGCACCGCAGCGTAGAGCTGGGAAAGTTGGGCGGTTCTCAAACTTCCTTACAGTCAGAATTCCCAAAGTTGTTGTTTTTTCTTCTTCTTTCCCGAGTTTTCATCTTGGAACATATTTAGTTGCAACCCAGAACAAACTTCATTTAAGCACAGTCCGCCCATGAAACGTTAAATAAGTTGGAACTCGTCAAAACACGTTTATTTACGTCACTTTCTGATGCTTGTCTGCAGCGACATCTTGTGGTCAAAGAGGAAAATTGCAACGTTTGCTCCATTTGTGGAGGTGTTGAGTTTTTTAATGGATTGTAAAATTTTACAGATCTCCACTATTGTATGGAAATATTTTCCTGAAAATGTTATTCAGTTTAAATCCTGCAAAATACATGTGATTTTAATCATTTAACCAGAAAAGTTCAAAATCCCTTTTCATATGTATCTGCAAGAGTTTTTTATTTCTTCAACTTTCCCAGCCTTTATGACATGTGGAGTAATGGTCTTAATTATGTGCATTAATTCTTTGCTAATTTTTCTTGCAGGTAAAAACACTCAAAAAGATTTTGAAACCAGGCTTTTTTTCTAAGTTTGCACACAATTTATTTGTAAAGGAAGGTTTCTGTGTTCAGTTTTCAATCAATAATAAAAACTTCACATTTATTTTAGAGAATGTTTTATTTATTTTTCCTCTTAAACTTCATCAGTATGAAACTTAAGCATAAAAAATATATAAAAGCAACAAAGACTTTACATAAAAAATGGTAAACGCTGTAAATCTTAGCACATTTTAACAGTTTGTTCATCTGCATCCAGTTACACACAAATGCTGCTTTCACACATGTTCATATTGATGCAATAAAGTTCTCTTTTCTGTGTGCAGTTCCTTGTTTACTGGTTTAAATTAAACCCTGTGCTGTAAGTACAAATCTGAGAAAACAAATCCCCTTCTGCAATTAATCTCAGGCAAAACAAGCTCTAAATGACTCAAAATATGTCAACACCTAAATCAGCACCAGAATACCTGATTGCTCAAGATTTTTTTTCTCTTAAACTGTGCATAATAATAATAATAATAAGCTGCTTCTCAGGCTCCCCTTTCCAAAAAATATTGCATAAGATGTTCTGGCAGGAAACTTTTAGTTCCAATTAGCCTCAAGAGCATTAGGAAGATCAAAGGTGCGTGGGCTACTGAGTTCATGGTTGCCTTCAGCATTTCGCTTTGTGAGATTTTGCTAATTTTTATGGTTTTTAACATCAAATAAAATACAGAATTATTTAAATATAAAGGAAGAAACTCCCTCAACTTGTTACGTCATGTAAAATAACACAAAGAAACCCGTATTCCAACAACGTGGCAAGAAAAACGTCCACAATAACAGATGAGAAAAATCAATTCCTTTATCCGGGTATCATTGTGCTGGTAATGTTGGCATCTGCACAGTAGAACATCTCCACACCGTGTGAGCAGTCGTCAGGGTTGATTATAGTTAAGATCAGACCAGTGATCATGACAAACAGACCAGTTATTATCAGCAAGGTGGGAATCAGGTTTTCACCTTGGTAAAAGCGGCCGGGGGAGAGCTTGAGGAAGCAGGCGGATGGGAGGATGAAGATCAGAGGGGTGGCGCTCAGAGCCCCCTGGATGAAGACAGAAATACAAACACTGATGTAGCAGAAATCTAAATGATCTAAATAAATAGATACAACCATGTTGAGCTGGAATCACTTACATTTAGCTCCAAAACAATTCCCAGGCAGTCATAGGCCAGAGATATTGCTGTGCACACTGCAACTATGAGCACGGTTATGGCTGCATGTTCAACCTTTGAAATATCTCGTCTGCACAAGACATTGGACACCACCTGGAGAAGCAGACAAGAAATTATACCTAATTAGCATCAATCCGCACCTCCTTCACCAACTTTCACCAGCATATGGAAACTCTCAGCTGTTAAATTTGTAGGTTGGCCCAACCAAAAGTACAGTTTACCTCTCTGGTAACAAAACACTCGAGCGGAAACGTGGTGATTATGCTGAAGCCAAAGCAGAAGCGGCCAAATGTTGCCAGGTTATCGTCTCTGCAGTAGTTCTCAAATATATCCCCTGAAAAGTTCAAAACCACCAGTCTTTATTCAGAGTCTGTATGAGGAATATCCCTCAACACATTTTGCTTTGATACCTTGTGTGTAGCCTGTGAACGTTGCATAGCCTGCAACAGCAAACGCAGCACTGATGACCAGAGACGAGCCCACGGAGATGTGGGTGACCCGAGACCAGTTGGATAACGTGGGACGCTCCAGCGAGTTATAGATCAGAAAGCTGTTGTGGTGGCAGATAAAAGCTAAAAAGACAGATGAGCAAAGTATTAAAGACTATTTTATTAAAATGCTACAATTACAATTTGTTTTTTGTTTGGATTAGCATAAAATAAGCTGAATGCAAAAAACTCACCAAAAGACATGACTCCAACTGCCTGAATGGCATTCCATTTTGCAAATGACCATGCGTTCTCTGTCGGCTCGCTAAACAAGATGTTCCATCAGGAAGAAAATCAAAACAAAAAGAAAAGTATTTGTTTAAGTGAATGAAAATGATTCAGTTTCACATCAAATCACTAAAGATTCGTTCTTACATTTGGGGTCCGAGAGTGGCTGATCTGATGACAGCAATGACGAGGATGCTGAGAGTCAGGACCATGGACAGGAAGGACACCTGATGATACATGAATGTATTTATACAGGCAGGATCGCTATAACTCACTGACAGATCAGGGATCAGCTGTCTTACCTTCCCAAGCTTCTCTATGTTTCGATAAAGTGACAGTGGCAGCGTGAACAGTAAGGTAGACAGCAGGATCACAAAGTGACGCTCTGCTAGGATGTGATCTGGTCCCACTGCAAAGACAACCCGACACCATTCATTAATAATCTCTTTAAATTAAGAATAAAGATTTTTAAATCTATTTTAAAGGTGCATTATGTAAGAATGAAGTAAGAGTGACATCTTGTGGTCAAATTTGGGTACTGCAGCCCATTTTCAAAACAAAATAAGTGACTTTCTCGCTACAGTTCTGTGGGTTTTATGGCTGTTGCCAGCTACGGATCAGCGCCTGAAGATTCTAGATGACGAGTGAATATGAGTTATACACAGTGAGTTGATAAGTAGATAAATATATTTCACTGTAATATAGAGTTGTTGGTAATTGAAAAAGCAGCTTGAGATATTTTAAGAACCAACAATTTTTTCCAGTTCACTGTTAGCACTGTTAGCTCAACATTAGCCACTAGCATGCTTCACCCAATATGTGAGTAAAACTAAAAGATGCCGTGGCTTTCTAGGGGTACAAGAAACTTCTGGGTAGCTCCTGTTTACTGGCTTCAGTTGTTGAATCACAAATGCCAGCGCTGCCGAGTTAGCTCAGTGCAGACTCGGCAGAAGCTAATTGTTAGCACCAACTCCATATAGAAAAATATAAGATATATATATATAAGAAATATACATGTAAGAAATAACTTCTGGGTCGCTCCAGTTTACTGGCTTAGGATCTTTACTAACAAGTTGCGTTTTGCCAGCCAGTGTCAAATTACAAACACCGGCATAGCAGCGTTAGCTGGCGCAGACTCAGCAACCCTGCAGCTCACAGATTGTAAACAAAGACTACGTCCCTCTTTAGATTTTTTGAAAGAAGAAAAAGTGACAACCCCCCAGCTGTATAACCTTCCTTCCAACATGATTTAGACATTAGACTGTTTTATGACTATTTCACAGTAAAATTCTTACATATTGTACCTTTAAAGTTTAAAATGAATTACCTCCTGGAATTCTTAAAAACACTTTTGTCAGCGTGTCACCAGCTGTGATGTTATAGCTGATCATGGCTGAACGACAAGAATGAGGAGGTCAAAGGTTTTATTTTTTTAAATAATTTCATAAGAAAATTTACAATTAGACAGAAATCATAACAACTCACCAATGAAAGGATAAAGGAACTGCAGAGCAGATAAGATCATAAATCCAGGGAACCCAAATGTGTTTTGCACCAGAGACTGATAACTATTTGACCCTGAAAGGTTCCCTCCTCTAATTAGCAGAACAATTGAGTAGTCTAGGAAACAAAATATTAGAAATATTAAAATGATAAAGTCATATTGATAATAGTTGTTTTATTCCAAGGACTAAAAACACATTTTCAGTACCTGTGATGAAAGCAACAGCAATCAAAAGAAGAATACCCAATGGGAGCCCTGCCTGGTTCATTGCATATGGCAAACCTGGTTTAGAATAAAAAAGAATTAGAAATATTGTGTGGTTTAAAAAAAGGAAAATACAGGAATATCATTAGTTTTATGATTTGGGATTATCCCCCAAAAAATGGTACCACAAAGGAAAGTGATGTAAACTAAAACTGAGTGTTGAGCAAAAACAAAATGCTGCTGTCAGACAAATATTCATTACATAATTCTTTTATATCAAATGTGGGCAACAGGCGCTGGTCATAAGACGCTGCTGCAGGGCTTGAATAAATGCATCTCCTTGTTGCAGTTAACTGATTTCACCTCAGAACTTAGTAAATCTCCACCAGTAAACCAGTATTTACCAATAATTCCAGATCCTATTATGGAGTTGATGAAATTAAAGCACGCAGATATTGTTGAACCTTTCGACTCTCTGTCAGCTTTCAGTGGATTTATTAACACTTCTCCTTCTTCACAGATCTGCTACAAGAAAGAGAAATGCAAGAATAAATCCTGATTCCTGTAGTTTGTTACTGATTATAACAGAGAGAGAAGAGCAGCATCACACCAACCTGTTGAGCCATTCTGGGTCTGATCCTTTGTCTCTTCTGTTCTCAGGCGAAACTTTAAGCGTTGGGACAAGAATTAGAGAAAATCTTTTCAGTTCAGGCGAAAAACTTCAAAATGCAACTCAACAGCGCCCCTTCTGGTCCAAACGGAACAAAACAGGTGGAGAAGATCTGCGGCCAAAGTGCTGATCTGTGAATGAAGCCCAGAGTTTCATTCTACTTTTATATACGATCCTCCAACGTCAGAGAAATAGGTTTGACACCTGATCCCAAACGTATGTCTGGGCTTTCTGATGGAAAATTTGGGGGGAGGATTCCAAGGGTTTATCAGCAGATTAGGAGCTGATTACTAAAAGCCCCTTTTGTTCAGAGATGGAAAAAGTGACGAATAAGAGATGGAAAATTAACACATGATGTTTTTCCACTTTGAACCCTTACAAGGATCTTTTGTGAGTCTCGGTAAGAGGTTATCATTTGATTCTAAATGTGACCAACCTTAATGGTTCAACATATGGTTTTAAAAAAAACACACACACTGCATTAAGAGTCTGATAACATAAACACATCAACTATCTGTCCTGTCTCAAGGCATTCTTGTTTTATGTGTTTATTCATACATTTATACACTTCTTTAACCATTTAAATGTAATAAATTGTTTATTTTTTCCCTTTTAACTCCCTTTTCTTGATTTTTTTTACATTGTTTATTGCTAATAAACTGGGTTGGTGTTGTTTTACAATAGTCTATCTTCTGAAATTTACTTTTACATCAATCATCTTTTTATTACATTTCTTGCAACGTTTTTGACTTTTACACTGATTTCTTTCTTTTGTGCAGATTGGCTCAGTATGTATAAATATTTTGTTTAATCTATTAAATAAAAAATGTATTAGTATTCGGAAAAAACAAAAATATGTAAGTTATGTTTATCTGCCATCTTCTATTGTGCTAATATTTCTTGTATAGTTGTTTATTTATTTTATTGCTAACATATTCTAGGATATTCTAGGATCTGCATTCAGTTATGTGATCGAATTCATGTTTTTCTTTGCTTCTTATATTTTACTGTTATTATTTGCATTATTATGATTATTTGTTGTTTTACAATATTATCAAATGGATTTGACAAATCGGAAAAAAATGTCTTTCAACTACAAGTCTTGATTCACTGTTGCTAGAGTTTTCTGATTCTTTTAATATTCCATTGTTATTATTTTTTGGTATTTCTGTTAGTTTTAGCCAGATATTTTATTCTTTTTATTTGTATTTTTTGTTTCACGGTTATATTTTGTAACAAAAAGAAAAATACTTTCCTCATTCATCTAGTCTCGTGCCTTGTAGTCAGTGCATTTCCGTCTGTGTCCACCAGAGGGCATCATGCCTAACAACTCTCACGTTCTTTTTTAAAACTTTACAAACAAAAATACATTTTAAAGGCTATAAAAACACAAACGTGGTTATGAATGAAGACAACTCACTCCTCATCTGTTGCACTTTAACTTGGTGCGATGTCAATTACGCATACGACTTTTGCTTACGCAATTAATTTTTGCAAAGGAAAGAAAAAGCGTCACCTACTCGCAGCCACCCTCACACACAGTCAGATGTGTTTTTATTAGTTGCCAACACCAGAGCAACATCCTTTTTCCGACAACAATATCTCTGAGACTCTGACTGGAACCTCTGGCATCAAGCTGGTGCAGGAACATCCGGAAGCGCAGCAGCAGAGTAGTCCAAGCGCTCAGGAAGGGTGGACGCTGCTTCTCTCTCTCTCTCTCTTTCTCTGTGTTTACCTCTGAAAAACTACAGAAATGAGCAGCTTTTCGCCGGAAGAAGATCCACACACCTTGAACGGATTTGAAACACCTTAAACATTTTGTTATTTCTTAGTTTTTTTTTTCATTTTTCAAACATTTTATTCAGGCTGAGGCTGTTCCTAACAAGTGTGGAGGATGGAAAACTGATGGTGAGTGAAAATCAATGTTTGGAGAGCCTTTGTGACAAATTGATTGATGTTCAATTGAGAGAAAAGTTTATTTGTGACTTTTATTTATAAGCCTACCTATATCTATGGTGTCCTACTCTTTCATTCTTGCATTTCAGTCAATTACATGTTATACTATAGGTGCTGGAGTGTGTGTGTGTGTGTGTGTGTGTGTGTGTGTGTGTGTGTGTGTGTGTGTGTGTGTGTGTGTGTGTGTGTGTGTGTGTGTGTGTGTGTGTGTGTGTGTGTGTGTGTAAAAATGTGATTGATTTTATATGTATTTTGACAAATACTGAACTGCAAGCTGTATTCACCGATACAATATAAAAGATAATGGACAAGGCAGCGATAATTAGCCCACACTCCATCTGAGATGACTTCCTGCCTGCGTGACTGTCAACATCTTTATTAGATTGCTGTCAATTAGAAATTACTGTCCTGTTTCCATTATGAACGAGCAAACAGTGCAGCCTAGCAGCTTGTTCATAAAAGCATAAACTGGTTCTGGAGAACTATATGAGAACGGCCTCTCATCATGGTACGCCAACGCCCTGAGTGAGCCAGACAGGGTTCTGATTCTGTTGATGGAATGAGGCAGATGCATGTATGAGTTGGAGCACTTAAGTGTTTGGAGTGTGCTGGTCCCACAGGAAGCCACAGGCATTGAACTGTTTTCACTGTGGATGCAAAAACTGAGAAAAAAGCATGAAATCTTGACCTCACATATTGTTTCAGGCAATAAATCTGCTTTATTTAGCTTTGTTCCGGGTCTATTTCACTTCTTGGAGAGCAGCTTTGCAAATGAACATTAATCAAAAGTCGTATGTACTGTTGAGCACCACCCCTGCTCTTTCTGTAACTCAGAAAGGACAACTCAGACATATTGTTATTGAAGTATTAATATGTATTTGAGTGTTTAGGGCGAGGTTTTCTTTGATCCATGAAGTTTTCCCCCATGTTTGCGTCCTGATCTCCAAATATGATGCAGCAATGGAAAAAAAGTGAACTTTTTCTGTTGTAATGAGAACATTTTCAGATCTAAAGAATATTAGAACCTCTCAGTCATTTATTTTAAGAACGATTCAGTTTCAGTTCTTCTAAAACACCATTAAACACTTAATGTTCCTCTTCTGACTTGGTCAGTATGTTCTCTAGTCTCTAAGCTCACAAAATTATTAAGAGTGAATTTGCAACTTTTAAAAAGTTGAAACACAAATTTCTGTATTTTAGCCAATGATTCCATAGTTTCTTCAAAAACACAAAAGCCATTAGGCTACAATCTGTCAAAAGCTATTTCTTACCACACTGAAGCACCAGTGAGCATTCAGAGGTCAGAGAAACCAAAGTTTAAAGTGATTGATGTGTTATTAAATATTAAAGCAAAGCTTCTGTCTCCATTTGACCCTTTGGCTCATAAGGCCAGTGTTGGTTATGGCTTAAAGGCCATCATCAGGCAGTTTAAAGTGTGATGCATAACAAAAGTAGTTTTGATGGTGTTCTGTTCCAACATAACTTGATGTGTTTATGTCAGGTCGTTCAGCGCGAGGTCATGATGCAGACAGGTTGCAGATAATTTGAAGTGGGCCTATTTGAGGCTTCAAAGTGGGAGTTCATATCTAAAGCAGAGGGTATTGAGTTGGAGACAGATTGACTGAATGATGAATACCTCTTTAGATGACGTTTTACATTCATGTGGGATTGTCAAATTAAAGTTTTTGTGTTATTTTTTCGTTAATAATTAGTTTTAGGTTTTCTTTTACTAAATTCCAAATGATAGAAAAGAGTGTTCAAGCAATTTACATTTTGTAACATTTTTAAAGTAACAAATATTTCTTACGTCTGAATGGATTAATCAAGACAAGAGTGTTGTCATTTGTTTTTACAGTATAATTTATCAGTGTGACAAACTTTCAAACCCATTAGGACAAGAAGCTAGACTTTTATCTTTTGAGCCTGATGCAGATAAGGAGAAAGTCAGTATTTTGCAATAAAAGCTACATGTAAATGGTTTTTATTCTGTTTCAATCTCTTTTTTCACTCAGAGGCTCAGAAATTAACTTTTACTTGATTGTTTTAGGATCAAAAAGCTTTTCTTGTAGTCAGTCTGGAACTGAAGATAAAGATCACCACTTAGCAAAAGAAAAAAAACTGGAAAGCATCACAAAAGGAATTAAGTACACTCAAAAAAATGATTCTTGGCCCTAGTAAACACCAGCTATAACACCTCTATGTAAGATTTAACTAAACTGTTATTTATCAAAACGGTTAAACTAAAATCAAATGTACTAAATGTAAACCTAAACTAAGCATATAGGGCTGAAATGAATCATCGAATGATTCGAATAGTTCGATTCATTAAATTCATCAAATCATTTTTTACTGATTCGAGGCTTCGTTAAATGTGCGCACCACAGCCTGAACACATTTTCCTGGGGCACTGCGTGGTAATCCAGGTGCTGTGGAGGAAAATAAAGAAACCAGCAGAGACACAAGCCATTGTAAAAGGCAGAAATGGTCCAAAGTTTGGGATCAAAAATGAACTAAGAGCAGATTGGCTAATGCTAGCGCTAGCGGGTAGCACACTCACGATCAAGTGGGGTTCTGAAAAAACTAAACTAAGAAAGACTAAACTCTACAAGCGGAAGAAAAATCCCACCATCCAGTTTGTTTGTAGATGTCTGCAGCCTGGGGTGGTACGGGACAGAACCACAGCAGAAATCTGGAGCCAGGTTGCTGCTACGAGTCTGCTCAACACTGCAGCGGTGGGCTATGGCAAGCCGTTGTATTATGTAATTAACGCACGCTTCTATCTTTGGATATAATTTAAACTGGATTATCACCAACCTGTACGAAATACAATAGATATGCCACCATTACATTGTCACCAGTAGAAATGAAATGTGATTAGCATTTCCAGTACCTTACTGAACATGTTAACATAAAATTCTACTGATCATAGTTTAACTGTGGATGTATTTAGATTGCTGTTTTGACTAGGATGAGTGATACTCTTACCAAAAAGTAGTATACTTCAAGTTTATTTTACTAAGTATACTGAAGTATAGAAAAGTATATGTCCCCAAGTATACTTTTATTTTCCAAGTACACGGAAACAAGTATACTAGTGAATACTATCAAGTATACTCCTTTGCACTAAAGTGGCCCACTTTAAGTTTATAAAAGTATACTTTGAAGTACACTTAAAGTAAACTTCCAGGTATACTTTTAGTGTACTTGTAGTACACTTCTAAGTACACTTTTAGTGTACTTGCAATACACTTTTAAGTGCACTTTTAGTGTACAATACAAACCCAAAATGTTACTGAAGTATAGGTGAATTTTGTTCCATACTAACTATAAATATTAGATAGGAAAGAGGGAACTAGACAACACCAATGTAATACATATTATTGAGCCTTTTATAATAAGAGTCTAACTTTTCAGGCTCATAGTTTTTTTTTATCATATTTTTAGCAGCAGACCACAATCTCGTTTTACTTGAAACGTCGTCAAATAGAATATTTGATTAATCGACAGAGGATTCAATAGAATATTCGAATACTAAAATATTTGATAGCTGCAGCCCTATTAGTAGGGTGATTTTTTCAGTCTACCATTAATATTGGCCGATATCGGCATTAAAATTTAATATCAGAAAATCAGTCTTT
Source organism: Aphyosemion australe (assembly GCA_006937985.1). NCBI lineage: Eukaryota > Metazoa > Chordata > Actinopteri > Cyprinodontiformes > Nothobranchiidae > Aphyosemion > Aphyosemion australe. Next base: position 1,629,904 of record SSNS01000032.1, on the reverse strand, counting down.
TAAGGCGGCAAGGCAAGGCAGCTTTATTTATATAGCACATTTCATACAGGTTACCTTACAGGTGGATCTTTTATTTGACTTTATGTAATACATAACATACATGGAAACATTTCATGTAATTAAATTACATAAAATCTACTTTTTTGGTGGACCCTTGTTTTCAGTGTACCGTAACAAATAATAACCTTTCAGAAAAACAGAATTGTAATGAAGAGTAGGACTGTACAACATGACCAAAGTCTCGTTTTTTATTAGAGGTCATTTTTAGCCTGATATGATGAATAACATACAAGACATTTTCTGCCAATTCTGCTGAATTTGTGGGTGAATTAGCTGAAAGTAAGGCTATCAATTCCTATTTTCCTTTGGTTCTGTTTATTTGTTCACTGAGGAAACTTACCAAAAAATACATTTCCTGTAGATGCTGTTTGGGTGTTTTCTGCTTTGATTGATCATGGCTGTGTTGATTTAGCATCCAGGAGAGAGCAGAGCACATCTCGGCTAGTAGAAGCAACCATTAGCATTAGCAATAGCAACCCCACAACATGGCGAACCTCCTTGCTTGTGTTATATGTGGAGATTAAAGCCACATTCCTGAACTTTGTGGATATATGCTCTCTGTCGTCGTCTCAAGGCTTGCTGCGTAACGTCACCTTCATAAAATCAAATCTCTCTCTCGGGCATAAGAGGCATGTTTACATTCCTAATATCAGGCAAAACAATGAAAACAAACTTTTCCACCTCCACACATTGAATAAATAGTTTTATCAGGACTGTATAACAACTTTATGCCCGACCAAACACAATAACCCTGGTGAAATCATTTATTACTTACCTAGCCATTAGCAGCATGGCTAGGTCAGAGTCCGTAGTTCATGCTGTTCTTTCTAAAAGAGCTCTCCAGCGAGGAAAAGATGGCCCAATATTAACTCTGGTCTTTGCTCTTGCTTTATCGCGTTCTCTTTTTCTTTTCCTAGATTCCTCTGATAAGGGATTTCTAGCTTTCTTTGGTGGATCTGCCGTTGCTCAAGTCTCTAAACCGCGGGTCTACATTATACTACTATGGCAAGCCAAAGGGGTGAAAAAAGTGTGCGTTCTAAATGCGCATTATGTCTGCCAAAATGCGCATTTTGAACGTGCGTTTTGACGCCAAAGGGGGCAAAAAACAGCACATTCTAAAATCACGCATTCTAAACACGCGTTGTGTCCGCCAAAACGCGTATTTTGGCGGACATAACGCACGTTTAGAACGCAAGCTTTTTTTGACCCCTTTGGCTTGCCATATGGTGCAGTAAAGCAACACGCAGTCAGTACTTCCAGTGTCAGGTCGCGGGTGAAAAACTGTATAGTGCGGTAAACAGACGTGGGACCCCCTAACACCATCACAGCTCCAAAAATGAACATAATAGATGATAGTATGCCACCAAAATGTTACAAAAAACATTATTTTAAGGTGTAAAAGTTGCAGAATGTGGCTTTAAACATTAATGTTACATTTTCTACCAAAGAAAGAAGAGCAAACAGAGCCAATGGAAGAGTCGCATTGCTGTTAGCCAATCAGAGGCGAGCTGTTCGCATATCATGAATTTAAATGAGTTAGACCCAAAATCCTGCTTTTTTAAACCCCACTCCTCCAGCTATCTTCTACTTTTCACATAGCTTACAATACACAACTTTTCTTCCACAGAAAATGACTCAAGGCATTAATTCATACTAAAGACCACAGCAGATTTGTTGAAAAAAATAGCTTTAACTTTGTCTTTAGTCTGAAATGTGTTGGATGCTGCAAGCCGGCAGTGGAGATCCTCTCTTCAGCTCCTACAATAAGCCTCTTAAACGTCATTATGTCAGCATGAAAAATTGTAGGCTGTGAAGAAGAAAACAGATTGGTTAGATTGCATTAACAAGTTCTGCAACTTAGTCCCTCATTCATGAATATTTGCGTTAATTTGTTTCAGTAAATCTGTTTGGATATGCTTTTTTATAAAATGAAATGACAGATGTTTTGGTATATTTGACACTGTCTAAGGAACAGAATTTAACTTTAAAACAAAAAATTACAAACAAGTACAGCACTAGTTTCTATCTCCCTCAAAGTGTAAAACAGAGCTCTCATAGTGTGACATTTACACTCTTGTTTATTTACCACAAAAATAATCAGCTGGGATTTTTGTATGATCGTTGAAACTGTCAGTAGCAAAATTACTGATCACTTATTTATTCATGTTTTAATGACGCTAAAGTGTTTTTGTGGCTTATCGTTTGATGTGGTGGTTCTGTGTGGATCAGATCAGACAGAAACTCTGAGGCGGGGAGCTGCAGTACAATATGCAGTGCATTCATATTTAATACTGCATAGGTCTTCCTAACACATCTGACCAGTCAGGCCTATTAGCAGGATGGATCTTTTCCTAGGTCTGCTCTGTGTCAGGCGCCGACGGGTGGAAGAAAAAAAAAAAGACTGCTTCCATTTTGAATGATGGTGGAATGGGGCAAGAATCTCACCTGGAATTGATCAATGTCATGTCAAATTTTAATTTTATTTCCAGATGAGAGGATAATTAGATCTAATTTTACCACAGCTAGAAGGAATTTATGTTCGACGGCCATTTTCAGGCTCGTTTTAGCTTTTCTCAGGGCGGTGATCTCTGACCAGAGAGCAGAAACAACTGCATCTCCAGCCTAAAGCAGTTTAGAGTTGTTTATGTGTACACATATGCTGACAGAAATACATACAATCAGCTACAATTTAATGAAACAATGAATGTTCTCAGTTTGTTTGAATATGTTTTTTTCAGACTTTTCTCAGGTTGGAGGCCAGTTGTTATCACTGAAGCTGCAGGATGAAAATATGGCGGATTTCCTTACACCACCAGGTCCAGACAGCTTCCATCCCTTTACCCATGAGTCCCTTAAAGCCATTGAGGAGCGGATTGCTGAGGAGAAAGCCAAGAAATCTAAAGAAAAGAAGAAACGCAAGGAGTTCAAGCCCAAACCAAGCCATGATCTTGAAGCGGGCAAGCCTCTCCCTTTTATGTACGACATTCCTGCAGGCCTGGTGTTGAAAGCGCTGGAAGACCTAGATCCCTACTACAGAAACCAGAAAGTAGGTTCATGTAAATCTCAATCTTAAAGCTAAAGTCAGGTCTACCAAATTATTTTGTATGACTTCAATCTCTTTTTCTCTCAGACTTTTATAGTCGTAAACAAGGGCAAGTACATTTTTCGCTTCAACGCCACTCCGGCCTTGTGGATCCTGAGTCCTTTCAATCCCATAAGAAAAATATCAATCAAGATCCTGGTACACTCATATCCTTTAAATAAGCAATGTAATTCATAAGCATTGATAAAGTGTGTTTTTAGTTAAGAGGACATATTAAGCACCCTTTTGTGCTGCCATTTTCTGTCAGTGTTTGGTTTTAGAAATTATGTGCCTAAAACAAGCCATTTCAAAAGGTCCCTGTTTCTGATGTCACAAACGGGGAAAGTAAAATAGAACCACCTCTCATGTGCAAGAGAAAGCTGTAGCTGGAGGACCACCGGCTCTACTCAGAGCCCCTCCTGAGTATCGAAACTTCTCAGCTAATAATAGGTGGGCAAGGCCAACTGCAGCTTGTTTCCTTAAAATGACAGAGCCCTGAAAAGGCTCATTTCAGAAGGTACTGAAACTGACAAGAATAAGTTTGCTGAAATCGATTTATGTGAAAGGGATTTTTGCAAAGAACTTCCTGAATATGTTTGATATCGACTATAGAATTATTAGAACCTACGAAAAAAGTCATAAAATGTCAAAATATCATGCAAACCTGACTTTGCATCTTTTTATGCTGCCATGAGGGTCTCTACTGTCTCTATAAACACACCAAAGGTGTGCCTAAAATGAGCCATTTTCTAAATGTTTCTTATTGTGATGTCACAATAAGGAAACTTAGCATAGAACCACTCCTCACCCGCTGAAGCTGGAGGAGCAGCGACTCTACTCCGAGCCCCTTCTGGCTATCCCAACTCCTCACCTCAAAGCGGCCTATCGGGATGGATGGGCGTGGCCAGCAATAGCTTGTTCTCTTAAAGTGACAGAGCCCTGAAACAGCTCTGGAGGCACTGAAACTGTCAAGAACTACGCTATTTAGATTGCTTCATATGAGAGGAATTTTATGCAAAGAATTGAAGAAGACCATATAATTATTATAACAAAAATGTCATAATGTGTCCCCTTTAAAAAGTACACAAAGTTTTCTAATAGAATGCATGTTTCATATTAAATTAATTAAAAAGCTAATTTCTCTACTGAATTATCTGCCTCCTTGACAACTGCCTGTAAATTGTTCAACATGTTGATCATGTGCACCATCCTCATCAACTGTGGATTCATGACTCTAAAAGAACCTCCTGCATGGACAAAAAATGTAGAGTAAGTTTACCATTTATACACCAGTATATACTTTTTCATATGAGTACAGTTAATTCTGTCAAAAAATGTACTTTTTTTTTAACAGGTACACGTTTACTGCAATCTACACGGGTGAGTTCCTAGTTAAGGTTCTAGCCAGAGGATTCTGTGTAGGGAAGTTCACGTTTCTGAGAGATCCCTGGAACTGGTTGGACTTCTTTGTCATTGTCCTGGCGTAAGTGCAACACTGAAGAAACAACAGATAAATGTTGGAACTATTGTTTTATTTATTATTTAATTAATCAGGAGTTTGTGGTTGTTGTGCATGGAACTTGTATTAGTGTCATTGTTGGTAACTGATAAAATGTGTTTCTGTACTTTGAAGCCTACGTTTACTGCTCAGATAATTAACTCTTGCTAGTTTACTGTACCTGTATATCTTTTGTTCAAGGTGTAAATCACCGAAAAATCATTTTTTAATTATTATTTGTGATTATTATTGGTCACACTGACTTTGTCATGCAGGCTGAACATGAAAATAGTCTTCTACACCTATCTCCTGTGTTAGCTTTTGATGGAAAAGAGATGGTGAAATGCTATGATTTGAAAATCCTGACAGATCTACGTCACACTGTCATTTAACATTCATGGACTCACCCATCTTGACTCACAACGGGGAAGGCTGTTGTTGGTTTAGCGTCCAGGAAACAGCAGAGAATGTCTTGAATAGCAGAAGCTAACCGTTAGCATTAGCAACTCCACTACAAGGCAGAACTCCTTCAGGCTTCTGTGATTTTTGGAGATGAAACATCAACGTTGCAGAGCAAACAGAGTCAGTGGTAGAGTTGCGTTGCCGGTAGCTAATCAGAGGTGAGATATCCAGATATCAGGAAATAAGACTCCAAATCCTGCCGTGTTCAGCTCAACTCTGATATGGCTCAGTTCTAGTTCCTCAAACAGGCGCACCAAAGCTTTTTTTCCCCAGAGTATGACTTACAAGGCATTCATTTCTAGAGACCACTGCTAATGTATTAAAAATATGAGTCAAGTTGACCTTTAAAGTCAATATTTTGCCCCCAGATTTGAACAAATAACATCTCTCGTTGCCTATTTTAATTTTTATCTGTCATTTTTGCAAATTATATCCAACAAACAGTGATACTTTCTGTTGATTTACAGCCACCCATTAGATGCATGTAACCCACAATAATGCTATTGTTTTTTCTGCAACACCTCCATTTAATCATTTTTCTGTTAATCAATTAAAATACTTTGATGTTTTTCTGCAGGTATTTAACAGAGTTTTCCAAAGAAGTTGGCAATTTGTCGGCTCTTCGAACATTCAGAGTGCTAAGAGCATTTAAGGCAATCTCAGTCATCCCAGGTAAGCAGTACACACATTCTGCTTTATTCACCCTGCAGTTCCTGCCTTCCTGCAACACTGATCCAACTTGTTTCCCTAAAATGTCAGCCGACATTAATTAAGCAATTATGTAACCAACTGAAATGCCAAAGAAGGTTTGTGCAGAAATACCAACATTAGGGATGTTCGATATTATTAGCCTACCATTATTATCGGATGATTTTGGCATTAAAATGTAATATTGGAAATAACCTGTATTGGTTTTTACTCCTTTAATGACACAACTTTTACATACCATGCACATACTGTACATCAGAATCTTCAGCTACATATCCTCTCACTCAAAATTTTAAAATATGACAGATACGAGGTATTTTTTGACATATTTTTGTTTGGCTCAACCGGCTTAACTTGAATTGAAGTAGTTGTCATATTTTTCTCAGATTTAAGTTTAAGTATGCATGATAAGAGATATTTGTTGTTGTTTTTTTATGAGGGGGCGCCTCGCATATATTGGTATGGTAGGTTTATATCATAGAAAATCCACTATATTGAAAATGCCTATATTAATTATTCCTAAGTAACATACATCCAACATAGGAACAAAGGATAATTAGTAAAAATAGAATAGGGTTAGGGGTGCATAAATGAATCCAACAGTAGAAACGGAATAATGACAAATGATCAATACGTATGAAGAAACATGCCAGTATGAGTTGTGTTTGTTTTTCAGGCCTGAAGACCATCGTTGGTGCCTTGTTCCAGTCAGTGAAGAAACTTGGTGATGTAATGATCCTGACTGTTTTCTGCTTGAGCGTCTTTGCACTTGTAGGACTGCAGCTGTTCATGGGAAATTTAAGGAATAAGTGCGTAAAGGAAGCAGATAATGAGACAATGTTGACTGATAGTTACTTCAATGACTCAAGTGAGTACTTGATTTTCTTTTAGCTTCTTCTGTGACTTTACCGAGGAGAGAAAAGTGTGGAAGCATCTTTGGATGAAAGAATAATATATGTTACTTGTGTTTAGATTGTTTAATGTTTGCAAAGAGATGACATAAGCAGACATATTTGCTTCATTCAATTGATTGCAAAGTTGTACCCGCCAAAATTCAAATCAAATGTTGCTTATATGCTACAATTGTTGAGAACCACAATCCTCTGCAAGGATTTTAATACTGTCTTTCCCTCTTGTACTCTCAGGTAATTATTATTATTATATTAGTTCTGGAAAGCGAGTTCCATTGCTTTGTGGAACCAGCAGTTCAGCTGGGTAAGTTCTAGTTTTAAAGTAGGAAACATAAAATCTTTGGCCCTCATTTATCAACCGTACTTACACACAGATCTGTGCGTATTTTGTGTGGTATTCATCATTTTGTATTGTGCGTGGAAATGTTCTTAAACATAAAAAAAAACTCTGACCATGTGCACAAACAGTATAGATCTGGGAAACCGCAATACTGAAGGTCTCAGTCATTTACACGTTCCTCATCCACAAATTATTTTACGCCATAAATAATTACCGTATGTCGGTGGAAAATCAGCTTTATCACATAACTCATGTTATACCCTATAAAAGACACCTGTGACCGACAGAAATCTGACAGTGTAGCATGGCTGATCTCGTGTTATTGGAGGATTTAGAGCGTGGACTCTGGAGGGGACGAGTCTTCCGTGAGTGCACTGATCTGCTTGCTGAGAATTCAGAGGCTCCTGAGCAGATACCACTTCCTGAAGGAGATCCTTCTGGAGCTATGCCGTGATTTGGGATCCTTTTTGGAGCCACAGACAAACCACATAAATCCGATTCCAGTCCATATTCAACTATTGACAACTACGAGAACCCCCGGCACCTCCTCTGCTCCCCGAACATGCACGCGTTGTCAAGATAACCCAACTGATTGAAAGCTCTGCACTCAGACCCAAAACTAACTCCAAACAGAACACACATTCAACTCCTTAAATCTGAACTGTAAACGACAATGGAATGTAACATTCAGTCCGTTAATCTATATTTTCCATATTTAATTTTATGTTAAACTATGTCTGACAGGGACCTCTCCTCTCGACCGCATTTGCAATAATAAAATGACAGTCTCTGCAACGTGCTTGGTTATCTTCTACTTCGACAGCTAGTACCTCAATCTCGTTGTCAATAAAGTTTTGCTTTTTTTTCTGGAAAGAACCCAGGGATTCTCTTCATGAGCTGAGCATGTAGTGTGACCAAATATGGTTAATTGAGAGCATTTCTGTATTTAAATGACTGAACGAGCATGAGCACCTGGGTACGCACAGGTGGGATTTATCATTAGACGATTGCAGAGGAACATGCGTACGAGTGACCATAAATCAGAATTTTGACTGTTCGTACGAACATTCTAAATCTCATTCATAGAATGGAATATAGGGCAGTTTCTATGAACGTTTGATGACTAAGGGCTCTTGTTTTGGGGCAGCTGTACAGTATTAACTAAACCAAACAGATGAAATAAAGCTTGGATCATCCTTTCTGAGCCTGTGTTTTCTACAGGAAGTGTCCAGAGGGGTATATATGCCGTAAGGTCGGACGTAACCCAGACTATGGCTACACAAGCTTTGACACCTTTGGCTGGGCCTTCCTTTCTTTGTTTAGACTGATGACACAGGATTACTGGGAGAACCTTTACCAGCAGGTAAGCCTTAGGCAAACGTAAAGCCAAAGAACAAAGATAGAAGTCTGCTAAAGTCTGTTATGTTCTGGACTTAGTGTGTAGGATCTAAATAATTAGGGCAATGGTGGCAGAGGAGTCAAATTGCCTGCACCTTAACCAGAGGGTTGCAGGTTTGAGCTCCATCTATTGCAGTACTTATGTCCTTGGGCAAGACACTTAACCCACTTTTTTAAACATCTTTTGAGCGTTCATTCTGTGTGTTTTTTCTAACTATTATCACTTGGTTCCTTCTTTAACACAGATCAAGAGTTGTTTTTACCTTTTTACTTGCTGACGTTTCGATCGCAAACTGCGATCTTCCTCAGAGCCACGTCGCAATGGCGAAGATCGTTTTCGTTTTGCGATCAAAACGTCAGCAAGAAAAAGGTAAAAGCAACTCTTGAGCTGTGTTAAAGAAAGAACCAAGTGATAACACTTAACCCACGTTGCCTGCTGGTGGTGGTCGGAGGGACCAAAGGTGCCCGTTTATGGCAGCCTCACCTGTCAGTGCACCACAGGGCAGCTGTGGCTACGTTGTAGCTCATCACCACCAGCCTGTGAAATTGTGTGCGTGAGTAAATGATTGATTGTTTTGTAAAGTGCCTTGGGGGGGTTATAGAACCCTAGAAGGTGCTATATCAAATTCAGACGATTTACCATCTTACCATATTTAAACCATATTTTAATGGCTTTAGTTAATTTTCCACTGTTTTTAACCAACTTCTCTTTAAGGTGATAATGGAAAACGTTACTCTCATGAAAAAAGACATTAAATGTGATCTTTGTTATTCAGATGTCTCATTTTATTGAGATTTTCTGCATTATGCTTTATCTTGACATTTTTGGTTTGCAAATGATTGCTAGGATTAATTGATAAAATAAAATCTTATTTGAATCAGGTAAACTTTCAGATGGTTGCTTGCCACATGAACCAGCCTTTCTAATGGGATAGGCATTCTGTCGAGTCTAATTACAGAATGAAATCTACAAAGCATCTTGTTTAAACAAACGTCAGTGCAGGTGCATTTTGCTCAAAGGTAATATGAGGAATGCCTATGTGGCTCAGACAAACATACCTTGAATGACAAAAAAATGACAATCCTGACTAATGAAAGGCTTGGCATCAAAGGCAAAGTTCACTGATGTTTTTGAAATATGATCGGTCAGTCTGAGTTTAACATACAGGCTGAACATGAAAATATTCTTCTACCCCTATTTCCTACATTAGCCACCGATAGAAAACAGACAGGGAAAATTTTGGATTAGGAAAGCCACATTGTCAAGGTAGCATTCATGGACTCAGCCATCTTGGTTCCTAACAGGGAAGGATGTTGTTGGTTTAGCATCCAGGAGAGAGCAGAGCACGTCTCAGCTAGTAGAAGCTAATCGTTAGCATTAGCAACTCCACAACACGGCAGAACTCCTTCAGGTTTGTGGTATTTGTGGAGATAAAACGTCAAAGTTGCAAGCAAACACAATCAGTGGTAGAGTTGCGTTGCTGTTAGCCAATCAGAGGAGAGATGTCCAAATATCAGAAAGTAAGACTCCAAATCCTGCCATCTTCTGCTCACCTCTGCTTTGGCTCACTTCTAGTTCCTGAAACAGGAGCGCCAGAGCTTTTCTCCCACAGCGATGGAATCATAAGGCATTCATTTATACTAGAGACCACTGCAAGTGTTTAGTAAAAATGAGTGAACAGTACAGCAAAGATCCGTTTAGAGATGGGTTCTGTTCATTCTATAAAACACCAATGGTTTTAACTCAGATTTGACCATAGTAACGAAAGAATATAAAAAAAATGTTGCTTTTAAGTCAGTTACTTTTGTGAATGAGAGTCTAAAAATAAGAGCTAGATGTATGAATCTGCTTACAAATAACCTTGTTTCTTCTGTATTTCCAGACTTTGCGAGTTGCTGGAAAACCCTACATGATATTTTTTGTCCTGGTCATATTCCTTGGCTCCTTCTACTTGATCAACCTGATTTTGGCTGTGGTAGCCATGGCCTACGAGGAGCAGTGCCAGGCCAGCATAAAGAAAGCTCAAGAGAAGGAGGAGGAGTTTGAGGCCGTGCTCGAGCAGCTGAAACGGCAGCAAGAAGATGCTCAGGTATGAGGACTGGACACAGACAGAAAGGTTTTTCCATCTATTTATCCTCACTGTCTTGTCTTCCCCTTTTTAGGCATTAGCAAAAGCAGCATTGACAGAAGGTGGAGATGGATTCAGCAAAGGTGGGGGCACTGAGAATTCCTCTGATGCTTCCAAGCTGAGCTCCAAAAGTGCCAAAGAGAGGCGCAACAGGAGGAAGAAGAAAAAGGAGGCGGAGGAAAAAGAGGTGGAAAAGATCCCTAAATCAGATTCACTGGACAGCATAAAGAAGGCTCGTTTCAGGTTCTCTGTGGATGCAAACATGCTCAACTATGACATGAAATGCTCCCCCATGCACCAGGTGCAGTATCATCTGCTACTATGCTTTGACTATGACAGGCTGCACGTCTCTCCCTTCATCCTGAACTCTATCAGCTATGATACGATTTGCACAAATCAATTTGATGTTTTTGAAACTGTTTTTGCAATTCAGCAACAATCCACTTTAATTTTGGCCACACACAGACTAGTGGTTAAATCCCCAGTCTGGTCAAAATTAAATCATTTCCCCACAACGAGGCTGTTCAGAGTGCTATGAACAGCAATATTAATTGTTCAGAACATTTCTACAGATCCCTGCTCCTAAACATCTTATAATTCATTAGCTACCTGCTACACAAATAGCTAAAGCTAGATGTTGCACTTCCAGTGCATCTAGAGGCATCTACAGCAGGAATTTCATAATATTTAACTTTGATTTTGGCTGCACTTAAACTAGTTTATAAATCTGATCATAACTTATTTTGCATTATTCAAACTGAGACTGTTCAAAGAACAATCTGCAGCAGATGGGCTAGTTTTTGTTCTTAATCTTTCTGCAGAAATGCACTTAAAAGATATCAACTGATACTAGGAAATGTTTGTTTCTAGTTTTCTATTTGTCTGTTTTATATACATTTACTTACCTACCAGTCATGGAACTTTACAGTTTATTGAATGAGAACTTCACGACCAGTCAGGAAAAAGGAGCATACTGTCATCTTCATCACTTTTAGGTCAATTACAATGTTATACTGTATATTTGGTATATTATATAATTTTATATATTATCTATGATATGATTTTCTTTGTCAACAGTATAATTAATATGACAGAAAAGCATAAGGAAGCGCTGAAAATATATTATTGATTGAGTTTTTCAAATGTCAGAAGTCCTGAAATTTACAAACCCTCAAGTGACCTGAAATCAGCTGTTTTATCAGAGGAAATTAATCTGTTATTGGTTGAAAACAGCTGATAAGAGTCTAGAAAAGGATAAACATTATGATTCTGACTTAGATGGAAGTTATTTGGATTTCAGAGAGTTTTTTCAGCTGTTGAATGTCAGAAAGTTTACATTGGTCCTGAGGTGCAACTGTGTTTTGTCATCATTTTCTCATCATCTTGATTATAATCATCATCACCATCATCATCACCATTTATTTCTTCTTCAACTTGTTCTTGTCATTGTCATACAATATGAATGACCATCATAATCATCAAAATGATCTTTTTTCTTCATCTCAATGATCATTATCATGATCTTCTTTTCCATCCTCGTTCTTCATCACAATGTATCTTTTAATTTTTTGATTTCCTTGCGGTATTCATCGTCGTCATCCTTCATTTTGTTCGTTCACATATAAATCCTATTGTCATTGCTTTTCTTTCCTTTTGAAGATCAGCAATATCAATATCCTTTTCTCCTAGTCCTTTCTGAGCTTTCGTGGAGCGCTGCTCTCATCCAGACGAAACAGCAAGACCAGCCTTTTCAGTTTCCAAAGCCAACCACAAGATGTGAGCTCAGAAAACGAGTTTGCAGATGACGAGAACAGCATTTTTGAAGACACCCTAAGTCGGAGGGGATCCCTGTTTCATTCCCAGAGGTGTGATCGACGCAGCAGCAGCATGAGCCAGTGCAGCTTCTTACCTCATCTCCGATTTCAACCAAACAGCATCAGGCACAGCTCTGTAGACTGCAATGGGGTTGTCTCTCTAGTGGATGGGAATTCACTCCCATCATCACCACCTGTGGGATTCCTTCTGCCTAAAGTGTCAGTAGATATGGTCTACTCTGGAGAAAATGTAAGAAACATTTCATTAGCCAAGATCACGCCAGTTCCTTTGCGTTTTACTTTATTTTCTTCCAAATCAAGAAGAAAAATCACCCTAAAGTTCTATGTAGCTATTAAGTTGAATGTTGAAAAGCTTTGCAGCCTGTTTTCTGTGACACTGATACATCTATACATCCTTATCAAGGCTGACACAACTGATACGGAGAACAGAGAGGCCAGTGGACAGAACTATGGGGAGTTTTTGGATGTGGATGGCCCAGAAGCCAGACAGAGAGTTCACAGTATCGCCAGTGTCATAACAAGCACCATGGAAGGTTCGTATTTCTGATGCTATGCCTAATTCTTGTAATGCCTTCATGTATATGTTTGGATGTTTAAAAGTACAAACAGTTCTTTTTTATAAAACATTTTGTTTGCTTCGACATTAGAACTCGAAGACTCAAGACAAAAATGTCCTCCTTGCTGGTATGACTTTGCCCACACCTTCCTCATCTGGGAGTTTTGTCCATGTTGGCTGAAAATCAAGAAAATCATTAATCTGATTGTGATGGACCCTTTCATGGACTTGGCTATTACCATCTGCATTGTCCTCAACACATTATTCATGGCCATGGAACATCAGCCAATGAATGAATCGTTCAGCTACATGTTGTATGTGGGCAATCTGGTAAGTCAGCTGAGGACTATGATTTTTGTTTTGTTTCTGGTTTATTAAGTAAAATATCGTTTCTTTTTTCTCTTGCTTTAATGAAGGTTTTCACTGGGATCTTCACAGCGGAAATGGTCCTTAAGCTCATAGCTTTGGATCCATACTATTACTTTCAAGTGGGCTGGAATATCTTTGATGCAGTTATTGTTTGTTTAAGTTTGGTAGAACTTTGTTTGGCCAGCGTGAAGGGCATGTCCATTTTGAGATCATTCCGACTGGTGAGTCTAACTTTACAAATAGAGTGACCAAAAAGCAAGATTTCGTATAATAACAAAAAAATTCTCTCAAGTCTTTCAAAAATGTTTACAAAGATGTCTCATTTCTGTGTTCAGCATCTTAAAAGTACCAATCCTTTTGGTATTTAAGTTGCACCTTTGTTTAACCTTTAGAACCCAAACCCTTTTGAAATAAAAAAAACAGTTTGGAATAAATATGTATCAAATACAGGATAGATTAAGGGAATTAAAGAAAAGTTTAACCACTTAAGTAGTGCTGGGTATTGTGGCTAATTTCCTAAATCAATTCGATTTCGATTCATAAGGCTCTGAATCGACGATTCGATTCAATTCGATTCAGCCTGGTCTTCATTCACTACTGCGTGTTTCCCTTTATGTGCATTTAGTGTTTTTTTTACAATATTCTCATTTAGAGGTTTATAGTTGTAATTGGGTGTTTAGGCTCGTTTAGACGAGCTTATTCCCGTTAAGCAGATGTGCAGTTTGTATATATAGATATATAGATATATATATATATATATATATATATATATATATATATATATATATATATATATATATATATACATATAGGTACACATTAAGCATGTTTTTGGAATGAATTTGTTCCCGGAAGTGCCTGCGGATCCGGCCCCAGGTCAGTCTGGTTCAAGGGGACAAAAATTGATCTTAGGCCTAATGAATTTATTTTTGCAAAATTTATATGAAATTGATCCAAAATTGATTAAATCAATTTTTTTACCCAGCCCTACACTTAAGTGTTTCTACTTTTTTCAGAGCCTGCATAATTTCACTTGTTCAAGAGAGATTTACTAAATAATGTTTTAATTGTAAAATTCATAAGCATGAACTGATAATGGTTTTTCTTGTTACTTCTTTAATTAATTTTTTTCCTTTATTACAGCTGAGAGTATTCAAGTTGGCAAAATCTTGGCCCACTCTTAACAAACTCATCAAAATCATTGGTAATTCAGTGGGAGCTTTGGGCAACCTTACCCTGGTTCTGGCCATTGTGGTTTTCATCTTTGCTGTTGTGGGCATGCAGTTGTTTGGAAAAAGCTACAAGGACTATTTGTACAAAATCTCATCGGACGAAAATCTTCGGTGGCACATGCAAGACTTCGGGCACTCATTCCTCATTGTGTTCCGAGTGCTTTGTGGAGAGTGGATAGAGACGATGTGGGACTGTATGGAGGTGGCTGGGACCACCAAGTGCCTCATCCTCTACATGATGGTCATGGTTATTGGGAATCTTGTGGTATATTGCATCTTTTAGTCCATTCATTCCACATCATCAAACTATTTTCAGTTTAGCTTGTTTAAGTAAAAAATAACTGCATAAAATGTATTTATAAAATATTATATCATCCAAGAGCAGCAGACTAAAGATCAACCTCGCTTTCTTGTAATGTCATCCTCTTGAAGGTGCTGAACCTGTTCCTGGCCCTGTTGCTGAGTTCATTCAGTGCAGACAATCTGGCGGCTGCAGAAGATGACGACACAAACAATTTGCAGGTTGCAATCGAACGGATTCGCAGAGGCATTGCCTTCATCAAATCATGGATTAGAAGTTGCTGCAGCAGTTCATGTCTCAGGGATAAAAAGGAGAAAAAGAGCGAGGATGGATCTATGGATAAACTTCACATGAACTTTGGGCGAAATGGTGCACCAAGCAGTGCCATCAAACACTTTACCGGGAATGGGAACGGGGATGTGACTGGTGTAGACAAAACTGGTGACAAGTACATAGTCTACAGCAAGAGCGACGACTCTATCATGTCGTTCATAAACAACCCAAGTATGACTGTTAGTGTTCCTATTGCTGCAGAAGAGTCTGACTTTGAAATGCTCAACACTGAGGACTTCAGCAGTGCATCATCTAACCTGCCGGAGTGTAATGTGGTAAGGACTCCTGTGTATTGATCAAATTATTTTTACTAGCTTACTCTGCTCTGTAACCAATAGAATTTGGTATTAAGAAATATTTCTGATGAAAAATAAACTGCATTCTGCTGCCAACGTGAAATCAGGCCACGTCATAATGCTTTCGCTGAAGATCCTGTATACCAAGGAGAAGCTATCTTGACAGGGAAATGCCAGTGTATAGATCACATTATGAACCATTTAAGCGCGAGTGAGTGCTGGGGAGCTGAATCTTCCTCTTTAAAGATTAAGCTCAGGGAGTCAAAAAGGAAAGACATTGTTTTGAATGAAACTCTGTATTTGGTTTATTTCTTTATGGATGTTAACATTTAAACAAAAAAATATTCATAGGGCAAACAAGTATTCCATAACTTCAGAAATGAAAAGGTGAAAGTTCTATGAAAGTGTTCCTAGTGGAGTGGTTAAGTTTGTTTTTGATAAGGGTGACAACATTCACTTACAGATTTCAGTACACGTATTCCAAAACTTTCCGATTTTAATTCCAAATGCATCTGACGCACAATTTTGTTTCTTAACTTGCATGATGTGTGTCTCACAGCAACAGAATGACAGGATTGAGGAAGATACCATCATTACATTACCAACAGTTCATTTAGACTATTGCACGAACATACTTACGTCACTGCCTGCACTGCATTAGCTGGTCCCAGGACAGCCTACATCCTCCAGGAAGGCATTGAAGCTGTTCACATACAATCTATTAGGAGACACGCCCTGCTGAAATATACAAACATTAAGCCTAATTAGAGATCAAAATGCCACTTCAGGGTTCTGTAAGGCTTTATTTCATGTTTTTATACTTTCTGTTTGTAGAAAAAGAACAGAATGTTTTGTTCTTAATTTGAAATGGCTTATTTAAATTCTAAAATGTGTTTTCTTGTTAAAAAGGATGTTTAAAAGTCTATGCTGACGTCCCTCTCATGCGTGTTTGAAAATTAATTTAAACCAAATAAATTTTAATATAAAAAAGGTGCAATAAGTAAAAATTTTACATTGAAATAACTACAAAACAGTCTAATGTCTCAATCATGTTGGAAGGAAGGTTACATCAAAACAGAGTTCCTTCTCAGCCGGCTGGGTGGTTGCCAGGTTTTCAGGTTTTGAAATGGCCGAAGAGGGACATAGTCATTGTTTACAATCTGTCCTGCCTGCCACAAGGTTGCCAAGTCTGCGCTGGCAAAAAAGAAACTGTTCCAGCATTTGTAATTCAACACTGTCCGGCAAAACACATCTGCGTTGTGGGCATATCTGAAGCCAGCGAGAGCGGCCCAGAAACTAAAGAAAGAAGTTAAATATATAAGCAACTGTGTATGACTTGTCTCGTCTTCATTGTCATCTGGAATCTTCTGGTGTTGATCCATAACTAGCAACCAACATAAAACTTAAGCTCCCGAAGGGAGGAAGGGAGTTCCTTAGAGCAGGCTCGTTTGTTTTGATAGATGGACTCCCGTACCTAAATTTGACCACAGGATTTAATTCTTACTTAAAGCACCTCTAAATCTTAACCATCACTTTGGCTTAATTGCAGAAACAAGTTGTGCCATTTCAAGTGTTACATTTGTCATGGCTATTATACCCAATTTTGGTTTTCCCCACAGGCTATGGAGGGTGATGGTATGGCCGATGATGACATTGACGATGGCCAGTCCAGCTCCTCAGAGGGTAGCACAGTGGATGGTGTGCCACCTGGAGAGCTACCAGACATTGAGCTTGAATTTGAGGAAATCAAAGAACCCAAGGACTGCTTTCCTGCAGGTGAAAACCACAAAGTAACTCTCGAGTACAACTAATTCTGCATCTTACATTGTTAACAGGACTGTATCTCTTCTCAGGCTGCGTGCAAAAGTATAAGTGTTGTCAAGTTGATGTGAAAAGGGGCTGGTGGAAAGTGTGGTGGACACTCCGAAAAACCTGCTATCGAATTGTGGAGCACAACTGGTTTGAGAGTTTCATCATCTTCATGATTTTGCTCAGCAGTGGAGCGCTAGTAAGTCTTGGAGATTTGTTCTTTGCTAGTTACAGTCAGGCTGCTTGAATGGCAGCTTCTTTCACCATTGAATATTTATTTTGTGCAAATTCAGACTCACCATGTTTCCTCTCCAGGCTCTTGAGGATGTCAACATTGAGACGAGGAAAACCGTTAAAATAATATTGGAGTATGCGGACAAAGTTTTCACTGTGATCTTCATTTTGGAGATGCTACTAAAATGGGTAGCGTATGGGTTTGCCAAGTACTTCACAAATGCTTGGTGCTGGTTGGACTTCTTCATTGTTGATGTAGGTTGAAATACATACAATTAATGTGATGACGTAAACTAAACATGTTCCTTCCACATGTATGATGTATCGTCCCTGCCTGTTTCTTTCAGGTGTCACTGGTCAGTTTGGTGGCCAATGCTTTAGAGTATTCTGATATTGGTGCAATCAAGTCTCTAAGGACCCTGCGAGCTCTGAGGCCCCTAAGAGCCCTGTCACGGTTTGAGGGCATGAGGGTGAGAATACCAGCATATCCCATTCCTAGTCTCAGGAAACTGTCAACCACCGACTAAATATACTGACAGACTGAGTACAGGGACTACACCATGAATCAGCATTAAACACCATGGCATGGATTTACTCTGTGCCTGTTGCTAAATGAGTTGTGGCAGAAATGTGTGGCTTTGTGAATTAGCTACTGAGAGGTGAAGACATAACGATCTATTTTTGGCCATAATTTACCAACATAGACTCAGTCATGTCATGATTTTTTTAGAATACAGATCAGCACGGTGTAGTATTATCACTTACTGAGCTTGATACTCCCACAGTTGTGAATTCTAAACTATATAAACTGACCTTGGGCCTCATTTATAAAGCTTTCTTATGCATAAAACGGAGTCTGAATATTGCGTAAGTGATTTTCTATGCAAACGTGATTTATAAAGAAAAGCTTGAAAGGAAAATGTGCGCAAAACTCTGGACCTTGCATAAGCACGGTTTGGAGACGGGGAAACTGGCAGCACAGCCGGTGAAATGGCAAGTGGTCAATTTAAGCCACATTTTCAGACTTGTAGACCATCACAAAACCAACAGTTAGCCCCTACTTCCGTCTCTGAACGGAGAATAAAAATGAGAACTTGAATGAAAATATGTTGCTATTAAGATGGCACTCTACATTCATACATACACATTCAAATCACTTATCGGTGCATTAATTGTGTGACAAGTAACATCACATCCCGTGTAATCTACTATAAAACTATAATGGCTTCCATTACCGGAGAAGATGCACTGCAGCGATCCCAGTGCACCTGCAGCTGCTTCACTCTTGGGTTGTTCCAGCAGTAATTAGCTGACAGGCAGGCTGATATTTCTCTGATGTGATGAACAAAATATGGAATTTCTTGCCTAAAGCCTGTTTGGGTCAAATTAACTGTCACCCTCAAATCAGGAATATCTCGGCAATCCCTGAGCACCATAATGCAGCCGTTTTAGATGGCATCATTAACATAATTATTGCCGTCTTCCTCTTTGCCTCCATCTGACCACTTTTTTTATGTTATTTTTTTCTTTTTTTATGTCAGCCATGATCTCTTTGCTGCTCTACCACCACAGTCTCAAACCACTGCTGCAACAAGATGTTTTTTTACTTCATTCTTACAAATGTACTTTTAAGTAAAGTTTTATAAATGAGGTCCTGTAAGTGTGCCCCTCTTTGCAATTTTCCCAAAATTTGTTGCATATAATCAAAACAGTCCTCCACTTACCTAATATTTCCAGCTATCTGGTCTTCAGCTTTTTCCATTCACTGTCGTCCGCTTAACCGAGGTTGGGTCGCTGGTGCAGTAGCCTAAGCAAACAGGCCCAGACTTCCCTCTCCCCAGCCACTTCGGCCAGCTCCTCCGGGGGAATCCCAAGGTGTTCCCTGGCCAGCCGAGAGACATAATCCCTCCAGCGTGTCCTGGGTCTTTCCCTAGGTTTCCTCCCGGTTGGAAGTGCCCGAAAAACCTCACCAGGTGTGCAGGAGGCATTAACTGTATGCACCAGCCACCTTGACTGGTTCCTCTCAATATGGAGGAGCAGCGAATCTTCTCTGAACCCCTCCCAGGGCTTCTCACCCTATTTCTAAGGGAGAGCCCAGCCACCCTGCTCATTTAGGCCGCTTGTATCCGAGATCTCATTCTTTCAGTTACTACCGATGCCTTGCAATCGGAAGGTCGCAGGTTGGCGTCGCAGGTTTGTGTCCCGCTCAGTTTGTTGCTGTCGTTGTGTCCTTGGGCAAGACACTTAACCCACATTGCCTGCTGGTGGTGGTCAGAGGGACCAGTGGCGCCTGTGTCTGGCAGCCCCGCCTCTGTCAGTGTGCCCCAGGGCAGCTGTAGCTACACTGTAGCTCATCATCACCAACGTGTGAATGTGTGTGTGAATGGATGAATGATTCACTGTAGTGTAAAGCACTTTGGAGTCCTCTGACTCTGAAAGGCGCTATACAAGTGCGGGTCCATCCATCCATTATCTATACCCGCTTATCCACGTAGGGTCGCGGGGGGGCTGGTGTCTATCTCCAGCTGTCAGTGGACATGCAGGCAGGGTACACCCTGGACAGGTTGCCAGTCCATCGCAGGGCAACACAGAGACACACAGGACAAACAACCACACACACCTAAGGACAATTTAGAGAGGCCAATCAACCTGACAGTTATATTTTTGGACCTACGCATGCACAGGGAGAACATACAAACTCCATGCAGAGAGACCCCGGGACGAGAGGCAAACCCACGACCTCCTTGCTGCAAGGCAACAGCGCTAACCACTGCACCACTGTGCAGCCCCAAGTGTGGGTCATTTATCATTTATCATACCCAAAGCTCATGACCATAGGTGAGGGTAGGAATGTAGATCAACCGGTAAATCGAGAGCTTTGCCTTCTGGCTCAGCTCTCTCTTCACCACGACAAACTGGTAAAACACCTGCATCACTGCAGATGCAACGCCAATTGAGGCAGGACCTCGTCCCTGACCTGGACCTGAAGGTATTCTACCCTTTTCTGATGAGAGACCATGGTCTTGGATTTAGAGGAGCTGACTCTCATCCCAGCCGCTTCACACTTGGCTGCAAACTGCTCTAGCGAATGCTGGCGATCACGGCCTGACAAAGTCAACAGGACCACATCATCTGCAAAAAGCAGAAATGTGATTCTTAGGCCACCAAAATGGATCCCATCAACACCTTGGCTGCACCTAGAAAACCTGTCCATAAAAGTTATGAACAGAATCTGACAAAGGCCAGCCTTGGTGGAGTGCAACTGTCACCGGATACAAGCCTGACCTACTGCCGGGATTGTGGACCAAGCTCTGGCACTGGTCAAACAGGTGCCTAACAGCCCATATGAAGGGGTCTGGTACCCCATACTACCAGAGTACCCCTTGATATGGGCCCCCCCAAGGGACGCTTTCGAACGCCTTCTCCAAATCCACAAAAAATATGTAGATTGGTTGGGTGAACTCCCACGCACCCTCCAGGACACCCCCCCCGCCATCCCATAGGGTATAGATCTAGTCCAGTGTTCCACGGTAAGGACAAAAACCACATTGAATCTGAGGTTCGACAATTCGCCAGACCCTCCCCTCCAGAACCCCGGAATAGACCTTACCAGGGAGGCTCAGGAGTGTGATCCCCTTGTAGTTGGATCACACCCTGTAGTTAACTTTTTAAAAAGGGGAAACACCACCCCGGTCTGCCAATCCAGTGGAACTGCCCCCGATGTCCACGCGATATTGCAGAGCTACGTCAACCAACACAGCCCCACAACATCCAGATTCTTAAGGAACTCCAGGTGGATCTCATCCACCCCTGGGACCTTGCCACCAAGGAGTTTTTTGACCACCTCAGTGACCTTGGCCCCAGAGACTGGAGAGCCCAACCCAAAGTCCACAGACTCCGCCTCCTCACTTCCTGAGTCGAGGTCAGCAGCACACCGTCCCCACTGTAAACAGTGTTGGTAGTGCACTGCGTTCCCCTCCTGAGACGCCGGGTGGTGGAACAGAATCTTCTCTAAGCTGTATGGACGTCTTGCTCCATGGTCTCACTGAACTCCTCCCATGCCTGGGTTTTTGCCTTCCGCGACCACCCAAGCTGTGTTCCTCTTGGATTGCTGGCACCCATCAGCTGCCTCTGGAGTCCCACAGGCCAAAAAGACCTGATAGGACTCTTTATTCAGCTTGACAGCATCCCTAATTTGTTTCACTTTTGCTGTAAATCAGCTTCAAAAAGTTTGACTCACTCTGGATAATGTTTAGCTTAGCATAAAGATTTGCGATAAGAGGAAATAACTGAAGTTATTGCTCCTGAGCAACATTTCTATCCAAAGTTTTTTCAGTTAATTTGTGAACAAATTTACTACCTTTACAAGTTAACCTTATGTTTCTATGCATGCCTTACTGCCGTTAAATTATGTGGTATTTATCATTATGTAGATTTAATATTAATGATGATTAGCAGGCATGTGAGTCCTCTGTTTAATGGTGTTTTACCAACCATCCCATCTACTCAGTCTAAACTGAAGATGACTTGCATAATAAACGCCACTCAGTTGTCAGCTGCTAAAATCTATAAATCATGCATTGATTGGTTCTGGTCATTTTGTAGTCCAGTTTTATATAAGTGCTATGATTGTTTTTCCTCACGTGGTTTCCAGTGAATTTGCCTATTTGCATGCACATATTCTCAGAAGTATCAGCTCTGCACCAGTTTTATTTTGATTATTGTTTGCTGTATTATCTAACATGATTTCTGTATGTTTTATTTTATGTTTCAGTTTACAGTAATCAAATTTTGTGACATCCTACGTCCTCTACAAGGTGTTCGCTTTTGGTGTTTGTTTAAAAGTACTCATAGAAATATCATTTTGCATATCTTTGTTAGTCTTGTGTCTCTTTTCCTTGTTCTTTTCCCAGTTTTACCATGCACTCACCAATGCATTACTGGTTTAATGATTTCATGTTGTTACATTTGACATTGATTTGTTCACTCTTGTGTGCTCCTTTGTTACCATTACGAGGGTTTTGTTCTATGCATCATTTCTATATGGTCTTGTCTACCTTTGTTACTCATGTGTGGGGTTTTGTGTGTGTGTTTGTGTGCAGGTGGTTGTCAATGCCTTAATGGGAGCCATTCCTTCCATCTTCAATGTGCTGTTGGTTTGTCTCATCTTCTGGCTCATCTTCAGCATCATGGGGGTCAACTTGTTTGCAGGAAAGTTCTACAGATGTGTCAACACAATCACAGGAGAATATGTCGAATCAGAAGTGAAAAACGAAAGCGCCTGTATTGCTTTGGCTAGAGAAACTAATAACACTCGTTGGAAAAATCTCAAAGTCAACTATGACAATGTTGCCATGGGCTACCTTGCACTTCTCCAAGTTGTAAGTAACTAGATCAAATTAAAGTTGCAATTAAGTAAGTCCATTTTCCTACTAGATGTTTTTTGTTGCATTGATTCTTTTACAGGCTACATTCAAAGGATGGATGGATATCATGTATGCTGCTGTGGACTCTCCGAGCAAAGTACTTATATTTTATTTACTTTAACATATGTGCAAATACAGTGGCTACAGAAAGTACTCAGACCCCCGTCAATCTTTCACTCTTTGTTATATTGCAGCCATTTGCTAAAATCAATTAATTTTTTTCCTCATTAATGTACACACAACACCCCATATTGACAGAAAAACAGAATTTTAGAAATTTATGTAGATTTATTAAAAAAGAAAAACTGAAATATCACATGGTCCTAAGTATTCAGATCCTTTGCTCAGAATTAAGTAGAAGCACCCTTTTGAGCTAATATAGCCACGAGTCTTCTCGGTAAAAATGCAACAAGTTTCTTACACCTGGATTTGGGGATCCTCTGCCATTCCTCCTTGCAGATCCTCTCCAGTTCTGTCAGGCTGGATGGTGAACATTGGTGGACAGCCATTTTTAGGTCTCTCCAGAGATGCTCAATTGGGTTTAAGTCGGGACTCTGGTTGGGCCATTCAAGAACAGTCACAGAGTTGCCATGAAGTCACTTCTTCATTATTTTAGCTGTGTGCTTAGGGTCGTTGTCATGTTGGAAGGTAAACCTATCCCTGTACTTGGCCACATTCATCGTTCCCTTGATTGCAATCAGTCAGCTGAAAAACACCCCCACAGCATGATGCTGCCACCGCCATGCTTCACTGTGGGGACTGTATTGGACAAGTGATGAGCAGTGCCTGGTTTTCTCCACACATACCGCTTAGAATCAAGGCCAAAACATTATATCTCGGTCTCGTCAGACCAGAGAATCTTATTTATCACCACCTCAGGGCCCTTCAAGTGTCTTTTAGCAAACTCCATGCGGGCTTTCATGTGTCTTGTTTCACACATGAAAAGGGGAAAGTAGCACCTGAAATTGTTTTTTGTTGTTGTCGTTGTTGTTTATTGCTATGTTTAGCCTGGCTTCAACTATTTCAAGCCCACTTTTGGGAAGATTTAGCGCACCTAGGTGGGGCTCATAGAGAGCCGTATTTACAAAAGTTACGTGTTAGCTAGCATGCAAGTTCACATTTTGTTGAACACAAGTACTTTGAAATAATAGTCATGCTGTTTGAATTATGAGTTCTTTCTCGCTAACATTTTCCACACACGTCTTACCCTCAGTCATTGCGACGCTCTCTAAGCTAACTCAGGTGTTTGCTAGCCATCCAAATGAAGTACTGTCCACCTAGGCACCAAGGCATCTAACCTATAAGAACCCAACCGATTGGCCAAATGGGTGAAGGGCTCTATTTGATTTGTCAAAAACTTCATGCTTCCATTTGATTGACAAAATACATTATGTGTAGCAAAAATCTGAGATGACCATTAATTGCGATATTTTTCTGTTCTTTGCGATATGCCTATTGCGCATGCTGATATTAGCCTTTCGCAGGCCCCGCCCCCAGAACGGCTATTGTCCAATCACACATCATAGCAACCGTTACTATCCGACAACTCCAAACAAAATGATGAAGCTAAGCCTAATTTACTACTAAGCATTAGCCTCGATAGTAGTCGTGTCTCCTTCGTTTCCCTTCAGAACCTCCTCATCGAGCTCAACCAGCAAGCCAGCAAGCATGAGTGCTCCCCCCGCCAGCGGCTGAGCGGAGGTCCGCCTCCCAGACTATCCAAGAAGACCCTTTATAGACACACCGTGCCGGCAAATCAGCGTAATATTACCTCAATCGTGTGTCTTATATAAACGCACATTAAGCCTATTGGCTCAACAGCAGGTGGTGTCATGATCACGTGATGAATTAATGCCGAGCTCCGGCCGGGAACTAAAAATGAAAGTAAACACGGGCATAAAAAGTTACATTTTAGACTCAGCTGAGATGATCAACTGAGCGATGCAGAGCGCTGGGAGCTTTTCTCCGTTAGAGCTGCGTGCAACTCAGATCATCTGACAGCTCCAGGGTTATTATCGTAAACGAAAACTAACGAAATAACGAAAACTAGAATAAAAAAAAAATTTCGTTAACTGAAATAAAAATAAAAACGAATTTAAAATGAAAAACTGAAACTAACTGAAACTGTAATGAGGGTTAACAAAACTAACTAAAACTAACTGAATTTAAAGAGAAAATTAGCTTAGTTTTCGTGTTTATGTTTTATTTTAATTTCCGGTAGTTTTTTTGTGCGCGTGCCACAACAGACGGCTCGTCAGTCAACATCGAGCGTCATGTCGGCAAGAGCTGGGAGGAAGTGACAGGCACTGTTGTACCTGAATGTGTTCATTAAACGATCGTTTGTGAACTGAACTCGCTTGTTTTTTGCCTGACGAACGTTAAATTGAGCGCGCTCATTCTGGCGTGTGTGAACAGGTTTATGAACTGCGTTCCCTCGTAGTTCGTGAGCTCCAAATCTCCACCGAGCTAAAGTAGCTAAAACAGCCTGTGAATCATAGACTTTATAAAAAGTAGACCCTGAAATTGTGGCCGCCTTAGGGAATAGCGGTCGGTGTGGCGTGTACACTTCAATCTCTATGCTGTGGAGGCCGGACCTCTTGGTGCGTTCAATTTACCTCGGAGAACATACAACTGCACATAACATGGATTTTAGATGCACCCTTACAAGTTTATCTTGTAAAATAAACACGTTTCCACCACAGCAACTGTTGTTATTACAAGAAGCTGCTATGTTGAACCTCAAAGTTGGATTCAAAAGCATTCTCTGACTTAGGGGGGTGTTCCAGTTCATTATTTCGACTCGGAAGTTAGAATTTCCGAGATTTTTTTGTTACTCTGCCATATCTTTGATACTTACCTGGAATGTATGATAGCTCACCTGTTCTAACTGAATACATTTGTGAAAAACTATGATGATTTTCTGGGATTTTGTTACACACAACAATTATCTATGCTTTTATTCATTCTTGTCCCTGATATGTAACTAATATTACAAAAAAGACTAAAACTATAACTGAAACTAATAAAAACTAAACTGAAACTAAGCATTTTCAAAAAAATAACTAAAAAACAAGTTGTAAAAACTTATTAAAACTAAATAGAATTAAAAATTTTACGTAAAAACTAAATAAAAATAAAAACTAATAAAAAATGCAAAACTATTAAAACCTTGGACAGCTCACAGGGACGCCGCATCGCTGCCCAACGCTCCTCGGATCCACGCGTCCCCGGACGCCGGACCTTTTCCCAAACTCCTTGTTCCCTGCTATGCTTCGCTCAGCGGAGCCGACACTAATATATCCCTCCACTGCATCCTGTAACCCTTTTGCCTCTATCGGGATGAAATTGAGGAGAAATTGCTCCAAAAAATGTCGCTGACACGCATCTGTCTACTTCTTTTCATCACGGAAATCTGTGGAGCTGCAGTATTTGATCCACTTATTGTCGGAGTTGGCAACAGTAACTAAGGGGGGCGGGGCTCGGCGAATGGCTAATTGCGATAACGATAAATTTTCAATACATTGTGCAGCCCTAACTGGTATCCTCCCTGCTGCATTCACTGCTGTAGCCTCTATCCTCCATGTTTGTTTTTCTTTGCTGTGTGGGCTGCACGCACTCCCATTGACAAACTGGCCAATGACACGGAAGCAAAGGATCATAATAATAATAATAATAATTCATCAAACTTATATAGCGCTTTGTTAGGACACTCAAAGACGCTGCATGCACTCACACATTCACACACTGCTGATGATGGTAAGCTACTGAGTAGCCACAGCCGCCCTGGGGCGGTCTGACAGAAGCGAGGCTGCATTGTTGCGCCATCGGCCCCTCTGACCACCACCAATCATGGTCTATGTAGTTTACTATGCTCCGGGGGAGCGGAATGAAAAGTGTTATTTTTACCTCAAGACGTACTGTATGATATCATGACAAGACCATGACCATTTTGTGGCCATTTTACTACGACAATATTGCGATATTGCCAATATTGTTACAGCCCTACTGTAAAATCAACTAAATAAAAGCGATAAAAGGCTACAAACTGGCGTGTTTGACTAGCTTCACAGGAGTTTCAACGTGTGTAAACAGTCTTTCTGCCAACCATCATGGCAAAGGGGGCGGTCCCATGAGCGTCGTGACGTCATGTGCAACTGGTCAATAACATTTACTGTAGTTCATATTATTACTAATTTAATAGTAATTGGTTTTACTTTTTACATCTTGAATTGTATTTTGACTATTTGAGGTTGTCACTAACTGCACTGAAATCAACTTTATTTTATTTAGTATTATATATTTATTATTACTTCCCTTTATACATTTTTGCCACAATAAGACCCAAAGTTTAATCGTCAAGGAAATTAATTGGTTTAACTTGACTTGATTAAACTTCTTTTATCATCAGTTGCTGAATCAACCAGAGCTGAAACATTTTGTGACCCTAACCTTGCATTTAAATTGTAACCCGTGTGTTTTCTGTCTCCATTCTAGGTATCAGAACAACCAAAGTTTGAACAAAACTTTGGCATGTATGCATATTTTGTCATTTTCATTATATTTGGGGCATTTTTCACCCTCAATCTCTTCATTGGTGTCATCATAGACAATTTCAATCAGCAGAAGAAAAAGATAAGTCTCATATTTTCTCTCAAAACACATTTTATATTTGTTTTTTTCTGTTATCTAACATCCCTTGCATGTCTACTTTACTTTGGAGGTCAGGACATCTTTATGACTGAAGAACAAAAGAAATACTACAATGCGATGAAAAAGCTGGGATCAAAGAAACCACAAAAACCTATCCCTAGGCCATCAGTATGGGATACTTATAATAAATTCATCCAATTCAATTTGACACTATGAAATCTTTTGATTTTGTCTAAATGCATTTTTGTTGCATGTCTGGTTTTAGAACAAATTCCAAGGATTCATCTTTGACATAACCACAAAACAAGCCTTTGATATTGTGATTATGGTTCTAATATGGCTTAACATGGTAACCATGATGGTGGAAACAGAAGAAGACGATGACAGAAAGAAGCAAGTCCTCAAGAACATCAACCTAGTGTTCATTGTCATCTTCTCTGGAGAATGTTTGATGAAGATGGTCGCACTTCGTCAGTATTTTTTCATCAATGGCTGGAATGTATTTGACTTTATAGTGGTCATCCTGTCGATCGCTGGTACGACGCTCCCCTGCTGAAACTGATTGTTTCATTTCGTGTTTTCCTGTTTTGTTTGCAGTGTCTAATGTGTTTTTCTTTCTTTTTTTCTTCAGGCATGTTTCTCGCTGATTTGATTGAGCAATTTTTTGTGTCACCAACCCTGTTCAGGGTCATCCGATTGGCTCGAATTGGCCGCGTCCTCCGCCTTATTAAAAGTGCCAAAGGAATCCGCACACTCTTGTTTGCCTTGATGATGTCACTTCCTGCCTTGTTCAACATTGGTCTCCTACTCTTCTTAGTGATGTTTATCTATGCCATTTTTGCCATGTCAAACTTTGCTTACGTCAAGAGGGAAAAAGGCATCGACGACCTTTTCAATTTTGAGACTTTTGGCAACAGCATGATCTGTTTGTTTCAGATTACCACCTCAGCAGGGTGGGATGGCCTTTTAGCTCCCATACTCAACAAAGACGAGGATTGTGACCCAGATATGGAGCACCCTGGGAGTTCAGTTAAAGGAAATTGTGGAAATCCTTCCATTGGAATTGCTTTCTTTGTGAGTTACATCATTATCTGCTTCCTCATTGTGGTGAACATGTACATCGCAGTCATTCTGGAGAACTTTGGCGTGGCGACTGAGGAGAGCGCCGACCCATTAAGTGAAGACGACTTTGAAATGTTCTATGAGGTCTGGGAGCGGTTTGATCCTCGTGCGACACAGTTTGTTACGTACAATTTGCTCTCAGACTTTGCAGACACTCTGAACCCACCACTTCGCATCCCCAAGCCTAACAAAAGGGACCTCATGAATATGGATTTACCAATTGTGAGTGGTGATCGCATCCACTGCCTGGATATCCTGTTTGCCTTCACAAAACGTGTCCTGGGTGAGAGCGCGGAGATGGACAATCTGAGAGGACAAATGGAGGAGCGCTTCATGGCCTCAAATCCTTCCAAACTGTCGTATGAACCCATCACCACCACCTTCCGCCGCAAACAGGAAGAAACATCAGCTGCTGTGATTCAGAGAGCGTTCAGATATTATTGCAAGAGTAAGTTCACTGACACCTTCACTTTCAACCTTAAAGATGAAAAAACTGTCGCTGAGAAACAAGGCCGTTTGAAAGGAAAACAGAAAGAAAGTGCTGATAAAACCGAACCGACACCTGCCTCCGCTCATCAGTCCTTTCTCAACAGTGTGACAGCAAAAGGGAAAAACATGCACAAAAAAGACAAAAAGGAGGTGGCGGGAAAAGATGTTGGAGATGTATGAAACAATGTCAGTGGCACAGAAAAGACTTTTAAGAAATAGGAAAAAAAAGTTTACATCTTTTGAAAGTGACTCCCTACCTTTATTTGGACTACTTGAAATGATTCCAGATGTACGATTCCTCCTGACTGTTTGCAGACGCTAACAGCTAGTCTTGCTGTCCTGTTTCATAAATTATTGTTATATCTCTGAATTTTTTTAAAAATTACAAACCAGATTTATTTTTTAAACAAAATAAGAGTTATTATTTAGGACTTTGTTTCTGGTCAGTTACCTTTTTATACAACTCTCTTCATTGTTGAGGGCCGTTCCCTTTTATTTAAAGACCAAGTTCACTGAGAAACTGTTTTTTACTTGTCCATCCATTCATCCATTTTCATCCACTTGCTCCGGGGTCAGGTCGCAGGGGCAGTAGCCTAAGCAGAGAGGCCCAGACTTCCCTCTCCCCAGCCACTCGGGCCAGCTCTTCCGGAGGGAGCCCAAGGCGTTCCCTGGCCAGCTGAGAGACATAGTCCCTCCAGTCCTGGGTCTTCCTTTGGGTCTCCTCCCGGTTTTTTACTTGTTATTTTTTAAATGTAATCGGTCACTCTGAGTTTAACATGAAAGCTAAACATGAAAATAGTCTTCTACCCTTATTTCCTGCATTAGCCGCCAATAGAAAATAGGCAGAGAAATGCTCAGATTAGAAAAACCAGTCAATTGCATGTCACATGGAAAATTGGACTCACCCATCTTGGCTGGCGACGGGGAAGGCTGTTGTTGGTTTAGCACGCAGGAGATAGCAGAGCACATCTCGGCTAGTAGAAGCTAACCGTTAGCATTAGCAACTCCACAACACGGCAGAACTCCTTCAGGCTTGTGTTATTTGTGGAGATAAAACATCAACAATGCAAATCAAACAGAGCCAGTGGTAGAGTCGTGTTGCTGTTAGCCAATCAGAGGTGAGATAACCGAATATCAGGAAATAAGACTCCAAAACCGCTGTTGTCTGCTATCCTCTGCTATGGCTCACTTCTAGTTCCTGAAACAGGAGCACCAGAGATTTTTCCCCACAGAGACCAAATCAAGGCATTCATTAATTCTTGAGACCACTGCAAATGCATTGAAAAAAATAAGTGAACTTGGTCTTTAAATTTCTTTATTGGATGCACAGCTTTAATGATTGCCATGCTCACTGATTGGGCTTAAGAACCACATTTAAGTCTGCATGAATGTTTCTCCCTGGCTATGCATGCTAAAGCATGCCATTTTCATCAGTCCTTTTTGTTTTATGATATTCAAATCAGACAGGTAGTATTTGAACATTTAAAACGCATCATTTTACAAAGAAATTTAAAAAAATGACTGTGCACCATTTACAGTAATGTTTATTATGTGTTTTGTCCTAAAACTTTTCTAAAGTCTTCAGGGGCTTTTACAACTGGAAATGATCAGACTTTATCATTTGTATTACTGATAAAATGTCTGTTGCCAAGTAGAAAACGATCTCTAATAGTGTCAGATTTTTTTGTCTTTTGTTGACTTGGTACGTATTCTGTATTAATCACAAAATCATTTCATACTGTCAGTATTCATTTCTTCTCATATAAAACTTAGTATACTCTCTGTTCTGTTGTATAAGATGAAAGAAATGTATTTAGTGATGGTGCAGCTCTGCGTTAGATTATGGGCGGGGCTAAGAACGTGTGCACTTTGTAAGCTTTATTTTCCTGTTTACTTTGAAAAACTATCTGGATAAATATCAAAGATGGATGTAAGATGGCTCAGGATTTTATAAATGATCTCACGGAAATGGCATCACACAACTTATGTGTCCATGTGCACTTTCCTGCCTCTGTTTACATTTTTTATTGTCTGTGACAGCAGCAGCCACTTTAAACTGGTGAGCTGTATGTTATGAAAGTATAACTCCATTCATGTGATGGTTTAGCATGTCATCAAAAAGTCCCGCACCTATGCTACACTTTATGCACAGTGAAAGAATGTTTTTAACACTAAAGTCTAGCGTTGTTTATATGCATAATAGTTGTGGTGTGCATGCATGATATTATAACTACTTTTATTAAAAAGGTAAACTGAATAAAGAATATAAAAGTGTCGTGTATGCCTACAAATTTTATTTTTGAAAAATGTCTTTAACCATTTTTTGTCTGAGTTGGAACATTCTACAGCTGAGTGCACCTGTGCTTTGTTTCTGTTTTGCTTACTTTGTTCAAACAAAAGTCATTCAATCTCGCTTAGTTTTCTTCAGCACCTCCCCATGACAATGCATTTTAGATATAGCTCTTGATATATTTCAATATTATTATTTCCCCTATTTACTTTGTTTTATGTATTGTTTGTCCATGTTTTAAAGTTCTTTTAGAAATTTCCCTAACAAAATGCCAAATATGTGATTGAGCTAATCTAACAAGACTAACATTACTGCATGTCAGCAGTGTCACAATAAAGGTACTTTCATTTGAGTTATTAACGTTTTTACATGTTCTGTATGGCAGAAGAAATATACCGTAGAATGAGACCATGTCAGTAATAATTATAAATGTACTTTAGCTTAACATCAAGGACTGAAAACAAAGTGAGAATAGATATAAAGAAGTGTTATTCTTTCTCGTTGTGCAATTTCACTTTTTATGATTTATTTATGTGACTAAAAATGCAATTTCCAGGGAAAAAAAGTAGATATAAGGTTTTAATTACATTGAAAATTTTGCAGCTTTGCAATTTTTGATCATGTATAGCTCAAACAACAATGTATGTTTTTCTAATTGAAAGATATGCTCTAAAAAGTATTTTGATTTAGGAAGAACATTTTTGTATAGTGCCTTTTCAGGTAAAAATCACAAGCAAAAAAATAAATATAAAAAAATTCATGTAAAAACAAAAAAATTGATGTTAAATTAAAATAAAAAACACAAAAAAAAATATGAAAATAACAATAAAAAATATAAATAAAAATTATTTAAAAAAGAAGATTAGGCTTTTATTTTGAAACTGCTGTATGTTGGGCTGTGGGCAGACATTTAGACAACACTTGTTCCATTATGCATCATATAAAATCCCAACTGAAGATAAGTTTGAAGGAGTTGGATTTTCTCTTTTGAATTAGATATCTGTGGAAAGGAACAAATATTGATTTTAATAACCGGCCCTTATACTCAGAGTTGTTACGGCTCATTCTGAGAGACTTGCTTTTATTTTTTAACTATAAAACATTAAAAATGCAAAGCTTTGATGCTTTTTTGTGATCTGTTCCAACATTTTAATGACCTAATGCTCCACTTCAAACTCATCTTAATGGTCAGAATCAAGCAGCAGTAATCTTTAAGCTAAAAATCATGATTGATGGAGGATTCAAAAGAAATAATCACAAACTTTTACTGTAATGATGTGAAACTCTTTCAATGCTTTTAACAACCAAACCACAATTAGCATTAGTGACATTTCAGAACCTGTAAAAGTTATCAGTGTCCATTTCTTGTGCAACATTTAATGAGCACTCAAACTGTAAATGGTTCAACTTACAGCACATTATTGTCTTGAATTCCCAGCAATGTAGCAAGCACTTAGAATTCTCTGACTTTAATTGTATTTTTATGAAAAACACGCATGTTCTAAAGATTTGACGCTGTTCTTGTTCAGATTGGATGATCAGAAATTAAAACATCTTCTAAGAAACGTTTTCATTTTGCATCCCAACATGTTCTGGCTAACGCATGAGGTTAGGATCTGCTATCTGGGAGTGCATTGCCGGAAACTATTAGCATCTTAAGTGGATGGAACATTTTTATTAATTATTAAATACAATCCAAATATTTGTTATAGCCCATCGCTGCGCTTGTCAGTTGTGGCTGCTGAACCTTGTGGGAAGTAAACAATATGCTGAAAGCAGAGTGCTCATTATTACTGCAGTTTTGTCAAACTGTGACAGTGTGGTAATCACTTTCAGCCACACCCACAGTCTTGTTGTTCTGAGAGCACACTAGAGCTGACTCTTTCCTGGATGATGGTGAGCACACTCTCAGTGACGTTTATTTTTATGCCACATGCAAAAAACCCAACATCTTGTAAGCTGAAGCTGAAACCAGTGCACTACTCACAACTGGCAACAAGTGAGGTTACAGATTCTCAGTTTTAATGGTCATTAAATCAAGAATGATTCTGCAGATTCTCCCTGCTGGTTGCCCAGCAACATGACAGAAAACTCCTTTGTTTCAACGACATCAGGGTAGAAGGTCGGATGTTGGTCAGCTGTCCCCGTCCCTGGAGTCTTGCATGCAGGATAGTAAAAATGTGATCACGTTTATGTGAAAAGATGTGTAGCTAGCCACTGGTATGCAAGGAGGGCATAGTAAAAGGGGGAAAAAAGCATTTCAAGGGGAAATCTGAGAATGCTACCGATAACAGCTCTGTAATTTTATTTTCTGCAGATGGATGGACAGAAAATCCTATTAGATTAGACGGAGGGGAGTTCTACTCTACCTTTTCACTGTGCTAATAGACACACACACACACACACACACACTGATGAAATATGTGATCACAACATCATGTAGACAACAAAAGAATTAAAATCTGACCATTTTCCTCCAACTCTTTCTTTCTAGTTGTTGATTTTGCATCCAAAAGCAATCAGATATCAAGACATTTTTATTTTATACTTATGGAAAGCTGAAATAAAAGAGCTTGTTAGCAAATGAGCAGCTTGTATAATTGGTCATATTGCTTTGATCAATAATGGTTTGTACAAACCACAATGGGTACTGCCATTAGAACGCTAGAGCGAAATATCCCAGGGGATCTGTACTGCCTCGTCCTCTAATAGGCTTCTTCTTTAGAAGTGCAACAACACATGCAATATTTATTCTTCTTTGCAAAGTACAACACCTCAGTTGTCTGCCATGTAGCTATAATATGTATTTGTTACTGAAAATTAAACTTACTTCATTTTGTGTCATAAATATAGAAAAGAGTGTAAATAACAAGCTCGACATTATTCTTGATAAATAATCTCCATTACTGATTCTAAAACTGCCAAAAAACTTGTGTGGCACATAACTGCACACAAGGCTCAATATCAACCTGATTTCCTCTCCCATTGATGTGTTCTTTAGAGGATAACGATTATGTGCCAGGATTAGTGCTAAATAGTATCTGACAAGGCATGGAAAGGTCTCTGATGGAACAGTTGCAGCAGGGAATCATCACTAGATACTTAACAGTCAATTCATGGTGTTGCGTAACATAAAGCCTCTGGTTACCACTGACTTGGCAGAAATATGTTTCCATTTTGCATAATAAGGCATGAAATGTGTTACTGTCTGACAGTGAGGCCAAAAAAACAAGCTAGTTGATATTACACAACTAAATGAGGATGTTGCTGCTGTCTTAAAAAGTCTTTCTGTCTGTGCTGATCTGCAGTCAGATCATCAGTCACACAAAAAGCCTTCCACTTTGGCCCAACCTGAGATTGTGACTTTGTTAATCATTTGCATTCATTCAAACTAGGCAGTACATGCTTTGTCCTGTGTCTTTTAAAGCACTGGACAGTTGTTAAACCATCTGCAAAAGGCACTTAAGCTACCTAATATATTTCTATTTAACCTGTATTTTTGTTTTAACTCCACTGTGTTTTATAGGAAAAGTTATTTTTACTCTATTAAATATGTTTTTATTATATTTTCTTATAAACAAATATGGATTTTAAAAATATACAGTTATAAAGCAACAAAAATACAAAAAGTGGAGAAGAATCTAATAAACAGTGATCAAAACCAGTCGTAAAGTGAGTTAAATCTGCTGCAGGTGATAACAGAGCACCTACTTTATTTTGGTGTGTGGAACTATTCTGCTTGCTTGTAATTGTTCTGTACATACAGATTATATTGTATTAATTAAAATTTTACATAAACGAAATATCTGAATATAAATAAGATTATAAAAGTATTGCCATGTGTAAGTAACAATGGAGCATCACTTACATTATATTAAAGTCAGAGTTCTTAAAAGATACACAATAAAGTATAATTTCACATTTAAATAGGTAAAAGAAGGATAGGGAGTTGCTGCCCTCCAGTGTCTAAAAGCTGGTACTACTTTTTTTCTTTTTAGCCATTTAGAAGAGAATATGTTTGCCTCCTTCTGTTAATGAAGCCTTAAAAAATCGTAATCTTTCTTTTTGTCTTCTTGTGGATATTAATATTAAGGAGGAGATGGAGGAGGTGTAGAAGGAGAAGAAGGAATAGGATTTATAAAGTTTAGTAGAAACATTTCCTCTACATTCTTTATTGTTGCCTTGAAAGAATGGGGAATTTGCGCCATCTGCTGGCCAATAAACAGAACACCACTTTGGTTTTCAACAGCATTTAGAAACCAAGGGAAGATGCTGAGTTTTTTTTTTGTTTGTTTTGCGGGGGAAGATGCTGAGTTGCTGCCCTCCAGTGTCTAAAAGCTGGTACTACACGTTTGTTTAGATTTTCCCCTCAGTCAGGTCTGCTAGGCTTAAAACAATCACAATATGGTTTGTGTATTTCGTTCGCTGTCTTCTAGAAAATAGGCAACGCGTCATAACAATTATCTATCAACTTTTACTCATTAAAATTGGTCAGTAGTTCGCTGAAAAGTAGAATTTGTGTGCGACCCCTACAACCTGAAAGTCAAAGCGTAGGGATTTTTTTCTCACTCAGCCGTTACCAAGCAACGCTAAAGGAGTTGATTCAAGATGGCGACAACGCAGCAGTGTCCACAATAATATGGCAGTTTCTATGTCTGTTTAAAAAGAATGTCGGTGAGGAGGAATATTAGTTAAAGTTATATTTGTTGTTTTAACGCGACAAAGCGCTGTAGCCAAGATGGAGGATGAAGACACCATACTGGTAAGCTAGTGTTAGCTAAAACACGCATAGCAATGTAGTTCATATAAGGACTAGCTGTAGGACTAGTTCGCTGTAAATAATGGGAAAAGGTTAGAATATTTCGCAATAAATACAAGCTGTTGAGCACGACTACAACACATTGCTTGTTAGTTCTCTGACTAGTCGCTGTGAACACATAATTACTGAATGTTATCTGTTGTTTTTACCCTGGTTTTTGTCTTCTCAGGCTTTGATCAAGTACTACTGCTATGAAAAGTACTTTAACCACGCTGTGAACGCTGCCTACTCTGCTCAAAGGAAGTACAGCAACGACCCCGTCTACATTTTTTTCCACGCATACGGAACTCTTATGCTGGGTTAGTTTTTCCATTTATTATGTGTGATTAAACCTGGATCAGTGTGCCAAATGCCATTCATGCAGTTAAGTGATCCTATCACCTCAGGTCAGACTCAAGAAGCTGTAGCAGAACTGGACATGATTAGAGATGACCAAAACCTGTCTCTCTGTGCGTTAATGGCCCTTTCTTATGCTGAGAAAAGAAAAGCAAACCCAGGTAAGGCACATCAATCCTTGTATTTATTTTTATCAGATTCCTTTAAAGGATTGGGTATATTTGTTGCTTCTTGTTTTTTATTCTCAGATAAAGATGTCATTCAAGAACTTGACGCAAAAGTCAAAGAGGATCGTAAAAGTGCACCTCCAAAGAGTCTGTACCATGCAGGGACCTTTCTCTGGCTATTAGGGCGGAATGATAAAGCTAGAGAGTACACCGAGAGAATGATCAAACTTTCTAATGGCTCTACAGAAGTGAGTTTTGTATTTACTTATTTTTGTCCAAATTAATGTAAAGAAAAAAGGATTGCAAGTGCTCTTTAATCGGCACTGATCTTTGTTGTTTAGGGCACAATTCTAAAAGCCTGGATTGATGTTACTTCGGGGAAGGATGCATACGCTAGGAAGGCTGGGAAGTACTTTGATGAAGCCCTTAAAGAGAAAGCAGATGTTTTTGCACTAATGGGAAAGGTGACATGAGAAATAAAGATACCAATTTTTTGCAATTTTAAGTTATCGATTTTGTCCGATGGTCCTATCTCAGCCAAGACTCCCTGAGGAGAGGCTATTCCTGGGACCTATCCTTGAGGACATCTAAAACATTAAATGTGTTTTTAAGCAAATCAGCTCATTCTAAATGTTGCTACTTTTTCTTTTTTGGGTCCTAGGCACATTACAATGAATATCGGCAGAACTACTCTGTAGCCTTGGAAATTGTTAACCAAGCTATAGTGAGTTTCTCTGAGTTTCCACCAGCTCTCATCAAGAAAATGAAACTACTGCTGAGCCTGCAAGACTGGGACCAAACAATAGATGCAGCACACAGGTAAAACTAATCTGGGTAATCACAAATATTTTACATACTTCTGTGCATTATTATACTTCCTTTTATTTACCAACTTTTGAATAATTGGAATATTTCTAGTAAGATTGGAAGTTGCAGAATTATTTATATCCATCCTCATCCCCCCAAGAAGAAAAGATTGTAAGCTTTTACATAAAAGCAGCCTTTAGGTGTACCGTGATGCCTTAAATATGTGCAAACTAAAGAAGCATTGCTCATGTTTGCTTCTCTGTACCACATTGAGTGCCAGGGACCAAGAACAGGAGTCTAAGTGTTAGAATCACCTACAGATCTAAGATCAGGATTAACAAAACAAGCGGGAGAGTGATTACTTTACATCAGGTTCAGGGCCTCTTTTATGTCTGATCTTGTGATCTAAGCTGAAGAACAAGTTGCTAACAGAGTTCCATCCGTCTTTTAGCCACGTTCTCATTTCCGTTTAGTTTAATAGTGTTTGTCTGACAGCTTAACACAGTGCAGCAAGAGCATCAGATATTCTATTACTTGTAATAAAAGTAATCCTAGCCTATTCATGTGTTGGAGATGGACTTTATTCACAGCACCTTGTGTCATGTTTCAGGCTTTTACAGAAAGATAAAAATAACCTGGAGGCTCAGCAGATGCTCGCTCTCCACTCGTTATGCAGAGATGGTAACGTTGCTGAGGTAACTTTAACACATTTTTTTATACTTTCTCTTTGAGGTTTACAAAACAAGATTAATGTGCATTAATGTTTTTATTTTCTTGTCTCTATCACCCACCAACAGGCAGCGAAGCAGATTACAAACCTGATAAGCAGCTTAGAGTTTCTGGAGCCACACAACCCCGACCTTTTCTACAGAATGTCTGTTGCCTTCACACGAGTTGTAAGGCAATTTTTCATGATATTTAAAATTTTTAATGCTTCTCTAACTAAATTTTTCCAATTTTTGATTATTTTTTTCTTAAGATTAAAAATGTATTTTCTAATTTTCCATGAACTGTTCCGTCGTCACTTGTTTGGATGAAAAATTTCTAACAAACATCAAATTTAAAAGATCTTTTTCAATAAAATAGCTGTTGCTTAATGTTTTCTAGAAATTAAATAAACCAGAATGAATAATCTTCTATTTCTTTCAGTTAAGTCTATGACAAACTGCTCGTTATGAATTATTTCTCAAAAGAAATAAAATGTTAGGATGTACATCTCAATAACTACAAACTCTTGGATCATTTGTTTCTGTCATGAAATGAACTCAAAACGTTCTGGTTTTTTTGGTTTTTTTTTACATTTAAAGACTTTTTTCTGTTTTTTATTGTTGCAGTGTGGACGCAGTGAGAAAGTGATCGAGCAAACATTCAAGATGGTGGAACGGGCTTTTTCTATGTCCTCGGGGGACCCAGATTTTGCTGCCGAGTTGGGCTACCAGATGGTACTTCAGGGCAAAATGAAAGATGCTCTAAAGTGGTACAAGATCGCTATCACCTACAAGGAGAAGACTAATGTTTCAGCTTTCATTGGTAACATGTTTCAGCTGTTTTTCTTCGGTTTTGTGTCCAGAAATCTTCTGCAGACTTAATCTTTAATTTCTGTGTTTATTATCCAGGTATAGCTCGTTGCCAGCTACACGAGGGACAGCTTGAGGATGCAGAACAACAGTTGGAGTTTCTTGCAGAGATTCAGCAGTCCATTGGAAAATCAGGGGTAATGTTTGTTTATTTATTTAGGAGTTTGCTGACAGGAATGACTTGAATCAGCAGTTTAGTTGTTCTTACACACACCTTTAATTGATCTCAGTTGGTTTTTTTACTTTTAACTGTTTTTGTTTGACTTATTTATCTGTTTTTCTTCCACATTCCTTTAGGAATTGTTGTACCTGCAGGCAGTGCTGGCAGGAAAAAAGCAGCGACCTCAGACAGAAGTGACCAACCTGCTGAACGATGCAGTGGATACCCACTTCTCCTCTCTGCAGGGTCTGCCTCTGGGAGTAGAGTATCTAGAGAGGATGAATCCAGACTTCCTGTTGGAGATTGTGAAAGAGTATCTTGCTCTTTGTCCTGCTAAGGTACAACTAAAGGAAACATTACTGATAGGATGGCTCGTTTTTCTTTTCCTTTTTTATAAAATTTTTAGGCTAAAATTGAGAGAAAACTAAGAATCTCACTTAAAAAGACATTATTTTTTTATATTTGGAGATGCTTTTCTCCTTCCTTTGTATTTTCATGTGAGAAACATTTAAAACAGTTCCTGTGGAAAGCAAACAAAAACTGTATTAATCTTGGTTTAGCCTCCTCCTCTGGGCCAGCCTCCTGCTCCTCAGCTGCAGCACTGTGCCACGCTGTTGGATACTGTGGTCAAAATTGTTCCAGGTCTCCTTCAGGCAATCTTCCTGCTAGCCAAAGTTAGATTTCAGTCTGGTGAGTTTCACACTTAAACTCAATATTAATGATTTACCTAGGTTGTATTTTAATCAGCATGACGGCTGTGTTCATTCAGGTGACATAGATGCTGCTCAGAGCAGTCTGAACCACTGCCTGGAACAGTGTCCTTCACACGCAGAGGCTCACCTGTTAATGGCTCAGATCCATTTGCTGCAGGGTAACGTGATTCTCTGCACTCAGTCGCTGGAAGTCTGCCTCAGCCACAACTTTGAGGTAAAAACATGAATCAAACAGTTTAGAAATGTTTGGACCTGCAGCTTTGGACTAAATGGTGGCTAAAGCCTTTTGTCTGCATGAACTCTTGATAGATTCTTGTGGCATTGTGGAGGCGTCTTTTAATAAATTGTTGTGAATATTAGGTACTGAAATATGTAAATATACCAGAAAACATTCTGGAAATTTTTACTGCAAAACAGAGAAGCTATGTGCAGATTAGAGCTGCAGCCTCAACCTCTACTAGGGTCTAGAGCAATATTACACATAAAACGCTGCCTGATGTGAACTGATTTACTAGTACTTTGGTTAAAACCAAACATGAAAACTTGATGCTTTTAATTTTGAACCCTATTTGGGATTGACCCACCCGACTCTGTTCCTACTGATCCGTGGA
Source organism: Aphyosemion australe (assembly GCA_006937985.1). Classification (NCBI taxonomy): domain Eukaryota; kingdom Metazoa; phylum Chordata; class Actinopteri; order Cyprinodontiformes; family Nothobranchiidae; genus Aphyosemion; species Aphyosemion australe. Next base: position 1,589,184 of record SSNS01000032.1, on the reverse strand, counting down.
TTTGATGTTGAAAGAGGACATAAATTGTAATCCTTCCTAGATTCAAGATCACCCTTTGTACCACCTGATTAAAGCTCAAGCTAAGAAGAAAACAGGTGAACTCATGGAGGCCATTCAGACGTTGCAGATGGCCATGAATCGCCCAGGTGTCCGTAGAGCGGGCTCCTCATCCAAATCCAAGCACAAGAAAACAGAACTGAGCTCAGCTGACTGTGTCTCTGTGTTCTTGGAGTTAGCTGAGGCCCTGTGGCTCAATGGAGAACAGGTAAAATTAAAGATGATCAGAGTTCTCCCATGTTTCTGGCTTTGAAACAAAGAGTAAATAATCTGATGAACTTCTTTCGTAATTCAGCACGAAGCAGCAAAGGTGATGCAGGATGCCATCAATGAGTTCTCTGGTACACCTGAGGAGCTACGTGTCACTATTGCTAACGCGGACCTAGCCCTGCTGCGTGGAGACACGGAGCTGGCGCTAAGTATGCTGAGAAACATTACCCCTGAGCAGCCCTATTATATCCAAGCCAAAGAGAAAATGGCAGATATATATCTGAAACACAGGAGAGAAAAATGGCTGTATGTCAGCTGTTACAGGTGAGCAGCTGATTTATTTGCAAATCACCATCATTTCCTCTTTTACCCAAAATGACAGAAGTTCATTTTAAGACAATTAATGATGAATGATATTTATCCATGCTCTGAGTTTTTTTATACTAAGATTTAATGTGGACAGCAATGAATGTAAATATTGTCAATTAGTTGTTTGCTTGAAAGTTAATAAAGATAAAAAAAAGTAGCACAAACCGACGCAACGCTCACTGTTCTAATTCGGCAATTATTGGCACACTTGTCAAGGTCAAGGTCAAGTTTATTTATATAGCACATTTAAAACAGCAGTTGCTGACCAAAGTGCTTCACAGCATAAAAACAAATCACAATAAAAGAGTTAAAAATAATAAAAAAAATTCAATAAAACAAAGCGACTATATTAAAATATAAAATAAGATTAAAATAAATGAATCAAAGTGAATCAAAATGTCCAGGACAATCCCTGATAAAAACCATCATGGACAACCTAAAATGACGCAAAACAAGGCTAAAAGAGGTAAAAAAAGAAAGAAAAAAAACAAACACCTCATTTGTTACTAATTAAACACTTGGTGACGCACTCGAAGCCTTACTGCACTGCACACTTCCTCCAAGTGCACTTCACAGAGGACTGTAGGGTGCAATACGAGTATTGGGACAGGGTCTCAGACGGCAAGATTTGGAGTCTTGGATTGGAAAACAGCAACGCGACTCTACCACTGACTGTTTGCAATGTTGATGTTTTATCTCCACAAATAACACAAGCCTGGAGGAGTTCTGACGCGTTGTGGAGTTGCTAATGCTAACGGTTAGCTTCTGCTAGCCAAGACGTTCTCTGTTGTTTGCTGGACTCTAAACCAACAACACCCTTCCTTGTCGTGAGTTAAGATGGGTGAGTCCATGAATGCGCGACAGTGTGACGTAGATCTGTCAGACTTTTCAAATCCTAGAGTTTCACCGTCTATTTTCTATGAGAAGCTAATGCAGGAGATAGGTGTAGAAGATTGTTTTTATGTTCAGCCTGCTTGAAAAACTCACTGGGACCGATTCTAAACTCGTCTTTTCCCACAGAGAAATGGTGGAGAAGCTGCCCAGCCCTCACACTTATCTCCTACTTGGTGATGCCTACATGAACATTCAGGAGGTGTGTAGCAAATGTGATTCATCTTTGTCCAATGACAGATTCTCTTTATCCAAAAACATCTTTGTTGTATATTATTCTTCAAAAAACATTATTGCTAAAAACCACAGCTTCATTTTTAATGCTCTTCATATGTTTTAAAAGATGTACTCCATTAAAAAATATTATGAACACGTTCATTTTATATAAAGAAATTATTCTTTTCATTTTAACATACATTTTAACAATCCTTCCTCTAATTATCACCACAGCTAGCCAACCTTAGCGAACACAAAACCTGCTAAATCTCAGTCGATTTTACAGATATTCACCTAAAATTTAATGTTCACAAAACCTACTCAGAGTTCTGACTCAAGGTCTTGTAGCATTGTGTGACAACTCATTGAGGGAATGAGAGGCTGTTAATTATTACTTTGCGTTTAAAGGCAGGTATAAGAAATGTGCATTTTGGCTTGTTTCATTATGCAAATGAGAAAACTTGCAGTTTCTGTTCCCCGCGAGCTGCAGACCCAGGTATTTAGGTGTATGCAGCAGAGGCACACATCTGAAGTTGGGACGGTTTTTGGACCTCATAAAAAGTTTACTTCTTTAAACTTACCTGTTTTCACATGAGAGGTACTCCACAAAAAATCTAGTCTTTACAGAAAGCCAAAAGAACAGAAGAATTATCTCTATAAATAGTAAATGAAGCGAGTGGAAACAGACAGCTCGCACCTGCAGCTAAGTGACAGCCTGCTGCTAAATAGATCTCAGATAAATCATTCCATTAAAAGCCAGGACACATTGTCACCATTATGAGTTTATGGATGGTAACTCAGGCTTCCTTATGTTGACATATTTTGGTTGTGATGATATTTACAAGAGCGGCATGAGTCATCCCATCTCTGACCATCAGTAATTATATTTTAACAGCTTGTTTGTTAGTCATGCAAGGGCTGAAGAGCTGTTTACCTCATGTTCCCAGCTACTTATAATATTTACAGTTACCAAAAAGCTGCAATAAATTTCTACGGTACTTATCGTCACTTGTGTTTATCTTCAGCCAGAGAAAGCCATCGAGGTTTATGAGCAGGCTCTGAAGAAAAACCCCAAAGATGGTACTTTAGCCAGCAAAATGGGAAAAGCCCTGGTCAAGACTCACCACTACAACAAGGTACGCCTGTGTTAGGAAGGTTAAACATAGCTTACACACAGATAAACACATGCTGAAGCAAGTTTGTCATTATCAAACAGGCAATTAATTATTATGAAGCAGCTCTGAAGACTGAGCAACAGAACTTCCTGCGCTATGACCTGGCTGAGCTTCTGATGAAGATGAAGCAGTACGAACGCTGTGAGAGAGTCCTGCACGATGCTCTGGCTCACGAACCAGGTATTTAAATCAATTATGATGTCAGGACTAAGCCTCAAACGCTAGAATCGAGTGGTGGAGCTCCCAAATGACAAGCAAGGGCATGATTCTGGGAATACTTGTAATTGTTTTCAGATTAAAGCAAATTATTGTTTCTGACAGTGAATTTTGTAGCTGTTAAATTCTAGGGAGTGTTCCTATTCTTTTATAAATGTGTTTTTCTTTAAGGATTTTAGTTTTTAATCCTAGATCAACCTTTTTTTTAAGTTTTCAAACAATATTTTCTTCAACATTTATTAAAAAGATCATTGATTTATCAAAGCTATTTAAAACTGGAAGTAAATCAGTCAGATAAGCTATGAAATAATTATTAATCATACCAAATAACATTATGCTCATACAAGAGGATCCTTTCTTTTTTCTAGAAAGATTTGAGGCTTTTGACCACTAGGGGGTGCTGCAACATGCACCCTATTGCTCACAAACTCTCCCTGTTTTGTGTATGTTGTTGTTGTGACTGTGCACTAGTGCTTCAGTGATGTTTGTTTAAATGTATTTACTGTATTTTCCTCCTTTGTTGTGTTAAATCCAGTAAACCAGCTGCCTTCACTCTCAGATGATTGCCGTTATCTGGTCCTGTTGGCAAAAATCCAAAATAAAGTTGAAAAAAATGAAGAAGCTTTGCTTTCGTTACAGAAAGTAAGTTATTCGAGGAGTGTATACATTTCAGTTTTATTTTTTTTTATATATATATAATCCAGCAGTGGTAATGCTCACTATTTCTATTGTTCCCATGTTGATGCTGTATCTCTTTCCTTTTATAGGCCCGGGATGTGCAAGCCAAGGTGCTGAAGCGTGTGCATTTGGAGCAGCCTGATGCTGTCCCCGCGCAGAAGCAACTTGCTGCTGAGATCTGTGCTGAGATCGCCAAGCACTACACAAGTCAGAGGGGCTATGAGAGAGCGGTCCAATTCTACAAAGAAGCTCTTGTGTATTGTGAGACAGACCACAAGGTCAGTGCAGCTGAATCAAAACCGTTCTGTGCACTCACTCCAGCTGTGCTCGACGAGCAGTGACCCTGTGTTATTTTATTACATGATGTCAGTTGTTGAAAAATTGATTTAATATTAGAAAGTTGTGACTTTAGCATCATTCAGACAAACGTCTTCTCCTGTTCTTTAGGTGATGCTGGAGTTGGCGCGGCTGTACCTCACTCTAGACAACATTGATAAATGCCAGGAGCAATGCAGGGAAATTCTGAAGAATGACAACGTTAATGAAGAAGCAACCCTGGTTTGTTTTATCTGGTTTTTTTAATTTTCTGTCATCACAAATCGTTCTGAAACGTAAAAAATATTTTTTCCTTGCATGTGTTTGTTCTTAGATGATGGCAGACATTAACTTTCAGAAGCAAGAGTATGTCAAGGCATTAAGCAATTTTGAACAACTGCTGGGACGTAAACCAGGTACAGTTTGTTTCTAAATTTTCAGTAGCAAAAATAAATATATACGCAAATAAATCACGGTTTTTTTTGTTTTTTTCAGACAACTACCCAACTTTGGCCCGTCTTATTGACTTGTTAAGGAGGGCCGGGGAATTAGAAAAAATCCCCAAGTTTCTTGAAATGGCTGAGAAACATTCTTCCAGGACTAAATTTGACCCTGGGTTTAACTACTGCAAAGGGCTTTATCTTTGGTAAGTTGCACTTCTGTTTTTCTGAGATTATTTTGTTCTCACATGCTATGGGCTCGTTTCCGCTACCGGACTTTCCAGGTAAATTAACAGACCTTGACCGTATGCACATGTCTCCATGTCACCGGGCCACCCAAAAGGACTGTTTTCTGGGCCATTTCAGGGACCAATCGAGTACCTGTCTGAGTCGAGTCGAGTTGCTGGGTGGGACTTATGGTTAACTCATGCTGATTGGTTGTAACTTAGTAGGAAATTATATCTGCAGACATCGCCAAGACAACCAGTATTTTTAAAATTGGAAGAGTTGCTGGTGAAGTGGAATGAAACAAAAAGAAAATAATACATAATGTTAACGCTACCTTAAAATTGCAACGCCTACAAAAGCAGTGGAAATCCCCCCACTATGCTGTCATTTTCACTGTTTTGTGGTCTTCTATAGAACCAGGGGTGGACTGACCATCTGGCATATCTGGCATCATCCAGATGGGCTGCTCACTTCGGTGGGCCGCTTACCCAATGTGGGCCAGTCCAACTAACACCCCCACCCCCCAACCGGTGGGCTGGATTACCTGTACTCTGTCCAACCTTTGACGGCCGATGGGGCACAGTACTTTCTGCGCGCACCCCCCTCCCCCCTTTCTTATGGCCCCGCTATTATGGCCGTCAGGACGGAGTGATTTCTGCGAGCCTCCCACCGCCCCGCTCTGACGGAGGAATGCCAGGGCCGAATTGTTGTCCCAGTCCACCCCTGTATAGAGCGCTGTAAAAAATTGCGAAAATTTGCACTTATTGAATGCTTTTTACGTCACACAGCAGCTATCAGTTCCTCGAATAGATTAAGTTAAGGTGCACTTTGACAGAATAAAACTTTGAATGTTTTTAATATCTGTGGGCGCCTTTTGTCGCTGCTCAGTAATGTCACTCGCTGCAGTAACGGTCGAGATATGCTGACGTCTTAGCAAAGTCCTGAAAGGGACGATTTTGTCTGAAGACACAACAGCTGAGAGGGCCGAGCCATCGTATTTTCCCTGTCACCCATCCCCCTCCCAGTAAATTCCCAGAAGTCCTTTAGTTGAAACACAGCTATTGTGACCACATTTGTGCTTCCCACTCAGGTACACAGGAAACCCTACCGATGCTCTTCGACACTTTAATAAGGCTCGGAAAGACAACGACTGGGGTCAAAACGCCGTCTATAACATGACTGAAATCTCCTTAAATCCTGACAATAACACAATCGGTGGAGAAGTGTTTGAGAATTTAGACGGTGAAATCGGGTGAGTGGACTCAACGGAATTAATCTGAGACGCATAGAGACTTTATTCTAATGCTTCCTCTTTGTCTTCCTGCAGCAACTCCACAGAAAAGCAAGAGTCAGAGCAGGTAGCTGTGAGAACAGCCGAGAAGCTGCTGAAGGAGATCAAGCCTCAGACGCCGGGCGGACACATACAGCTTCGCATCCTGGAGAACTACTGCCTGCTTGCGACTAAACAGAAAAACAACATAGAGTCTGCCCTCAGTGTTTTCACAGAGATCGCAAACAATGATGTAAGTGAACTCCAAATGTGACCGCACGAGGAGCTGTGCGTTATTCCAGGCTCTACCTTAACGCCATTGGGTCCCGGCTGGTTATAAACTATTCATTTTCACCTGATTTATTTGGTTCCATTTAGAAAGACCACGTACCAGCGCTGTTGGCCATGGCAACTGCTCACATGGTTAAAAAGCAAACTCCTCAAGCAAGGAACCAGCTCAAACGCATAGCAAAGATGAACTGGAACATCGCAGACGCCGATGAGTTCGAGAAGAGCTGGCTTCTCCTGGCAGATATTTACATCCAGTCGGGGAAGTACGACATGGCGGGGGAACTCTTAAAGAAGTGCCTCAATCATAACAAGGTCAGACTTTAAAGAATCACATCAACGCATCTTGTTATTTTCTTTAAAGCTAATAGAAACTGTACTCTTCTCCCAGTCATGTTGCAAGGCTTATGAATATCAGGGCTACATAATGGAAAAAGAGCAGGCGTTCAGTGACGCCGCTGTCAGCTATGAGCTGGCTTGGAAATACGGAAATCAGAATAACCCAACCATCGGTATGAAAATCAGATTCTTGCTTCTTTGTTTTCATTATTAGTATTTAAAACTTCTAACATCCTAATATCTGCTTTTTATTCAGGATACAAGCTCGCTTTTAACTACCTAAAGGCAAAGAGGCACGTTGATGCCATAGACGTGTGTCATAAGGTGAGACGTCTGCAGATGAGTGGTTTTGGTTTAATATCTTCCATGTGGTCAGCTCTGTTTTTGTCCACAGGTTCTGGCTACATTTCCAAATTATCCCAAAATGCGAAAGGAGATCCTGGACAAAGCTCGTTCCGCCTTGAGACCTTAATGTTGGACACGTGTATTTTTGTGTGTCAGAGCAAAGGTTTTATTGTTTGAATATTTGTTCTGTCAAATTGAAAATGTGCAGTTATGTGTCTTATTGCTTTGGGAAAAAGCTCAAACACATGGCTGCGGAGGGTTTTTTCTTGTCTTTTGAGCATATGAAGACTAGGTTGCTGGCAGTCCAAAGAGAAAATCCAGACCTGAGACACGCGGACAAATCTGAGAGCCTATAGACATAAAACAGCTAAGTAAATGTTTTTAGAGTAAATTAAGGAGGGACTTTGTAGGAGGAAAATCTTAAGCATGTTTCTGTATCTTTGTGTATCTTTTTACTTCCTACATGAGGTATTCTGTTAACTATTCATTTGTATTTTAATAAATGTTCAAGTGAAAGATTGTGGTTGTCTTTTTTTAAATGTAGGTTTTAGAAGTGGCAGCCCAAGTATCAATGCACCTTTTCTACTATTTACTTGTATATTTTTGTTTCTGTCAATTCTCCGTTTGAATATTCTACAGCTAAAGACTAAAAAACATCAAGACATGCAGCTCAATCAGGACAAGTGTCTTTTTTATTTTTACAACAGATAACGTTCAACTTTAAGATGTATACAAACACTTGTTACTACCACATACAGTTCATCCATCCAAAAGTGTGCATGTTCATCTTCTTTCAGCAAGAGTGCCTCTTACTGCTGTTTCTCTCAAATCTTCCACAAGAGCAAGGAGCACACACGCAAAGCCGCATCTCTTCAGATCTGCAACCCTTTTTTAATAACTAGTACACTGTATACTTAAAATAAACATGTTCAAATTGATGTGACAACTGCATGTGTAGTTTAGGAACTGCATGAAAGTATCGGTTTTCACATAATGACTGAGGCTTTTTCATACTTTGCATTTAAAGCAGAAATCCAGAGTTTCGTCTCATAGGGCACCATCTAGAGGTGGAAAATGTATTGCACCTTGAGCCCCTCTCCCTACTCACTTGAAGCAACGTCTCTCGTTTGTGAATGTGCACCTCTAGCCAGCCAACAGAGCTAAAACAAATTGTTTTACAAACATTCTCAGGTTATGATATTTATTCAGATATGTATATAAATACACATTTATTTTTCTTGAAAGACTTGTCCATAAAAAATGTCGCCAACTCTAGGTACTTCTGCTAGTGTGCACGCGCTCTGATTGACATAATGTCTAATAGGCTCGACACACGGGAGGCGACATCGCCTCTCCTCTATTCATTTTCAATGAGATCTGTGCAACAAAGCGCTAATCGCAGGTCTCCCTCCTGCTAAGCGACACACAAAACACGTACATGTGAAATTTTGCACTCGTGCATGTGTCGTGCACATGCGAGCCAGCAACGCAATCCCAGCAAATTTTCATCACTGTCGCTCGAACAAGGACCAATCAGCGGAGGTTTCATTGACTGACCAATGAGCGGACAGGATGCTTCTCAGTACATCTCCGGGCAAACATGGAGGAAAAGTTAATACATGCCGTGTCGGATTTCCCAGAGCTTTACAAGACTTCACTTAATTATATCAAAACCTTGTGAGACTTCATATCAACTCTGAACTGCTTTAATAACCCAAAATTCCCTCCAATCTGACGGCCAATCAAAACAACAGAAGACTCGCTATTCGCCCTGGAACATGGCGTTGCTGGCTTTTGCCGCATGTTGCCTCTCGTGTGGCAGGTTATATATACGATAGCGATGAGTTTTGCTGATCGCAGTCGTTTGTCGCCTCCCATGTGTTGAGCTCATAACAAATTGGCAAATGCTGAGCGGCGCTCAATTCATGGGGCTTTACAGGACGGGTGGCAGGTTCAGCAAAAGTAAATTGACGTATTGCCTACATCACATCACATGTATGACTATCACTTTACAGATTTCTATACATAATTCCTGAAAGGGACAAAGCTCCTGATTGCTGCTTGAAGGTGTGTGGTTACCATAGTGACCATAATCAATCACTGGCAGCAGCTTTAACATTTCTTTTAGTTTTCTATTACACTTCGTACACAGTTTATAGATACAAATATGATTTTTTTTTCATGGTACATGCTATATAAATACCTCCCCAGTCGCTCTGATCAAGGATGAGCGCACAGCCACATCAGGCGCGACTGGGACACAGAGAGCATTTTAATGGCCATAACACACTGGCCGCCTGCCGCGGAAGCGATGGGGGGACACGGTCCCTACAGATGGAGGAGTCCCCGTGCAAGTCAGAGATCTGGGCTCCAAAATCAGGAGCACCGCGGCTGGACGCTTCTTTCCTCCTGTGAGCTTCAACCGGGGACATTTTCAGGGAACGACCATCGGCGGTGAGCTTTCTCCACAACTTCCATCACTAAGTCGCTCACAATGCGATTTAATATTTGCTCAGACCTGATGTGTTTTTAAGGCGCGCGTTCATTAAGTTTAAGCTGCGTGAGAGCAGGATGTGGTCATGGATCTGATTGGATGCGGTGTTTTAACGCGTTCCTCTGGTTTTGTGTAGCCCAGCAACTGTCCCAGTGAATGACCAGTCGCACAAATCCTATTACTGACTCCGATAAGGACAGCCGCCACTTTTCCTCAGACCAAACATAACTATTTATCAGCAGGTTTGTCACGATCATTTCACTGAAACTTAAGGATTAAAAAACCAGAAATGATAAACAAATCATTTCTAATCTTCTGGTTTGTGATCCAGGGATGAATTTTGACTTCTGCTTTGGGACGCAGAAGTCCTCAGTGCGCAAGCGCGTCGCTGCGTCACCGCCGTCTACCTGAGAGGAGCACACCTGGATCCAACAAAACGGAAGTTTTGTGAAGTCTGACTGAAACTTTTTGTCTCTTCGATCAGCGTTTGGTTTTCCTGGAACTGAAGCGACACGTCAAAAAACGTCAAGGATGTCGTTCGGTGGATTTTCAGAAAACTCTTTAAGGGAAGTTTAATCTGTAGTTCAACGACTCATGGTACGTGCTTTCTTTTCCTTTATCTGATGGAAGCCAGAGCCGAAGTTGTTTGGATTAGTGCTGTTTTTTTGTGAAGAAGCTCATTTTGAGCACATCATGTTTCTTTTAAAAACATAAATTTTTCCTAAATATTTGTTGCAGCTGAATCTCAGGCCAGATCCTGCCAGGTCTCCTTTCAAGAACAATGACAGCTCTTCGTAGAGTTCTCCGGAGGAAATTACACCCGCTGACATTCCTGGTGGTGGCCCTGGTGTTTGTGACATTTTTATTTTTCATACAATGGGAAGTTGGGGTCCAGAGCCAGCAGGAAGACCCTTGGCTGAAGGAGATGGCAGTGAAGCGGGACACCATGCTTGGGATGGTGATGGGAGCTGTCAATAACTTAAGGGATGCAGTGCCAAAGATGCAGATCAAAGCTCCTGTACGGCAGCAGGGTGAAGCAGGCAGTGCCTCCTGCCTGCCGGGTCACTATTTGGCTGCAGAGCTCAGACCGGCTCTGGAGAGGCCACCCCAGGACCCCTTTTCTCCTGGAGCTGCTGGGAAGCCTTTTCGCACAGACTCCCTGAGCCCAGAAGAGAAGAAGGAAAAGGAAAGGGGTGACAAGAAGCACTGCTTTAACGTTTACGCAAGTGACCGCATCTCTTTAAGCAGAGACCTGGGTGCAGATACAAGACCACCAGAGTACGTGACCTTAATACTGCTACATAAATCTGTGCTCACACTCTAAAACGAAAGAAACAAAACCTCATTGTTGCATGCAGAGAAAAACTTGGATACTCACTCCAAAAAGTTTCTGCATTGTTGTAAAGTAGATAAGGTGATATGACATGACAGCATAACCCAAACAAATTTCTCAGATTTGCTTCTTTGCAATAGAATGAAAAGTTGGTGAGAAACCACAGAGATGATTATGTTGACGTTGCTTCAGCGTGCCCGCTGAATCACTGTGCCCAGATTCAGACAGAAACACCAGTTCCTGACTGAATACATCTAAACCTGGCATCATGACTTTTAAATGAGTTCAACACTAGGCCTGTCCATGTTCTAGGCTGACCTGCTAAATCTGCTCTAGTCACAACATGGCAGGTATTTCAAAGGCTGCCACACATGCCATGTCACAGCTGAAATGGACTCCCTGCAGAGGAGAGCCTGCTGATGTAATAACATGACTGTTACACCTCTAAGAAACCACTCAAGTTAGTCAGAAACTTTGTTTTTTGTTCTTTTCGGTGCAGGTGCATCGAGCAAACCTTCAAGAGATGCCCCCCGTTGCCCACCACCAGTGTGATAATTGTGTTTCACAATGAAGCTTGGAGCACTCTGCTTAGGACGGTGTACAGTGTCCTCCACACCTCCCCCGCCATCCTCCTCAAGGAGATCATTCTTGTGGATGATGCCAGTGTGGACGGTAAGAAATGAGCATGTCCGATATTATCTTAGGAAATGATCTGTATCAGCTTTTTGCTAAAATGTTCAAATCTGACAGATCCGAGGTTCAGTTTTTTGTTTATTTGGCACAACTGGTCTAACTTGCACAGATAATGTTTAAAGTTTAAGTATGCATGATGTTATTTACCTAAAAATATTTAGTTTTTCTTTTCTTATGCATGTCTTGGTATCTGTTTATATCGGTATCAAATATTAAGAGTTTGACTATATCGGTACATCAGGAAAAAATGCTGATATCGAGCATCCCTAGTAAGAAATCAATGGGGTTCTTTGAGGGCATTTGGCTTTCTTTTTGGGCATGTTGGGTTGGCTCAGTCAGTGCCATCTAACGTTAAAGGCACACTTGGCAGTTTTGGCTTGTTTTTAGCACCCTCTAGTGTTCGTTAGCAAAAACGAAAGTGAAACTTATCTCCTCCTTGTGCGTTCATCTTTTTAACGCCTTAATCTAACTGCTGAAATGCCTCCTCAGCCTTCATTAGTGTCTGCAGGAGCGGTTCATCACTAAATCAAACACATCAGCTGTGTTCATGATCTAAAACGTTTTGGAAGCAGACTGCAGCGCCAGATATGTCAGCTCCTTTTTCTAAGTCCAGCATGGAGCGGCCCGCCACTCTGAAGTTGCAAATGCGGTATTCTGGCCACAGAGGGCGGTGGGGGTCTGAGTAACATTTCATTAAAGGGTCATTTTAGCACAAACTGGCTCAAGAAAATAATTTTAAAATATGAAAAGGTTGCATAGTATGGATTTAATGACCTTAGACCTGGATGGGTTCATGCATGCAGCATTTGGAAGAGGACTGTAGGTTTTAGGGAACGCTGTCACTTTAAGTCAGGTATTTGTCAGCAGTATGTGTCACAAATTAAACTTCGCTATACAAAATGACGTCTAACTAATGTTATGTTTTCAGACGTCCTGAAGGATGAGCTGGATGAGTATTTGAAGAGGCTGAGCATTGTCCGAGTAGTCCGCCAGCGAGAAAGGAAAGGCCTCATAACCGCTCGGCTGCTGGGTGCCTCTGTGGCCACCGGTGACACGTTCACCTTTCTTGACGCCCATTGTTAGTCAACGCCTCTGACATTACTCACACATTTAAAATATTTCACACACCCTCTGATGCACACACCCACATCCTTACAAAATGTTTGCTTTTCTCTGAAAGCCTTGACGTAATACAAGTAGTTATTATTAGGAATCCTGTTGTGACAGTGTCCTGTGTGTGTGCGCCGACAGGTGAATGCTTTAACGGATGGTTGGAGCCTCTGCTGGCGAGGATAGCTGAGAACTACACTGCTGTAGTCAGCCCTGATATCAGCACTATTGATCTCAACACTTTTGAGTTCATAAAACCGTCCCCGTTTGGACAGAATCACAACCGAGGCAACTTTGATTGGGGTCTTTCGTTTGGCTGGGAGAGTTTACCGGATCATGAGAAACAAAGGAGGAAGGATGAGACGTATCCCATTAGGTTTGCATCAGTGTCACGGTTAATAAAGATTTGATTGAACCTTTAAAAGAACAAAATGTGTTGATTAAACAGGACTCCCGCATTCGCCGGCGGCCTGTTTTCCATCTCTAAAGACTATTTCTACCACATTGGAAGCTACGATGAAGAGATGGAAATCTGGGGTGGTGAAAATATTGAAATGTCATTCAGGGTAAGACGTCACCGAGTTGCTGAACCTTTTCTCTCTTGGAGTGTTTCCAACATCTTAATGGGTGTGATGTACAAGCATGTCTCTGCTTTACCCCGATTTCCTTTTTAACCTGCAGGTGTGGCAGTGTGGTGGACAGCTGGAGATCATCCCTTGCTCCATCGTCGGCCACGTTTTCCGCACCAAAAGCCCCCACACCTTCCCCAAAGGTACGCAGGTGATAGCTCGAAACCAGGTACGACTGGCCGAGGTCTGGATGGACGACTACAAGGAGATCTTTTACCGACGTAACCTTCAAGCTGCGCAAATCGCAAAAGATGTAAGCACTGGTTTCAGCTCTGATCTGCTTCTCAAATTGAATTAGCTGAATTGACTTATTCTGAAGGAGCAGCAAATTGCCTTGGGGCATTCTTTCATTTACTCACGGCTGTAAATAAGTGTTTTGAAGGCTATTTGTTATCCCTCTCTTTAGACAAGCTTGAACAAATCCAACCCCTGTCCCTGAATTGCATACAACAAGCATTAGGTCTGATTATAAGTTACTTAACATGCTCTGCAGGGAAAAGCACACTCGCTCCAGGAGAACTATTTACTATTCTCCGCATATCTCAGGAGGAATTAAACACATCCTTCAAAACGAGGAGACGTAGATCAGCCATCAAAGGACTGAAAGCTATTAACTGACATAGAAAAGCTCTAAAGGGAGTCGGCTTTGGTAAATGACAGCCTCTCGGCGTTTGCCAACATGCGGTCCCATAGGGGTCGTAAACATTTTCCTCATGGCTGTGCCTCCCAGCCCCCGTCCTGCTGATTTCAAACAGACACGCTGCCGTCCACAGATTGTGCTGTCAGGGCCGTCAGAGCTCACTGGTGTTAGCAGAATTTCTCCTCATTATGGTTAATTAAGACCTCTGAGGGTTTAAGAGCATAACAAATCATTTTATATGTGCTTTTGCACAAAAAGAAACAGTCATCAAAGTCTTGTGTTGTAGTCAGTTATACAAATGAGTCATCGTAGCACTGGAACAGAGAGTGATACCTGAAGAAATATCAGACAACTCTCTTTTTAAAGGTTAAGTTCATTTTTTCCTCTGATTGTGTTTGTTTCTTTTATTTCTCTGATGAAACGGCTTATCGTCTACTCGTTTCAAAACGTGGCTTAAGTTAAACTTGACTTTTTATTAGCTTTGGAATAGAAAAATGAATGATGTGTCCAAAAAAAAGCTAAAATTATTTGTCTCTCAATTTGTATCTTGATTTCTTTTGGAAATAATGATCCTTCCAGCTTTATGGAAATTATTTTTGTTGATTGGAAACTGGTAAAGACAAGTTGACCAGCTGTGCTGAACTTTATGGGTTATTCTAGCACTTTTGTAGCCAAACACCATAGTCCAGCCATGACCCAGAGACAGAGCTCAGTCGTAGGGGCGAAATCTACGGTTGTTTTTCAAACGGTCTTAGCATGCAATTGGACAGCGTTAGGACCAATCAGAGCAACGAAAAACATGACGTAATCATAGCGATGGAAATCAGTCAATGGGTCAGTTCGCCATACACCGTTGAAGATGATGACATACATTCTTTTTCAAAATAAGGGAACTAAGATTGTGTAAATTAGCTGTAGTCAAAGATGGCATCTGGCATACACGTGAATGATAGTTGTCTTTGTAGTAAAACTTAAGAATCCAATGAGTTATAACCAATTCTGTATTAATATTCAAACACAAACTACGAGACAGGACAGTTTTCAACAAGATGACCACGGTCAAGCTAGCCGACACTTGGAAATACGCGGTCAAGCTAGCCGACGCTGGAGCTTAGCTAAAATTTGCGCCTTCTTGATTTCAGTAGTTAATTAATTCCATAAAATTAACCAAGCCATGAATGAGGCTACAGCATGGCTAAACCAGCCTGCAGAGCAAATCTTTCACTATGGCTACGGTTTGTCTAGATTTCTAGGCTGACATTTTGCTGAAAACAATTGTTTTACTCAATAAAGTCACATGAGCATTCTACTGTTGAAAACTTTGTTTTTGAGATCTTAAATTTTATAAAATATGTTTTTCCATTTATTGAGGACATACATTTTGGAGTTTTAATGAACTGTAGATGTCAGAAATATAGGTATCAAGTAAAAAGTATCATTTTTCACCGTGTAACCAACACATTAGCGTTAACGTCTTGCTTTTTCCTTCTTATAACAGGGAACGTTTGGCGACATCTCCAAACGCACAGACCTCCGAGAGCGGCTGCAGTGCAAAAGCTTCTCGTGGTATTTGAATAACGTTTATCCAGAAGTCTTCATGCCTGATCTCAACCCAGTCCACTTTGGCTCGGTAAGATCCCACGCGTACCAACATCCCTCCTCTTTCCAAACCCCAGAGCTCTGTCTAGTCGCTGTAGGTTTCCACTTGGGACCTCCTGAGGGTGCGAGGCTGTTCCAATTTAACACCACTGAAAGCACTTCAGAGGCTCAAGTTGTTTGAACAGCTTGTGCTGGATGTTAGTTTTTCATTTTGTTTCCTCTTACCGCTCTCCGTTTCCCTTCTCTCTTTCTGTAGGTTAAAAATGTGGGCAGAGACTCATGCCTGGATGTCGGAGAGAGCAACGAGGGTGGGAAACCGCTGATTATGTACCCATGTCATGGACTAGGAGGAAATCAGGTCAGTCAGAAAATCTACTTTCTATCTCCTTTGACAAAAGCCTGTGGTTTCCTTTCACCACATCATTTGATTACATTTTTAATGTTTCCAATCCTCTAGTATTTTGAGTACTCCACACGTCACGAGATCAGACACAACATTCAGAAGGAGCTGTGTTTGCACGGCTCTGAGGTGGCTGTGAGCCTGGAAGACTGCCAGTATAAAGGCAGGAATACATTTGTAGGAGCGGATCAGAAATGGGAATTGAAGGATGTGAGTTATTTTCCCATTTCCTGTGAACTAATTTTGTGATTTCAGATGCCTAGATTATCAACATTTTCACTCTGTTTTTCCTTTTCCTTTCAGAACCAGTTACTTTATTTGATAGGATGGAACTTGTGCCTGAGTGCACGCCACGAGCGCCCCTCTTTGACTCACTGCAACCCCTCTGACAGATACCAGCACTGGACCTTCATCTGAGTGTGCGAAACACGTCTTCACAAGAATCTACTTTGTATGCACGAGCATACTGGGACATGCATATTCCATTATGCATGCAGGGTTTTTTTAGATTAATAACCACATCGAATTTTAATTTATTTTTATACGTAGAAGAACTGCTGCTGCTGCTGTCCGGAGTTTGGAAGAAACCGTCACGTGCCACTGCTACAAGGAAGCTCAGTTCTTGTAGCAATTAGGATGCACAGAAAAACAAGTGCCTCTTTTTTGATTTAGATGTCTTCTTTCCTTTGAGTCTTCACAACTAAAAATGATGCAATATTAAGTCAAACCCTTTTAGTGAGAATTTAATATGAATTTTAAGGAAAATGCCAAAAGAACAAGAGGAAAAGCTCACTCATGATGCACCGAAACACAAACATTAGAATATGTGTGCTTTTTTTTTTTTTTGACAATATAACATTCTTTATTTGGAACCGTCCAGTTTTTTGGATGTCACATGTTTTATTTTATTTATGGTTAGGGGAGTGGAGGTGGCAGAGGTTGGGTGATGACGTGCTTCAGATTTCTGATCAGTTTAAATGTTCATTTTTAGGTTATTTTAAAAAGGCTTGGGAGAACAGGAACAGAATGGGTCGTTTTATGTCAGTTTGGATTAAAATGTTGAGGTCCTGGTGTCTATTTTCTGCTGAATCAATTACCCAAATGAGCTCAACATCTTTAAGTATTATTGAAACCTTCACCTTTCTGTGTTTAGATAAAAAAATAATACTTTTAAAATTTATTCCATCCAAGAATCTCATCCAATGCCTCAAACTCTTTGTGTGCATCTTGGCACGAGTCAACAACTGAATTTCTGGTGCAGGCACTAGTGATTAGATGGCTGTGAAGTATTCTTTGTGTTTGTGACTGGCTGGAGATCAGATTCAATGAATGTGTTTGCTTTTCTCAAATGGAAACCATTTTGTTAGAATGCCATGATTCTGAGATGTTGAGTCCAATAAATTCTGTTGAGTAGTTTCATCTTGTCTTACATTTCCTCCTGCGACCTGCAGATGGCGCTCTGCACTTAAGTGTTTTATGAGACCCTCACTGACTCGTTAATCCAACCATGATGGATGCCAATGAACATGCTTTATAAATGGATCAACCCCACAAAAAACATGTTTATAAAATTTATTTTGAAAATCATGTTGGTTCTATTTACAGCTGAAACACATTGGAGGAAAAAAAAGATACAGTCTGTGCAAATCTGCATTTCACAAAATAATTACATAAATCAGATTCAGGCACATGAAGCGTTACAACTCACAACGAGCATGAAACAAAAGACGATATTAAGATAGTGAAGCGATTTACTCGTTACAGACTTTTGTAAAACCACAATAAATACACATTTCAATATTTCATTCATAATAAACACTTGGAAATGAATCCTAACTCAGAATTCCAACTGGATGCACTGAGTAGCCTCCTCATACCGTGCCCTTTGGCACAAATAATATCTATTATAGGTTGCGTTTATGCCATTGATTACTTGAAAGTGGTTCCATTTCATATGGAAGTCAGAACTAATCAATGAATGAACAAAACTTGAGCACTAAACCTCGTTATGATAGTTGTTTGCATTTGCAGGCTTGAAAAAGAGGCAAATATTTGCTTTCATGCAGGAGGAATAAGTGGAAACGTTCACTGATTAAAGCCATACTGTGCAACTTTTTCATATTTTTAAATCATGTTCTTGAGCCAGTTTGTGCTAAAATGACCCTTAAAGGGTTAATGAAATGTCACTGAGACCCCCACCGCCCTCTGTGGCCAGAATACCACACTTGCAACTTCAGAGTGGCGGGCTGCTCCATGCTGGAAAAATTAAGCTTACATGCCTGGCGCTGCAGTCTGTTTCCAGCATGTTTTAGATCATGAACACAGCTGATGTGTTTGATTTAGTGATGAACCGCTCCTGTAGAAACTAATGAAGGCTGAGGAGACGTTTCAGCAGTTAGATTAAGGTGTTAAAAAGATGAACGCGCAGCGAGGAGATGAGTTTAACTTTTGCTTTCACTAACGCACACTAGGGGGTGCTAAAAACAAGCCAAAACTGCCAAGTGTGCCTTTGATGGAGACTTTTTGTCCTTCCAATTCTGACTTTTCAGTCATGCCTGACACGACTCAGCAGTCGTAAAAACCATGTTTGAAAAAGAGCTAATTGATTGTCAAGACTGAGCATTTGACGACATTTTGTCTTTAAATCCCCAATCTTATTTGTTAAAAAACAAACCTGCAGTTCTTTAGATAAAACTTTAACAATTAAGCACTGTAAAAACAAAAATAATAATATCTATTGTACATCAATGGGACAAATAATAAACCCACGTGAATGAACCTTTTTGATTTTAGTGGAATGCATCTCGAATTCAAACATTTATTGTAATTATAGGATTTAGTAAACTTTTTCAGTCTCTGATCTACAAAAGAGCTCCAAGTATCTCTTCTGTTATCATTTTCTCAAAAAGCCTGAAAGAATCATTTTTATTCTTTATGACACGTCTGTAAATTTTAAAGTGGAAGGTTGGAAACAAGTATTTAAACCAAATGCATGCTACAGAACCCCTATAGTGGCAAAAGCTGAACTGACTTTGATATTATTCATATTGGATTCCAAGCTTTTTATATTCAGATTCATAAAAAAACATTAAATTATGACAACTAACGAGGGAAAACCACTTTTTTCTTATTCATATATATATTAAAAACATTTTCCTTCACAAACATCACTGAAATGTCTAAATCAACATGCACGTTTTATCAAAACATTTACTCTTTTTAATTCAGCTACAATAAATAAACTGACATTAAACTTCGTTTTGCACATTTGACACATCTAGCAGACATAGAAAAGTTCAATCTACAACATCTGCTTTAAACTAGAACTTTACATCCCAAAAAATACAGAATATGTTGCACAGCATGACGTCAGTTTGATGTTTATTTTTCTAATCGGTGGCATTTTGGCGTTAAAGCCCAAACACTACCTGCAAACCTGTTATGGCTTTATAGTTACAGATGGAAATGCGGTGCGTTTTTTTTAATTACTTTGCACTTTTTAAGGTTAGATAATGAAACAAAAAGGCATCGATCATGTTTCAGAGAGAAGCAACTTGCTCAAGTGAAGACATAATCATGAAAGAACACTTCATGAGGAAGGTGGGGCCCGTCAAATGGCTGCAACCTCGGGGCAATGGTCTGGTAAAGGAAGGATCTTGGTGCTGCTTGCTAGTAGGGTTAAGTCAGAGTGTCCATTAGCACTCGCCTCCTCTGGAGGCTGATCAGCGGTTGTGCATGTGCTGTGACTGCTGTAGGAACTCTGACTGTTATTGTTCAGATAGTTCTGAAACTGAGTCTGGTTCTCGGATTGCTCCACAAACACGGCCTTGGACAGAACCTTGTTCTGATCCGGTGTGTAGCAGCTCAAAGGGGACGGGGGAGCACCACCATTCAGAGTGAAACGGTGACCGGCTGTGTACTGTTCCTCTGCCTGAGTAGAGTAGCTGGTGTATGGCTCGGCAGCCATGCTGAACGGTCCCTGTGCAGCGTTTTCGTTACTGACCGGATCTTGGAATGCTAAGGCTTCCTCGTAGGATTCACTGGGTTGACTGGTTTGGCCGTTTGAGTCAGCGCTGGAACCCCCCAGTTGATAGTAATCAGCCGAGGAGGAGTTCATCAAGTAAGGGTTTCCGTTGATGTGGTTATCGCTGTAACACATCACCGAGGACAACGGCACCACTTCAGTGTGAGAAACTGCTGGAGTTGTGATGTCATCCTCAAAACTCTCAGTCTTCTCTTCATCCTCATCCTCCTCATCCTCAGAGTCACTGTTAGCCAAACTCTGTGTGCTGGAGTCAGATAACCCACTGCACACGCTGCTACTATCCTCATCATCCTCTTCATTCTCCTCCTCCTCCTCCTCATCCTCTTCGTCTTCCTCCTCCTCGTCATCATCATCATCATCATCATCCAGAGGCTCCTCCATCTCATCTGAGGCATGCAGGAGCACACCGGTCGTCTGAGGGACCGTGTCGGACTGGGAGTACTCCAAACGGTGCTGTGACGGAGCAAAAAGGTTCCCGCTTCCTGGGTCGTTAGCCTCACCACAGTAACCATTGGTCGGGGATGTCTGCTGCTGCTCACGGCTTTTCTCCAGCTCCAGCTTCATGATGGTGTGAAGGAAATGGGTCCGAACACGGATTGGATTAAACTCTACTCTTCCAGTTGAATTGCTGCAACCTTCTTTGGTGCAGCCACATGGAAATGACATCCGATCCACCTAAAAAACACAACATTCATCATGTAACACGTTTATTATAAATGCATTCCTACTTTGCTTTTCCTGTGCACAACAAAGCACAAAGTATGAGGATATATGCATTCACCTGACACTTGATCCCAGCAATGCTGCATGCACAGGTCTCTGGGTCGCAGAAAACCCTGCAGTCGCAGCCGCAGTCCTCCCTAGATACGCGGATGGTCCGGAGTTCGTGTTTCTCCTCCACTTCGATCTTCTTCACCCCGGAGGAGCGCAGCAGTGCTCGGCGCTTTTTAGTGGTCAGAGGCTGCAGGAAGAAGTACTCGTCCACCTCAGTGTTGTCGAGATCGATGTCATCATCAGAGATGTCCTCAGCTGTGAGCGTGTCAGCCTCATCGGACTCCACTGTCCCGTTCTTAGTCAGCTGAAAACAAGATGGGAAATGGGAATGTTTGATGGGGAAATTTTATTCAGATTTTTCAGTGAAGTGAGTTGTTTTCAAAAGAAAAACTAAATCTATATAGACAAAAAAATTATACTTTTTTAGTATTGTAGACACATTTCACTTTGTGCTGCTTGATTATCTTAGTATTCGATCAGAAACATGCGTAACTAAAGATTGTTTTGATGTCTGAAAAATTACTTTTTGAGGCATTTTTACCATTTACTAGATTTTTTTGTTTTTTAAGAATTTATTCAATAGGTAACAAAATAAAAAAAACATTGTTACCATTTAAGAAACTTCAAAAGATCATAAAATGCTTAAATTACAATTAAAAGTTAAGTTTTTACTTTATTTGGAAAAGAAAGCATTTAAATGGAATGCAAAACAAATGTTCATTGCAAAATAATTGAGACAAAACAACAGATTTTACCTTTTAAATCTGAAAGTTAGGTTTTCAATTGAATCACTGTTGTTTATTTGATCGCTCTGATTTGATTCCTCAATTGCAATTCATCAGCAGGAACCTATTTGTTGAAATTGAATACAAAACTGAAGAACAAGCTCTGAAATCAGAGTTATTAGGGATATTTAGAGAAAGCAAAACCTTTTAAATTCTCTATTTAGCCTCAGGTTATGAGCATCAGCTTCAGCGCTGAGGTAAACTCAATGACAAGATAAAACTGATTCCAATATCTGATGGAAATTGCTTTTTTCTTTTACCTTGAGTTTGATTGAGTTGAGTTTCTCCTCCTTTAAGTGATCTCTGAGCATATCTCTGTGGATCCTCTGCTGCTCCAGGGCAAATTCACCCAGGGAGTACTGCCTGACCCAGCTGTGCCTGTTGGACATGCCCAGAGTGCTGCCCCCCTGGCTGGGCACGCTGGTGAAGCCTTGCCGCCGGCAGAAGTAGTACACTGTCACATTCTCAAAATGCACCCTCCTCGCCCGTAGGCGCTTCTCCCGCTTCAGTATGGAGTCAGCTGCAAAAGGGAAACAGGATTATTACAAACAAAGGTGGGACAGGGCATGGAATTCCTGCTTTAGGTCCAATAATTTATGACAAGTAATTAAATGTAAGTGAAAAGAATAAAAGCTACAGCAGGGAATAAAAAAAGTTCTGCTTTTACATGAAGTTTAGCACAGATTTTTCAGGCCTTCTGCTTGCCAGGAGAGTCCCCAGTGTCTTTTTAAGGAGAGCTCTACGGGGGGAGGTGCAAAGAGAAGGGCAACGCTGGAGCATAAATAATCCCCTGCCTGGCCCGAAGAGGAAGAGCGCTGGTTCACACAGTGTTCCCAGTCTCCCACACTCACAGACAGAGGACAAATAGAAACCATCTGGTTAGCAGCCCTCCACCCAGTGCAGCAAAGACAATGACACTCACCAGTGATGTCGAGCTGTCATGTTGATGTTAACATTTTGAATATTTTGAGACATAACTATATATTAGGGGTGGGAATGTATCGCGTTCATTTTGATTAATTAATTAGAAAAAAATAACGCGGTAAAAAATTTCCACTTGAGCCTGAGCACCCTCCAACTGGTGGGCGAAAAAGTTTAGCATCAAAATGGATGCTCTATATATCGATAAATATAATCAAGCTGCAACTATACAGAAACTGCAGAGCCGGGGCTACAAGACCATCTCCATGTTCCAAACACAACCAAAACTACAATTAAACAAAACATGACAAATCGCTCTTCATGAAGAAAAGAAAGAAAAAAAATCAACTTTTTTAATGTTATGTTTTCTAGTTGGTAGAAAGCAGGCAGGCACTAACTTTATCCATATGAACTTTATTACAGCAGGAGGGACACCCACACACACAGCATTCATCGTTTCAGTCTCAGCAGAGCTTCCCCTGAACTCTACACTACACCTCTCTATATATCTTAGCAGTGCTCTGCTGCCACCTAGTGTTCAGTTCAGTACTCAACGTTTACAATGTTCCATGTCCATTTACACATAATCAATAACACATTCAAGCGTGGACAAAATTGTTGGTACCCTTTGGTTGACTAAAGAGAAACCCACAATGGTCACAGAAATTGAACCGATGAAAGTCAGACGTTGCTTTTCAACCATGCTTAAACAAAATTATTTTAGAAAATAAACTCATGGAACAGCCCTGGACAAAAACGATGGTACCACTAACTTAATATTTTGTTGCACAACCTTTTGAGGCAATCACTGCAATCAAATATTTCCTGTAACTGTCAGTGAGACTTCTGCGCCTCTCAGCAGGTATTTTGGCCCACTCCTCATGAGCAAGCTGCTCCAGTTGTCTCAGGTTTGAAGGGCGCCTTTTCCAGACAGCATGTTTCAGCTATTTCCAACGATGCTCAATAGGACTGAGGTCAGGGCTCATAGAAGGCCACTTTAGAATAGTCCAATGTTTTCCTCTGAGCCATTCTTGGGTGTTTCTAGCTGTGTGTTTTGGGTCATTGTTCTGTTGCTAGACCCATGACCTGCGACTGAGACCAAGCTTTCTGACACTGGCCAGCACATTTCTCTCTAGAATCCCTTGATGGTCTTGAGGTTTCATTGAACCCTGCACAGATTCAAGACACCCTGTGCCAGATGCAGCAAAGCAGCCCAGAACATAACAGAGCCTCCTCCATGTTTCACAGTAGGGACAGTGATCTTTTCTTGATATGCCTCATTTTTCCATCTGTGAACATTGAGCTGATGGCAAAAAGTTCCATGTTTGTCTCATCTGTCCATGGGAACTTCTCCCAGAAGCTTTTTGGCTTGTCAACATGTAGTTTGGCAGATTCCAGTCTGGCTTTTTTATGATTTATTTTCAACAATGGTGTCCTCCATGGTCGTCTCCCATGTAGTCCACTTTGGCTCAAACAACGATGGATGGTGTATCTGACACTGATGTTCCTTGAGCTTGAAGTTCTCCTTGGATCTCTTTAGAAGTTTTTCTGGGCTCTTTTGTTACCATTCAGATTATCCGTCTCTTTGATTTGTCATCAGTTTTCCTCCACGTCCAGGGAGGTTGGCTACAGTCCCATGGATCTTACATTTCTGAATAATCTGTGCAGCTGTAGTCACAGGAACATCTAGCTGCTTGGAGATGGTCTCATAGCCTTTACCTTTAACATGCTTGTCTATCATTTTCTTTCTAATCTCCTGAGACAACTCTTTCCTTCGCTTCCTCTGGTCCATGTTGAGTGTGGTACACATTACATCACCAAACAACACAGTGACTACCTGGAGCCCTATATATAGGCCCACCGGCTGATTGCAAGATTATAGACACCTGTGAGGCTAATTAGTGGACACACCTTGAATTAACACGTCCCTTTGGTCACAGTATTTTCAGTCTTCTCTAGGGATACCATCATTTTTGTCCAGGCCTGTTCTATGAGTTTATGTTTTTTAATAATTGCATTGAAGCGGTTGAAAAGCAATGCCTGACTTTAATTGGATAAATGGATTTTTCTTTCATTGACGGAAGGGCACCAACAATTTTGTCCACATCTGTATGTATGTATGTATATATATATATATATATATATATATATATATATATATATATATATATAATGTTTTAAATTGCAGCCCTAATTTTCAGCAGCTAATTGATTCAAAACTGTATGTTTCCATCACCAGTGGGGTTTATGTAACACGTTTTTGCTTGACTGTTCTTAGAGAGCAGTGTGTATCTACAGGATGTGTACAGTAGCAGCAGTGTTACACACACAGCTTGACATCAGCTCATTCATCTGGCCTGACCTGCTCGCTGATGCTGCTCCTAATGAGGGAGGCTGCCTGTGCACGCTTCCCCTTTATCACAGCACCTTGCCTCCTCTCGTCTCTAATGCACAGCTGTAATTTCATATCATATCTCCCTTTGTTTTTGACGTTCGTCTTGTAATAATTGCGAGCTACAAACTACGCCGGGCTCTGAGCAGCCCATCTTGATTAAAAAAATCCCTTTTTGGTGTTTTCTCCTTTGTTTTCCTTCACATGAAACAATGACATTAATCTTGCTGTCATTACAACACATTTGACAAAAATGGAACAAATGCGTGCATTTAAAAGAAACGTGCACTCACGGGTGAAAGGACCCGAGGCAGAGGGGTTAACGCTGTCGCTGCTATCACCACTCTCGCTGCAGGAGACCTCATCATCAGACTCCCGCACAGAGGAGCACGGGGAGGAGGAGGCCTCCACCTCCTCAAATTTTCTCTTCAGTATTCCACTCATGGCCCGTTGCATCTGCACCTGAAACCGAGACACAGCAAAAAGGGGGCCACACATTATTATATATCCAGTTTAGGTCCTTCATAATCCTCAACTCACCACCAATTTTACTCACACACACACACACACACACACACACACACACACACACACACACACACACACACACACACAGAATCTCTCTTGGTGCTGTCCCAGCTTCCCGGCGTTCCCTGGACCATTGATCACCTTGGCACAAAGGAGCAAAGAGGGAACGATAAAGCTGCTAATTACAAACTACATCTGCCTCACAGGAAGTTCATTCCTTGGAGTTTGATTGAAAGGTTCAAGGAAAAGAGAGACTGAACCAATTTATCCTCCTCAGGATTACATTTACAAGAAGAATAACTATTATGTGCAATCGTGGGCAGTTTATAGGAAATAGACATGAGGTAATGTGTTTTATTAAAAGGTGAAACAACATTAACACAAATGTATTACTGTCATTTCAGTTATGTTATGGTCACACAGTCCTCCAATATTCTTCACAGATTCTAAAGAATAAACCAGCTTAGTATAAGTTAAACATATAAAAACATATCAATGAACATTTTAGTCATTTTTCAAGCTCCTTTTCTTCGTCCATCAAAACAAATATATTACTGACTTGCTGTTTGTTCCTGCAATTTAATTGCAATTCTTTGCAATATTGATGCTGCGATGACGATAAATCTTTGATGCACTGTGCAGCCCTACCTCATATCCGGTGAAATGTTTTTAGTTTGCACGACATGCAAAGGATTCTCTTGCAAAACCGCATCGACGTCTAGTGATATATAGTCCATTAAGCCCCCTGACTGATGTTGCAATTAGACAAATAAACAAGAACAGACCCATCAGTCACACGCACTAAAACTAATTGCAGTTACAGTGAATCTGCCTCTATGAAAAAACAACACAACAGACCATTTAGATGTATGCTTCTTTTCAAAAATCATCCTGATTTCACTGTAAAAATGGGTTTAATTTTGCTTAAAGTTTGCACAGCCTTGTGTTCTGCTTTTACCGAAGTATTTGGAACATCATGTCACATTATGAAAAAGCACAACAGCGCTGCAGTAGCACAGCTAGGATTTACAAAGACTGGCAGCTTCTCCTTCACTGATTTTCCTCTCAGAACCTGGAATCAGCAGAGACGGCGTGCATCTCCAGCCAGTCCCACGCTATCTATCTGCCAGAGCAGCTTGTGGAGGGAGTTTCATTCACAGACAGCCTCAGCGTTTCATCTGAGCTCCGCTATCAAGTCATTACAGATGCAAATGCTGCCTAAGACACAGAGAGAGGTGCACAATCTGGAGAGGAGCTGCACTGCCAGCAGGAGGGTCATTGTTCCCTGGAGGCTGTGCTTGTTCCGTGCAGTGACATGGCACAGGCTGCATTTGGAGAAGCTCCAGAGTCAACAGCTCTACCTGCAACTAAGGAATGTGGAGCGTCCTCAAAGCAAAGTAATAGATTTCTCTTCCAAATGAATTTGAAATAATTTAGATGAAAAACATGCAGATGTCTCCTGAACTAGAAGAATGCATCTTCAGATGTGCTTGACAAATGGTCATTCTGCCTAACAATTGCATCAAAAATGGACTTCATTCATGGTGCATATATTTTTTTTGGCAAGCAGCAGTGGAATTTTCCACCAGAGATGACCTGTGCAATTTTACTCCATTTCCTAGTCAGAGTCCTAATTACATACCATTGTTGAAAACATTTTTTTTGTATGCACAGCCCTTAGCTGATGCTGCACCAGGCTTTGATATCAAAAGTGGTTTCCATGGAGATTCTAATGTACTCTCACAAACAGTGCTTCCCCATATGGCCGAGCTTCCAGTGTTACATACTGTGCATGAGAGCTCACAGCGATGAAGCACCGACGGAGGAGGAAATTCAGAATTCCTCCTGAAATCAAGGCTTCATCTGCATTCTGGTGTGGCAGCGTGAAAAGTTAAAATCCTGACGCTGAATGCACATGACATCAGAAACCACAGAGGCTGTGGGTAATCTGGGGTGAGCCTCTTTCATCGGGGGCTAAATAAAAAGCAGAGATTGTTGCTCCTTTTCCAACAACAGCTCCTTCTTTGTCTTGGCTGTTGCCTCACCACTAATCATGGCTGGGCAGAGCACACTGGTGTAAGAAAAAAATAAATAAACGAAAGGGGGAGAAAATCCCAGAGAAAATAATGCAGCAAAAATCCAGCTTGGAAAGCCCCTCCCTGTGTTTGCCTCTGTGTGAACGCGCATTAAGTACGGACACCAACTTCTTATCCGTGATCAACAAATGTTCAGATCAAACGCAGCTTATTTACAAACCATCACAATAAAAGTGGCCACGAAAGGCTCAAAAACGCTCATCCTGAGTGATGCCAACGAGCCTGGAGCATCTGGAGCAAGTCATGACACATCAATCCTACAGCGAGCACATTACACTGCTCTCAGTGTGTGTGTGCGTGTGTGTGTGTGTGTGTGTGCCCTCACAGGAACAACTGACCTGAATCCACTGGCAGAGAGTGACTCCTTTCACCTCTTCTCACAGCAGCACAGCCTCACAGTCACAAATGTGGCTACTCAAAAAAGGTGAAACGTGGTGAATGAAGAGATTCTCATTTTTTTCTCTTTTCTGTTTCAGTCCACTGACTTGTAGCGACCCCTGAGCTCCACGGCCATGAGAAAGAAAGAAGTGTGCAGGAGAGTGAGGGAAGACTGGTAATTTTCCAGCTCTGGCTGCACTGTCGGTAACATGTGCTTTATTGTTGAGCGACGACAGTCTTTCTCACTTTAACTCCCTCTCTGTCACTGTGTTGCACTCTCCTTCTCTTTCTATCTTTGGCCACACAAAGGCTCATTAGCTGCAAGCCGGCTGAAAGGCAGGAGTCTGACTGGAGCAGAGCAGAGCAGAGGCAGCCTGTGAGATCACATGGGTGGGATGTCTGAGAGAGAGAGGGAGAGAGAGTCAGGCATGCCTCTGCTACTGCTGTCTGCAGATATTTTTACCAACATGGGGAGGGAAGGGAGGAGGGAGAAGAAGGGAGGGGTACGGGGGGGTTGGAAAGAGAAATGTTGGAGGAACGGATGAGGAGAGGTGTGGGAAATGCAGGGCAGTGGGAAAACGGGGCAGAAATGCACAGATGAGAGGATTTAACAGAGGAATAGAAAAGGGAAGAAAAGCAGAAACATCTGATGCCAAGTACAACACCACCGAGATGATTGGGAGGAAGGTGGAGGGTTAAACCACAAAGAAAAAAAAACAAGGGCAACTGAATGTAAAAAAAATTCTGTCTGATTCAAACTAAACAAAACATCATTCATAAAAAAACATTAGTGACATCCATCCTAATGCAAACCGCATCGCAGGGAAAGTTTCCTGCAAAAATGCTGGAGTTTGACAAATCAACATAAACGACCTCATCCACAGGAAATAAGATTTGTCTGCACTCAAACGCATGTGCTCCTGATGCTTCCTATGCCAGGAAGTTATGCTTTAGCGTTAGTGGGGCCTCATCGTATGCAGTCAAAAAGCCACAAGCCCATTCTTATGCTCCGTAGGATCATATGTCAACATAAAAGGCTCGGCACTTCCTCTTAGGATCGCTTTAAGCTGGACCTTTTGTTTCCCTGACAGCTAATGCAGCATCCAGCCATTAAAAAACAATCTGCAACTTCTGAGCACACAGGCAGCACGCTGAACAGTGTAAAGCAGCAGAAAATACAGGCAATTTATACAGTTTAATCCATGAACGTACAAGTTTTATCCTTTTAAAGGAGATGTGATCTTTTGTGAGAAAAGTCGTCAATATCTGGGTGGATTTGTTGTGTTTCTTTAATTCAGCTGCTGGAAAATAATTTGCTCTCGGTTTTCTCCATCCATGTTTCCTCAAACCACCTCTGCCTCGTAATCCTTTCAACGTCACTGAGCCGATGAGTCATATTACAAACATAGACTGCCTTCATTAGACCTTTCAAATGCCGCTTGATGCAGTAAATGCTGCAACAGTTTGGCAAAGTTCTCAACATTAGACCAGTGGTGCCCCCAGAAAACCTTCATGAGGGGGCGAGTGAAAGTTTTAGGGTGGCATATCGAATTGGTCGTTGCAACTCTGGCATATTTTAGCCTTTAGCTGTGCATTGGTCCCTCAGTCTTTGTCATTAAAAAACAAGATGCATCCAACACTTTACCAAAAAATTGAGAAACTAAAACATTTCAGTCATTTAAATTTCGATTTTTATTGCAACATTTATTGTTTTATCAATTTAGAACAGTTTAACTCACCTGTTGCTGTCTTATAACAAAACTACTGATATTTATGCTTCATTTTGAAAATGCTGAGCAGCAGCAACATGTATATGTTTTATTATGATTTATGTTTTTACTTATTATTTACTGGTTTTTACATTTATGTACTGATTAAAGAAAATGAATTTATGTTGTATGTCATGGACAGACCCTCCACATCATCACTCGTTGGTTTCTGAAGAGCTGCAGGGGGGGGGCAAGTTTCCATGCAGGGGGGGTGTTGGGGGCACCACTGCATTAGACATGCAACATCATCACTAGAAGTAAAACAATTCAGTATTTATTC
This sequence comes from Aphyosemion australe, assembly GCA_006937985.1. Classification (NCBI taxonomy): domain Eukaryota; kingdom Metazoa; phylum Chordata; class Actinopteri; order Cyprinodontiformes; family Nothobranchiidae; genus Aphyosemion; species Aphyosemion australe. Next base: position 1,559,281 of record SSNS01000032.1, on the reverse strand, counting down.
AGAGACGTATATCTGACTATGATAAATACTTGCAAACAGAGAGCCGTGAGGAAGAGTACAGCCTGTACTCTGAACGAGCTCGCTGAGCCTCTAAAGCTCACAGCATCAAACTCAGAATGACCATGGAACGAGTTCAGCACAAAGGGAGCAGAGAACAAATACAAGTGCTGCACAGACACAGTGACAGCATGCTCAGAATGTCCTCATTTCAAATAATCAAAATAGGGTTTATTCATTTCCTCACGTAAGCTTGATATAATGTTCACATGTTACTAAACTAATCTCTATTTTAAATTGGAGTGCTGCTCGAACATTTTCTGTAAAAATCAATGTCTTACTGACAGGTGAGCAGCAGTGATTCATACCCTCTGGATTTTATAATTATCCTGCAATCGTGAAAAGAAAAGTTCCTATATAACATATTTTAAGCAATCTCTAACCAAAATGACATCATCGTGCATAAAAACACCATAAAAACACAGATTTTGAACTATTTTTCACAAGTACAAGGAAGGTTTACTATATTAAAGTCACTGATTCTGTAGACTGTTTGCTGTTCTTATCCTTGTTCTCTAGAACCTTTGACCATATTTATTATTAAACCATCTTATCTGCATTCCTTTAAGGGTTTACCTCAGACATATACGCTCCCCTCTTACATAAAAATTCAACACATGAGCCGGGGAGGTGGCATTTGTTACACCATCACACCAGCGACGGTGACCTATATTTGCTCTGACTTCAAGAGGCTCCCTCATCCGAAAGAAGGAAACTGAAGACAGCGGGCAAAAATAAACAAAGAAAGGTTCAGAAATGATCACATTTCACGTGTGAAGCCGCAGCATAATTGAGGTCAGTTTGGAAGATGCAACAAATTCAAAGCAAATTGAAAAAATGTGACATCGTCAAACAGAGTTTATTTTATATTAGAGTAAATAAGAGAGCTGGCTTTGCCAGATCTTGCAGATAACATTACTGAAACTGGGCCAGAGAGTGCATGTGTCGAGGTAAAATTCAACATTTGAATTCAACTTTAGCAGCAGAGGAAAGTGGAATGAAGCAGCTCTGAGTCACTGCACCCACCTTGTTTATCACCTTCATTACAGTCCATCAACTCAGTGCAGAACAGGACAATCTCACAGTATGTTCAAATATCATAAAGGCCAGATGGCAGATTTTTTTAATCCTCTGCACTGAGTCATGCTAAACGTAAGTGCACCTCATCCTGCTCTAAGGACATTACATTTTATCCTTACCTTAACAACGGCTCATTTTTACTGAAGGCTAAACTTTGAGTGACTCATAGCAACACATAATTCTTTGTATCCTTCAGATATTCTGCATGTATGTCAGGTTCTCTGTCCTTTTTTATGAAAGTTTGTTTCAAGCTTTATCTGTGAGACAGATGTCCTCACATAAACACTTTGGTATAAAGACGTTCCTGCCCAGATTCTGTGAAACCAGCACAAATCATTAACTTTCCACCGCCATGCTTAAAGCAGCAATCTGGACATTGCCCTTTTTTCAGGAATTAGGTATGATTTTTTTTAGAAATCCATTAAAGCAATGGTCTGACCTTGTTCTGGGGTATAATGTAGACAAAACATACATTTTTTTTGCTAAGCCCACTCCCCGTCCCTTAGAGCCCCATGCAATTTGAATTGAGCGCCGCTCTGCATTAGCCAATAGCTAATGCAGAGCGGCGCTTACATACAGATGACAATCACAGAGTGTGTGTGTTTGCGGAATGACCTAGACTGATGCACAGTTGGCTACATTTCTTATAGACAAGTAAGTCTTAAAAATACATTTACATGAATAAACAGCACAGTGTGATAATAACTGAAACAACATGTTTGTTGGCCGGCTAGAGGTGTGCATTTACGAATGAGAGGCGTCGCTTCCAGCCGTACTCACGGAAGCAGGTAGAGGGGCTTAAGGTGCAATACATTTTTCCGCCTCTAGATGGTGCCCTGTGAGAAAAAACTTTAGACTTCTGCTTTAACAGTAGTTCCATTTATACAGGGTTCACTTTTTAAGGCTAGTCGCTGGAGGTTTATCCTCAGCGTCAGCACAGTGCAAGTGCCACTAGCAACTAGCCTTAAAGTGTTACATGTATACTCATAGAATGTGGTGTTACAGTACATAACCAAGTTTTTGTGCTAGTGTGCTGTTTATTCTGAACATTTTCCCTTTAATCATCTCGATAACACAGCTCTAAAAGTGGAACAGTTTGTTTAGTTGCAAACCTAAGGTGTGTTGCTGCTCTTTTAGAGAAAACAGATTCCAAACAAACCACATTTTAAGTTTTTATACTTGAACTTTGACATTTAACATGCTTACTGAGTCCTGCAAAGTCTGACCTGCAGCAAACATTGACAATTTAAAAATGTTCTCACTCATGAATACATTTTTAAACTGTAGAGTGATGGAATCCAAATTGTTCTCACAAAATCAATAATCCTGACTCTTGGCGCACATTAGCATGCTTCAGATCAGAAATCAACTGCCTTTGATTGTTAAAAGTTTCATCTAGGCAGCGTTTGTGTCTACATGTTAGACAACAGGCTCTTTGATTAGAAAAAAGTAGCCTGAGGACAAATCATGCTTTAAAAAAGTCCAAGAAAGACCTGAACTTTTCTATCAACACTACTCAATGGCCTCATGAGATGGATTGTTTTCTGGGATTTGGAAAGTGCTGGTGTTTTTGTGCCAACATGATCATTTCCTCTGGAGAAGAAAACTCTCCATATGAGACAGAAACTGAATCATTTTAAAGTCTTTCTAAGCTCTGAAGAGAGTTCTCATAACAAAAAGCTTTGTGTGGGCTGTTTGTGACACTCACTGCTGTTTCGCTGGGCCTTAACTCAGGTAATCTAAGTACATAGTACCTGTCTAGCAGGAAATAGCAGAGATCCCAAAGTAAACAGTGGAAAAAGTGTTTGGAAAGCGGAGAACCCAAGGATAAAGACTGCTGAAGACTAGACTCACGTTGAACAGAAATCTCAAGAGATTCTGAAGTAATTACTGATTAGTTGTATTTGCAATATACGCACTAATAAGAAAAAATGTTTAAGCCACCTTTTAGTTTTTTACTTTCCAAGGAAAATGCATCTGAGTCAAATAAAAAACGTAGATTAAACGCCCCATAGAACCTGCTGCCCCTGATTTTCATGTCAGTTGCCTTAAAGCCACAATGTGTAATATTTGTACCTGTTTACTACCAAATTCTGTGTATCCAGTGCACAAACTTGTTCCTTTTCATTAATATTTCTCACCAACATCAATTCTAAATATTCCTCTCAGCTTCAAATTTTACATTTTTAATACATAAATTGTGGTCGACGCTCCATGGTCATCCTCCATCTTGAAATACGGTAGCTATTTAGGGACATACGAGCTCTGAGTTACGCGTTTGCACTATGACTGTAACCTGAAAGAAACAGCAGAGGGCAGCAGTGCGCCGTGGAAGCATGGCGTCTGACAATTCAACTAAGAAGAGACGAGACTAGCTGTTACACTGTTGCTGGACTTTGTTAGTTTGAATAACAAACAATGAAATCAAAAGACACATCAAATATGTCAGGTCTTATTGATTTCCAACACTCTGCAGCCGCATATGATGAGAACCCCGCCCGCAACAGCTAGACACCAGCCTCTAAGTGTTGTTTTTATGACTCACCTCAGCTGATCTTTTCTTCATAATAAGGCTCCCAATCCGGTCCCAACGTATCAGTTCCAAAGTCCTTCTTCAAGAAAGCTCCTTCTATTAAAGTCTCCTCTCTTACCGCAGCCTGCCGTGTCTCTCCCAACGGTGGTCCGCTAGCCGGTAGCCATGTTAGCATTAGTTACCGGTAGTTTATTTCCACAGCGTGTCCCCGGCTCCAGCCAAACCTCATCGGCTATCCGATCGCTAAACAGCCAGTGGT